>JAMPIV010008103.1:0-166295 GCA_024509875.1 Oreohelix idahoensis | reverse complement strand
CAATGGTTTAGGTCGGGCACTGTTGCTGGGCACTTCAGCACAATCACATTCTTCTCTGCAGCCCCATGCTTATTTGGTGGTATGAGCTGTTATGCTTGGGTCATTGTCCATGTTGAAATGTGGCACCCATCGTGGTACGTGACCTGCATAAAATGGCGAAAGAAGTGTGACCCTCTAGTATGTCGATGTACCTTTCTTTCGTGAGAATTCCTGTGAAAACACACAGTTAGGAGGCACCTCTTGCTGCCACCCCACCCCAAAGATGGAATTTATGGGTATGTTTCGGTCGCTGGTACACAGGCGTTACAGAGTCTTTCATCCAAATATTTATTTGAGCAGGATAAGACCAAACAGAACATTCATCTGACAAAATCACAATGTCCCATGACGAATTTTGGTGTTCGTGGCACCAGTTCAAGTGCATCTGTTTGTAAGTCTCTTTGAGAAATGGTGACGAAATTACCCGCTTTTTTTTGTGTAATTCATCCTGTGTAGCTCCCGGTTGACAGTAGCATTAGATACTTCTGGGTTTCCCAAATCGATCATGCGCTGCCGTATGTTTTCTACACTCTTCATTGGCCCAGCCCGAACGATTTGGGCGAGACGCCGATGGTCCTTTGTGTCCAAAATTCTTGACCCCCCACTACCTTCTTTTCGCTCGATTCCATTACCTGCTTTTAATTTACTCACAACTCTGTAGACAGTCCGCTCAGGAATGTTCAAGGTTTTAGAAATGTTGGAACATGTTTGATTTCCTTCATTCCAAAGCTGTGAAATTAACATACACTTTGACTTTGTGTCAATTTTCTGCCACTAGCATTAGAAATTGTCGTCTGCTCTATTATCAAGGGACTTTACTCTACGCTAATTTTTTTATACTTTTGGTTGTGTTTGCTCACTTAAAGTGGAGTGTAAATTTGGGGCAGAACATGCATATTTAATTAGATTTCAGCATATTTAGCTGAGCAATATGACTGCCATTTTTTTTGCAAAGTACTGTATATATATATATCATCATCATCATCATCATCATGTGACGTATTCTTTCCAGAACGTTGTCTCCATTACAGCTGCTCTGAACGCATCACGATTCTGGGCAAGTCGACCTGCATCAGCCAAAGACAAGTTCAGACTCTCTGTGATGTACTGGGTCCACCGTCGTCTAGGTCGACCCCTTCCCCTTTTTCCAGGGACCATGCCTTCCATCACTATTTTTTCCAGACTATTATGTCTTTTTATATGACCGACAAATTTCAGCTTCCTTATTGCGATGGTATTTAAAAGCCAATGTTCCTGTATGTTTAGTGAGTGCAGTATTTCTCTGTTGGTCTTTTTTTCTGTCCAGGGTATTCTCAACATCCTTCTGTAGCATTTCATTTCGAATGATGTAATCTTTTTTGCAACTGTTTTATTGAGTGTCCAAGTCTCGCAGCCGTATGTTGCTACTGGGAATATACATGCTCTGATCAGATGTAACTTTGTTTCTTTGCTTGTGCCTTGCCATAGGTTTTTCATCTGTATTAGTTTATGTGAAGCAATTGCAAGTCTTGTTTTAATTTCTACTGCACAGTCGCCAGAGCTGTTGATGATTGATCCTAAGTATTCGAATTCATTAACACTTTCCAGTTCTTCGTTATCAATTTCAATTTCTGGTTTGGTCTTTACTTTGTCTGTTGTCAATACTTTGGTCTTCTTGGTGTTTAGGTATAGATTCTGGGCCTTGCTGTGTTTTTTGGTGGACAGAATTAATTGTTCAAGTCCTTCAGGGTTGGTCGATAGGAGGACTGTGTCGTCAGCATATCTGATTTCTGGGATTTGGTACCCGCCGATGTTAAATGAGTCAAACTCTGTGTGTTCTTGGTCATCTCTTAGGTTTCTCATGATATTCTCGGCATAAATGTTAAACAGGTAAGGGGAAAGGGTACAGCCTTGTCTTACTCCTTTCTGTACTTCAAACAATTGTGATGTTTCCCCCTCTATTCTTACGGCTGCCTGTTGTTCTTGGTACAGCAGTGCGATGAGTTGTATAAGGTGGTTTGGAAATCCCATATTTTTCATAATAGCCCATAACTGCTGATTTTGTACACAGTCAAAAGCTTTGGTGTAGTCAATGAAACAAGTATGTAGGTCAACGTTGAATTCTCTACACTTTTCTATGATGATCCTCATGTTGAATATATGATCTCTAGTGTCTCTATCTGGTCGAAAACCCGCCTGTACTTCGTTTATTTCTGTTTCTAGCTTTTGTTGCATCCTTTTCATTATGATTTGTAATAGTATTTTGCTGGCATGGCTTATAAGAGCGTAAAAAAGACTTTAAAAAGTGCGCATGCGCAAAGCGGGTATTTCAAGTGAAACTTCCGCAGGTGAGTTGCAACCGGTGTCTCTCAACACACTGGTCAAGTAGGTGAAAAAAAGTCTTCGTAAGGTATGCTTAAAAACTTGCAGAGATGATCTTACTTTTGTGATAGAAAGCATCCTCGTACCACATCATGGGGCAGAGAATAAATTTTTTGAAAAGGGTACAATCTTTTATGGACACCATATATATATGAGAAACGTAAGAGATGACAAAGAACACACAGAGTTTGACTCATTTAACATCGGCGGGTACCAGATCCCGGAAATCAGATATGCTGACGACACAGTCCTCCTATCGACCAACCCAAAAGGACTTGAACAATTACTTCTGTCCACCAAAAAAACACAGCGAGGCCCAGAATCTATACCTAAACACCAAGAAGACCAAAGTATTGACAACAGACAAAGTAAAGACCAAACCAGAAATTGAAATTGATAACGAAGAACTGGAAAGTGTCAATGAATTCGAATACTTAGGATCAATCATTAACAGCTCTGGCGACTGTGCAGTAGAAATTAAAAGAAGACTTGCAATTGCTTCACATAAGCTAATACAGATGAAAAACCTATGGCAAGGCACAAGCAAAGAAACAAAGTTACAACTGATCAGAGCATGTATATTCCCAGTAGCAACATACGGCTGCGAGACTTGGACACTCAATAAAACAGTTGCAAAAAAGATTACATCATTCGAAATGAAATGCTACAGAAGGATGTTGAGAATACCCTGGACAGAAAAAAAGACCAACAGAGAAGTACTGCACTCACTAAACGTACAGGAACATTGGCTCCTAAATACCATCGCAATAAGGAAGCTGAAATTTTTCGGTCATATAAAAAGACATAATAGTCTGGAAAAAAACAGTGATGGAAGGCATGGTCCCTGGAAAAAAAGGGGAAGGGGTCGACCTAGACGACGGTGGACCCAGGACATCACAGAGAGTCTGAACTTGTCTTTGGCTGATGCAGGTCGACTTGCCCAGAATCGTGTTGCGTTCAGAGCAGCTGTAATGGAGACAACGTTCTGGAAAGAATATGTCACATGATGATATATATATATATATATATATATATATATATATATATATATATATATATATATATATATATATATATATATATATATATATATATATATACACACACACACACACACACACTCCCCTGTTCACAAAGTTCCGGGACTCATTTTTTTTTAAATTAAATAAGTAGATTTACATACTTGTTGATTCTATCTCCTTCAAAGTAGTTCCCTTGTGAGTGTACGCACTTATTCCAACGTTCCTGCTACTAAAGGAAGCACCTCTGGTAGTCACTTTGCGGAATAACCCTCATTTGTCTTGTCGCGTTGGCTTGAATCTGTTCAATGTCATCGAATCTGCGACCTTTCATTGTTTTCTTAAGTTGCGGGAACAAGAAAAAGTCACACGGAGCAAGATCGGGTGAGTATGGAGGATGTGGGAGCAATGGAATGTCGTGTTTCGTCAAAAATGCGTTTGTGGTGACAGACCTGTGTGCAGGTGCATTGTCATGATGAACAAGCCAATTGCCTGTGCTCCACTTCTCAGGGCGATGTCTGCGCACAGCGTCGCGGAGGCGTTGCAGGACTGTTTTGTAGAATTCAGCATTGACACTCTGTCCTATAGGGACGTATTCATGATGCACCAGGCCATCAATGTCGAAAAACGCTATTAACATGGTCTTGACATTGGACTTGACCTGTCGTGCCTTCTTCAGCCGAGGAGATGATTGCGTTTGCCACTGGGAGGACATTTGCTTTGTTTCCGGGTCATATCCGTACACCCAGCTTTCATCACCAGTTATTGTCGAGGACATGAAATTTGTATAGTTTTTTTTGCTATCTCAAGGAGGTCAGTGCAAATGGACAACCGATCGTCCTTCTGGTCCTCAGTCAGATGGCGTGGCACGAGTTTCGCTGACACCCGTCTCATGTGCAAATCTTCAGTTACGATTTTATGGCACATACCAATTGATATTCCAATATCATCAGCAACCTCTCTGATAATCAGACGTCGGTCAGGCGCGTATCATTTCTTGCACACGTGCTACGAACTCGTCTGTGTGGGAGGTGGAGGGTCTCCCTTGACGGGGGCCATCTTCAAAGGGTGGGAGTCCATTTTTGAAACGGAAATACCACTCAAATGTTTTAGATCTACTTAAACAGGACTCTCCGAAAGCTGTTTGCAACGTTTCGAGAGTTTCGGAACCAGTTTTTCCTAGACGAAAGCAGAAATCAATGCACACACGTTGTTGAATTTTGCCGCCCATTTTTGAAACGCGACGAGCACTATTAGGTCACATCCGCTTATACGCTACCACACAGCGCATGCGCGAAATTACAAACTTCAGGTTTGGGACATATAGTGGCACGTGGTTGACACGTGCACTGTGTTAATATCACCTAGCTCCTTATAACGGTTTTCCGGATACAAAATGAGTCCCGGAACATATAAACATATGGAGCCGCGCTGGTGTAATGGCTACGGCGTTGTACTGGCGACCAGGTTTTCATGGTTCAAACCCGGGCGTCAGCGTTCGAAGGAATGTTTACGACCGGAAATTTGACTGAATAACCTGAACGGCTCCTGCTCATAAATCCCGTGTGGATGGGAAGGAGCGAAGCTCCTGACCGGGTTGGAAGGAAAGTCCACTGACCCCCCCCCCCCCCCCCCCCCCCCCCCCCCCAAGCCTCGCAATGACATGTCATTGGGCCAAAAGAGCTGGAAATCTCGAGTGCCGCTTTTTAGAGAAAAAAAATATAAACATATATATATATAAAATATATACAAATAAAGGGAATACAGAATTGTTTACAGTAGAAACAGGGGTGAAACAAGGCTGTATTATGTCACCATTACTTTTTGGAATAGCTATTGATTGGGTTATGAAAAACTATACCCACAACGAACAATTAGGTATAAAATGGACAGATGGAAAGTCCCTGGAAGACCTTGATTTTGCAGTTGATTTGACATTCTTAAGTCCAACACCCAGACAGGCCCAAGAAGCAGTAAATAATCTGTGTCATCTCTCGGTTAAAATAGGTCTCCAAATAAATGCCTCTAAAACTAAAGTTATGAACTTTTCTAACGAGACCTTCGATATCATCCTGAACGGGGAAAAACTACAGAAAGTTGAAAGTTTTAATTATTTAGGCAGTAAAATGACTCAGGATGGTGACACAACAAAAGAAATTCATACTAGAATTGCTTTGGCAGCTAGCGGCTTCAATAGATTATCTAACATTTGGAAATTACGATCACTGAATATACATACCAAGTTATCTCAGTGTTAACATACGGCTGTGAAAGTTGGAAAATAACAAAATCATTGGAGAACAAGCTGAATACATTCGAGAACAAATGTCTTAGAAAACTCATGAACATCAGTAGGAAAGAATTCAGGACTAATCGACAAATAAGAGAAGACTCTAAGCAGAAATATGTCTCCGACTATATAAGGAAAAGACGATGGTCATATATCGGTCATGTCCTACGAATGCAAAACAACAGAATACCACTGCAGGCGCTCACTTGGGTTCCTGAGGGTAAGAGGAAAAAAGGAAGACCAAAAGAAACACTTAGAAGAACAATAATAAGAGAAGGAAGAACGTTGGGCCTAAATAATGTGCAAGAGTTAAGAGGAGTGGCGTCACAACGAACAACCTGGAGAGCACTGGTTTCTGCCTTATGCGCCGTGTTTGGTGCTTAAAGAATTTATTATTATTATTATATATATATATATATATATATATATATATATATATATATATATATTATATATATATATATATATATATATATATATATATATATATATATATACACAGTAGAACTCCATTTATCCGAACCCCATGGGACCGAGCATCGTTCGGATAATCAAATGTTCGGATAATTGGATTACATAATGTATCGAGTACATGTACACATATTTCTAAAAATAATTAACCATCACAAGGAAAATACACTATAAAACATATTTACTTGTACTCTAATAATAATACCCACACTGTATTAGATTACTGTATCACCAAAATCTGTCATTACACTGCAGTGCATGTACTACTTGTATTAATTTTTTTTTTTTTTAAGAAAGAGAAATGTTTTCAAAATAACATTACAAACGATTCAAAACCAGGCGCAACTTACGTATACATGTACTTGCACAGATGTAGCCCACTATTTAAAATAATGAGGAATCCTCTTTTGCACCAAACTGGATAGTCTCCTTTTGGCTGCTAAGTCCCGCATTGTCTTCAACAGCAGAAGCTGTGTAGGACAGCTGTCATCTTTTGCTCGTACCAAGCCATCGCTGTTTCTAGTGCTATAAAGGCCTCTTCAGGATTTGGTCGACGTTTTGGGTTTTCTTCATAATCTACAAGTACATCATGTACTTCTGAGGAGTCTTCATCATCGGTCACTACATGTATTTGGTTTTCTTCTTGCACAAAAGACAAAATTTCT
Organism: Oreohelix idahoensis; assembly: GCA_024509875.1. Lineage (NCBI taxonomy): Eukaryota > Metazoa > Mollusca > Gastropoda > Stylommatophora > Oreohelicidae > Oreohelix > Oreohelix idahoensis. Next base: position 159,450 of record JAMPIV010008103.1, on the reverse strand, counting down.
TCGTCATTCAAAATCTGAAAACCAGAATCATTATCATCTTCTAGCCACATGTGTGCATCATCTTTGTCACAGTCCGAAAATCCGGGCATTGAAACAGTTCCACAACTTCATTTATACAATCATCATTTGTGTCCACTGCAGTAGTTTCATTTCCTCCTTTTTTCCCAAGCAATCTATTCCAAGCCTTGTTGAGATTATCTTGTGACAGGGTGGTCCAAGCATCAGCTAACATATAGCAACAGTCTCTGAGATTAAGCTTTTTGGAAAACGCCACCACACCTTCTTCATCTTCAGCCAACAATAAACGACGCAGGATTTCCTTCTTGTACATCTTTTTAAGCTTTGCTATAACACCCTGATCCATTGGTTGAATCAGTGCTGTTACATTGGGAGGCAGAAAAATTACTTTAAAATTTGCATCAACTGCATTCAATGTATCCGTCTCTGGATGAGATGGTGCATTGTCCAGTAGAAGAATTACTTTTCCAGTTTTCTTTTCTTGTTCTCTCAACCTCTTCACATTTGGGATGAACTGATTTGTATACCAATCAAGAAATATTTCACTATTCATCCAAGCACTCTTCTGTGCTTTGTAGCACAATGGGAGACATGTCACATTCTTTAAACAACGTGGTTTTTTAGCTTTGCCGATCATTAGCACCGGTAAACGATGACTTCCACTGGCATTCGCGGCTACCAAAATTGTTACTCTCTCTTTGCACTTTTTAAACCCAGGGGCAGCTGCTTCGCGCTGAGATGCAAGTGATTTTTGAGGCAATGATTTCCAGTATAAGACAGTCTCATCGGCATTATACACATCATCGAGTGAATAACCTTCTTCTTCCAAAAAAAGCCAAGAATGTTTCTTTAAAATTTTCAGCGGCAGTTGCATCGCTAGATAAAGATTCCCCTTGAATCTCCAGTTCTCGTATGCCATGACGAGATTTAAAGTCAGGAGGACCGTCAAGTTGATTGTTGAACTGAAGTGCCTTTTCACACAATAGAGAGCCAGAGATAGGTTCCGATTTGCTTCTTCTTTGCAGACACCATATATACAAAGCCTCTTCCAATTTCAAATATTTCGCATTTCTCATGGTTTTACGTTTCTTCGACCCATTTTCACTCTCCAATTTCGATGCAAAACTCATAATTTTATCCTTTTTACTTTTGATGTCAGAGACGGTAGCTTTCCCAACATTGAAAATCCTCGCAAGTGAAGACACAGTTTCACCTTTTCCTAGTCTCTTGATAATTTCTGTTTTCGTTTCAATTGACAAAACATTGCGGTTCCTTTTATATGCTTTAGGCCTACTGGAAGATGCCATATCGCACAGAGAAATACTTGTACACCAAAATTTTTCTGCTGTACTAGCAGACACAATTATTTTAAGTTGAACTGTCTGTTTAGCCAGTGTTCTGCCTAGAACGCACACGTACACTGGATTGGTAAACCAGATATTAACTGACTTTATGATCTAACTGACTTCCTGTACGTAAGCGACCGACCATTAGTCCATCCCATCCTCTACAAATTGTTCGCACACATTTGAAGCTTGCCGCATGAAAAGATTCAGAAATGTAGTCTAACGTGACTGGTGGCGATTGATTTTTTTTTTTTTTTTTTTTCTGGAAAAAGTGTTCGGATAATTGGATGTTCGGATAATTGGGGTTCGGATAAATGGAGTTCTACTGTATATATATATATATATATATATATATACATATATATATATATATATATATATATATATTTTTTTTTTTTTCATTCATAACCTGCCACTCCCGAAGGAGCATAGGCCTTCAACAAACACATGCCAAGTCCTCCTGTCACGTGCCATCATCTCAAGTTCTTTCCACTTTCTCCTTGTCATTTTAACCTCTGTTTCCAGCTCTCTTCTCCATGTGCTTCTTTGTCTACCTCTGCCTCTCTTGCCCTGGGGGTTCCAGAACAAGGACTGCCTTGTAAGGCTATCAACAGGTTTCCTCAGTTTGTGTCCTGTCCATCGCCATCGTCTTTTTCTCATCTCTTGTTCCACTGGCACTTGTCTAGTTCTTGTCATAAGTTCCACGTTGGTAACCTTATCATACCATTTTAATCCTTCTATTCTACGCAAGCACCCATTTATGAAAGTCTGTATCTTTTTGGTTGTTGTCTTTGTTGTTCTCCATGTCTCAGAGCCATACAATAGGACTGACTTCACATTTGAGTTGAAGATTCTTATTTTCGTGTTGGATCCGATTTCTCTTGATCTCCATATATTTCCCAATGCAATGAAAGCTCCTCTTGCTTTTTGTATTCTTATTTTGATGTCACTGTCTGTCCCTCCAACTTTGTCTATATTGCTGCCAAGATATGTGTACGATTCTACATCTTGTATTGGTGTTTCTTCAAGTTCAACCCTGTTATCATTACCTGCATTTATTCTCATTATGTTTGTCTGTTCCCTGTGTATTTTCAAACCCAATTGCTGTGACCTCTCATCGAGTGTTTTCAATTTGTCCTGCATCTGATTACTGTTATGGGACAGAAGAGCCAAGTCATCAGCAAAATCCAGATCATCCAACTGCTTAGTCAGAGTCCACTGGATTCCATTTCTGTTGTGTGTTGTCGATGTTCTCATAACCCAGTCTATTGCTAGTAAGAAAAGAAATGGAGACAAGAGGCATCCCTGTCGCACTTCTGTTCTTATCCCAAACGGTTCTGTAAGCTGTCCTTCATGAAGAACTCTGCATGTCATGTCTTCATATGTTTTCTTTATTAAATTAATGATCTTCAGGGGAACTCCATAATGCCTCATCATTTTCTAAAGTGATTCTCTGTCTACACTGTCAAATGCCTTTTCGTAGTCCACAAATCCGATATATAGTGGTGAATTCCATTCCAGACTTTGTTCAACTATTATTCTCAAAGTGGCTATCTGGTCTGTACAGGATCTGTTTTGTCGAAAACCTGCTTGTTCAACTCTCAGTTTCTTGTCTATGGACTCTTTTAATCTCTCAAGGATAATCCTATTTAATACTTTTCCTGGCACTGATAGTAACATTATTCCTCTATAATTTGTGCACTCTTGTAAATTTCCCTTCTTAGGCAACTTAACCAGATATCCTTCCTTCCATTCTGCTGGTATCTCTTCCTTTTCCCAGACTTTACCAAGTAATTTATATAACATCTCTGTAGCCGTGTCGATATCTGCTTTGATGGCCTCTGCTGGAATGCCATCAGGTCCAGACGCTTTTCCATCTCTTAGAAGCTTTATGGCTTTCTTTATTTCTTCCTTCGTTGGTCTTGCACCGTTAATTTGTAGCTGTTCTTCTGCTGGCTGGATGTCCGGGGGGTTTTGTGGAGCTGGTCTATTGAGAAGGTCCTCAAAATATTCTGTATATCTCTTCATTTCATTCATTTATTCATAACCCTCCACTCCCAAAGGAGCATAGGCCTTTAACAAACACATGCCAAGTCCTCTTGTCACGTGCCATCATCTCAAGTTCTTTCCACGTCCTTATCATTTTCACCTCTGTCTCCAGCTCTCTTCTCCATGTGCTTCTTGGTCTACCTCTGCTTCTCTTGCCCTAGGGATTCCAGAACAAGGACTGCCTTGTAATGCTATCAACAGGTTTCCTCAGTGTGTGTCATCGCCATCGTCTTCTTCTTATCTCTTGTTCCACTGGCACTTGTCTAGTTCTTGTCATCAGTTCCACGTTGGTAACCTTGTCATACCATTTTAATCCCTCTATTCTACGCAAGCACCCATTTATGAAAGTCTGTAGCTTTTTGGTAGTTGTCTTTGTTGTTCTCCATGTCTCAGAGCCATACAATAGGACTGACTTCACATTTGAGTTGAAGATTCTTATTTTCGTGTTGGATCCGATTTCTCTATCTCCATATATTTCCCAGTGCAATGAAAGCTCCTCTTGCTTTTTGTATTTTTATTTTGATATCACTGTGTTTCCCTCCAACTTTGTCTATATTGCTGCCAAGATATGTGTACGATTCTACATCTTGTATTGGTGCTTCTTCAAGTTCAACCCTGTTATCATTACCGGCATTTATTCTCATTATCTTTGTCTTTTCCCTGTGTATTTTCAGACCCAATTGCTGTGACCTCTCATCGAGTGTTTTCAATTTGTCCTGCATCTGATTACTGTTATGGGACAGAAGAGCTAAGTCATCAGCAAAATCCAGATCATCCAACTGCTTAGTCAGAGTCCACTGGATTCCATTTCTCTTGTGGGTTGTCGATGTTCTCGTAACCCAGTCTATTGCTAGTAAGAAAAGAAATGGAGACTAGAGGCATCCCTGTCGCACTCCTGTTCTTATCCCAAACGGTTCTGTAAGCTGTCCTTCATGAAGAACTCTGCATGTCATGTCTTCATATGTTTTCTTAATTAAATTAATGTTCTTCAGGGGAACTCCATAATGCCTCATCAATTTCCAAAGTGATTTTCTGTCTACACTGTCAAATGCCTTTTCGTAGTCCACAAATCCGATGTATAGTGGTGAATTCCAATCCAGACTTTGTTCAACTATTATTCTCAAAGTGGCTATCTGGTCTGTACAGGATCTGTTTTGTCGAAAACCTGCTTGTTCATCTCTCAGTTTCTTGTCTATGGAATCTTTTAATCTTTCAAGGATAATCCTGTTTAATACTTTTCCTGGCACTGAAAGTAACATTATTCCTCTATAATTTGTGCACTCTTGTAAATTTCCCTTCTTAGGCAACTTAACCAGATATCCGTCCTTCCATTCTGCTGGTATCTCTTCCTTTTCCCAGACTTTACCTAGTAATTTATATAACATCTCTGTAGCCGTGTCGATATCTGCTTTGATGGCCTCTGCTGGAATGCCATCAGGTCCAGACGCTTTTCCATCTCTTAGAAGCTTTATGGCTTTCTTTATTTCTTCCTTCGTTGGTCTTTCACCGTTAATTTGTAGCTCTTCTTCTGCTGGCTGGATGTCCGGGGGGTTTTGTGGAGCTGGTCTATTGAGAAGGTCCTCGAAATATTCTGTCCACCTCTTCATTTGCTCTTGTATATTGCTGAGCAGTTTTCCATTCTTGTCTTTTTTGAAGCAACTTGTTTGCTTGTATGTCTCCGTTAGCGTCTTTGTGCAGTTATACAGTTCTCTCATATTCCCTTTGGCTGTAGCATCTTTTGCCTCTCTTACCAACTCCTCAATATACTTCCTCTTGTCTCTTTTGATACTTCTTTTTACTTCTTTGTTTGCTTCTGTGTACACTTCTTGAGCCTTGGCTTTGGAACTTCTAGTTTTGCTTGTGTTTAAATCTGCTTTCTTGTTTTTCCTGTCTTTTCTTATTGATGGTTTCTGTTGTTATCCATGCTTTTTGTTGTCGTTCCCTTTTCCCCAGTATTTCTTCACATGTCTCATTCCATATCGTTTTGATTTGCTGCCAATAGTCTTCTGTATTCTCTGCATCTTCCAGCTGTTGGAGCACTTGGAATTTGTTGGATATTGTGACCGCAAATTTGTCTCTTGTTTCTTGATTTCTTAGATGTCCTACATTAAATTGTTGTCTATACAAGGGGATTGACATAAGTCTTGGGCCTGACCATGACGGAGTCACAAGAGGAAGATGAAACTTGGCACATTTAAAGTTCATAATATTTGCACTGAATGTGTGAAGTGCGCATTTGTTTCTTCAATGGGTTTTCCCGCTACGGTGCACGGCGCAATGTACCCTATTGACCGGATCTGCTGCTCCAAAGATTTGACAAAACAATGGAAAAGAAGGAAGCCAGACCTGTGATAAAGTTTCTGATGTTTCAGGGAAAAACACCTACAGAAATACACAGGGAGATGGAACCAGTGTTTCGTGATTCTTGTCGTTCATATACTTCGGTAAAAAACTGGTGTCAACAGTTTAAGTGCGGCCGCTCAAATGTTGCTGATCTGCCAAGATCTGGTAGACCAGCCTCAGAGTGCAACGATGAAAATGCAACAAGAGTGAAGAAAATCATTGACCAGGATCGAAAAATGACAATTGTGGAGATAGCTAGTAGAGTAAAACTAAATGAAAGAACAGTTTATAGAATTTTACACAACAGACTGAACATGAGAAAAGTGTGTGCACGCTGGGTTCCGCGACTGTTGACACGTGAACAGAAGCAAACGAGGGTAAATTGCTGTCAACAGTTGCTCAAAAAGTGTCAGTCAAAAGATTTTTTGGAGACCATGGTGACAGTAGATGAGACTTGGGTACACCATTATGACCCCGAATCCAAAATTGCCAGCATGCAATGGAAAACCCCGGGCTCCCCAACACCTGTCAAGCCGAGAGCGCAGAAATCTGCAGGAAAAGTGATGCTGACTGTTTTTTGGGACGGCAAAGGTGTCCTTTTGAAAGATTATCTGCCTCGTGGCAACACAGTTAATGGACAATACTATGCAGATCTTCTCACCAAACTAAGAAAGGTTGTGACCAGGAAACGAGGGATAACGCGCACTCAAAATCTTCCTTTGCTTCAAGACAACGCGCCCTCTCACAAAGCACGGCTTGTGCAGTAGCAGCCAACGATTTGAATATTGAAATTCTTCCACACCCACCATATTCTCCAGATTTGGCTCCATCAGACTTTTTTATATTTCCAAATCTTAAAAAACAGCTAAAAGGAAATCATTTTGACAGCGATAAAGAGGTTATACTGGCATGTGATGACTGGTTTAATTTGAAAAATAGGGTGTTCTACAACCCAGGTCAGATGGCCGTCTGTTTAATCTTTCAAGGCTGAAGGCAAAAACAAAAATCAGAAGGGTCACTATAAGAGACTTGTTGTTCGCTGATGATGCTGCAGTCATCAGTCAAAGCCAACAGGAGCTTCAGAGCTTGATGAATCGCTTCACTAAAGCATGCAAGGACTTTGGCCTCACAATAAGTCTAAAGAAAACGAATGTGCTGAGTCAGGATGTGGGTGCTGCACCAGTTATCACTATCGATAACTATGAATTGGCAGTGGTGCACCACTTCACATACCTAGGGTCTACATCAATGACAAACTCTCACTGGATACAGAAATCGACAGCCGCATTGGCAAAGCTGCAGCTACCTTTGCCCGCCTCACATCGCGTGTTTCTTCTTCTTCTTCCATCCTTAGCCACCAACCGGCAAAGCAGTATGTGGCCAGTACGCTTAGTGGCGTCTTAGGGCAACAACAAATTGATCAATCTATCGCTGTTTCCACCACGCCTAGTGGCGTCTTTGTGGAACAAAAACAGACCAAACAATCTATCATTGTTTCCGTAATCAGATTGATTGGCAAGCAGGTGATCAGCCCACTGTGCGAAGTTTTTACGGGATGGGGTAAACAGCCCCATGCCCATACCCTCCTTAGTCGCTTTTTACGACATGCGTGGTAGGGTGCAGTGTTACTATTCTTTGCTCCCCTTTCGGGCCCCGGTAACACACGGGTGATCGCGTGTTTGGGGAAACTCTAAACTCACAATGAAGACCAAAGCTGCGGTATATAATGCCTGCGTCACCAGCACACTCCTATATGGCAGCGAGACCTGGACGACGTATGCTAAGCAAGAAAGAAGGCTCAATACCTTCCATTTGCGGTGTCTACGCCGCATCCTCGGCATCTCGTGGAAAGATAAAGTGACAAATGTCGAGGTATTGTCACGTGCTGGCCTTCAAAGTATGTATACGCTTCTTAGACAGCGCAGACTTCGCTGGCTTGGCCATGTTCGCCGCATGGATGATGGTCGCATCCAAAAAGATATCTTCTACGGACAATTAGCAGAGGGCAAGAGAACAGTTGGGCGACCACAGCTGAGGTTCAAAGATGTGTGCAAGAGAGATATGAGGGCACTGGACATGGATCCAGCAACATGGGAGGATAAAGCTGCTGATCGCACTAAGTGGCGATGCTATTTACGGCGCCACCTCAGATTGGGCGAAGAGAGGCTCACACAAGAAGCAGAGGTGAGGAGAAAACGTCGAAAGGAGCACCAGGAAAATAAGCAGCTGAGGGCTGTCACCTCAGGGGCGCATTCCCATAGTCAGTTATCACTGAAGGGGCTATTATTATTACTACTCCCAAGGTCTTTTCAAGGTCAAGCAGAGATGCCAGAAGTGTGTCAATTCAGACTGTGGCTATATTGAAAAGGAGTAAACACTATACAAAATTTGAGCTCTCTGGGACATGTCCTTCATGGTCAGGCCCAAGACTTATGTCAATCCCCTTGTAATTTTGCATTGTAGCATATCTCTTGAGTTTCATTTTTACTTTGGCTGTCAGAAGGTGGTGATCTGATGCCACATCTGCTCCTCTATATACCTTTACATCCTGCAATATTCACCTGTGAGAAGTTTCTTCCTGTCTACCCGCTTCCACTTTGTTTCACACAGTCCCAGAACCTCGATTTTATGTTCCCTCATCTCTGCTGCTACTTGTGCCACTTTCCCTTGTTCGTTTAATGTCCGAACATTCCAGGTGCCAAATCTGGAAGTTCTCCTAGAAGAAAGAAGGTTAGTCAGCAACACAGACTCCTACCTCTTCGTTTGCTCTTGTATATTGCTGAGCAGTTTTCCATTCTTGTTTGCTTGTACTTCCCTGTTAGCTTCTTTGTGCTGTTATACAGTTCTCTCATATTTCCTTTCGCTGCAGCATCTTCAGCCTCTCTTGCCAACTCCTCAATATACTTCTTATTGTCTCTTTTGATACTTCTTTTTACTTCTTTGTTTGCTTCTGTGTACACTTCTTGAGCCTTGGCTTTGGAACTTCCGGTTTTGCTTGTGTTTAAATCTGTTTTCTTGTTTTTTTCTGTCTTTCATCTTATTGATGGTTTCTGTTGTTATCCATGCTTTTTGGTGTCGTTTCCTTTTCCCCAGTATTTCTTCACATGTCTCATTCCATACCGTTTTGATTTGCTGCCAATAGTCTTCTGTATTCCCTGCATCTTCCAGCTGTTGGAGCACTTGGAATTTGTTGGATATTTTTGACCGCAAATTTGTCTCTTGCTTCTTGATTTCTTAGATGTCCTACATTAAATTGTTGTCTATAATTTTGCATTGTAGCATATCTCTTGAGTTTCATTTTTACTTTGGCTATCAGAATGTGGTGATCTGATGCCACATCTGCTCCTCTGTATACCTTTACATCCTGCAATTATGATCTAAACTTCTTGTTTATGCATATATGATCAATCCGATTTTCTGTTCTATGGTCTGGTGATATCCATGTTGCCTTGTGTATTCTCTTTTGTGGAAACATGCTTCCTCCTATAGCCAGTTGATTTGAAGCACAGAAGTTTGAGAATATTTCCCCACTTTCATTCATTATTCCTAGCTTATGTTTTCCCATGACCTTGAGATAGAAGCATCATTATCCATCTATCTACAACTTTGCCAAGAGTAATCTTGTTCGAAGGTAGACACATTTGAAGGCCCATATTAGAAAATCTTGAGTTTTGGCCACTGTTGGACCAATACTGCAAAGCAGGGGACGCAATACATTCCAGACGTGACGTGCTCCAACCAGATTCCTGGTCTTCTGATGTGTTCATGTATCTCTACATTTCCTATTTTCATATACATGTTATGTCGTATGCAGGTACAACATGGCATTGGGCCGAAGACTTAAACATTCGAAACAGTAAAAACAACATGCGGTATGTGTTAATTTTTCTCGCTGTATCTGTATGGTTGTTAATCATCACCATCAACATCACTGTAAGTTAGGTTCTGTCGGGGGCTTGTGTATTTAACTTCTCTCTCTCTCTCTCTCTCTCTCTCTCTCTCTCTCTCTCTCTCTCTCTCTCTCTCTCTCTCTCTCTCTCTCTCTCTCTCTCTCTTTCTTTTTTTTTTTTGAAAATAAATTAATTTCTGATCACAGTTAATACATACAGATTTGTAGTAAGGTGGCGAATACTTTTATTCAACTCGAATTTGTGAGTATCACGTGTGTTCCACTGCCTGCATGGCAGTGGACTAGACATCAGTCAAACTGGTGTATTTGAGTGGTTGTCTGCAAATGTTAGGATAACATTCAACCTCTGCAGTGTTGATCTTGCTCATAATCGCCGAGTTGACAGTTAATGTTCTTAACAAGAACATTGGGGATGAGGGGTTAAGTCAGATTCAGTCAGCACTAGTGCTTGATGTCGTGTGACATATTGTTAATTCATGTCATTAACAACTTTTAACGCGTGGCCGTAGTGGTTAAGGGATATCAATTTGATAGTATAAACACATAGAATGCCGGAATATTTGTTAGTTATAGGCGTGTTCGGGCGACAAATCGCGAGATTTTGTGGATTGTGTATGTGCTGGGCATGTGATGAAAATGATCAACTTCTTGTCAAGCTACCTCGTATATATATATATATATATATATATATATATATATATATATATATATATATATATATATATATATATATATATATATATATATATGGGAGCCGCGCTGGTGTAATGGCTTCGGCGTTGTACTGGCGACCAGGTGTTCATGGTTCAAACCCGGGCGTCGGCGTTTGAAGAAATGTTTACGGCCGGAAATTTGACTGAATAGCCTGAACGGCTCCTGTGATAAACCCTCTGTGGATGGGAAGGAGCGAAGCTCCTGACCGGGTTGGAAGGAAAGTCCTCAGGTTCCCCAGCCTCGCAATGACATGTCATTGGGCCGAAGGGCTGAAAGCCCAAGTGCCGCTGGATAAGAAAAAAAAAAAAAAAAAAAAAAAAAAATATATATATATATATATATAATAATAATAATAATAATAATAATAATAAATTCTTTAAGCACCAAACACGGCGCATAAGGCAGAAACCAGTGCTCTCCAGGTTGTACGTTGTGACGCCACTCCTCTTAGCTCTTGCACATTGTTTAATCCCAACGTTCTTCCTTCTCTTATTATTGTTCTTCTGAGTGTTTCTTTTGGTCTTCCTTTTTTCCTCTTACCCTCAGGAACCCAAGTGAGTGCCTGCAATGGTATTCTGTTGTTTTGCATTCGTAGGACATGACCGATATATGACCATCGTCTTTTCCTTATATAGTTGAAGACATATTTCTGCCTCATATCTCACCTTAGACGCCGAAAGAAAAACATCAGGAATGTGTATATTTCGATGGATAGTACCATGATGTGTTAAATTATAGAATAAAAGATACATCAGAGTATCTAGTGGTGTAGATATTTTCCTATAACCGACCTCGAAACCCTCGAATCGGTCGGTTGGATAGGAGGGTTGATCAGAGAATTAACAAGTCACTATCGTAAAACAAGCGATTGTTATCGAAACAGAACCAGGCTCGACAGTGAACATGACTCATTCTAATATATATATATATATATATATATATATATATATATATATATATATATATATATATATATATATATATATATATATATATCTGTCTGTCTCTGTGTGTGCGTGTGTGTCTCATTTATATCAATTTGTATGTATGTCAATTATTTACACTACATTTCCTTCAAAATAGTTCCCTTCGGCAACTACCCACTTTTGCCAACGTCCATACAGCTGTTGGAAACATTCCTGGAACCCATTCTTTGACATCTCTCTCAGCTGCTTTGTTGCATTGGTGATAACGTACTCAGCATCCTTGAATCTCTGCCTTTTCCATGCCGATTTTAGGCGAGGGAACAAGAAAAAATCAGGCGGTGCCAGGTCGGGAGAATATGGAGGATGTTTCAGGGCAGTCACATTGTACTTTCCGAACACGCTCAATGTTTTCATTGTTCATCGAGGTGGGCGATCGTCCGCTACGTGGATCATCATCGACACTAACACGACCTCCACTCAAAAACTTACGATTTCTTCATTGCGGTATCACCATATGCTTTATTAAGCTAGGTTACTGCCTCTGAGGGTGACTTCTCAAGCAAAACACAACATTTGACATTTGTACATTGTTCAATCAAGGACATTTTCTACTCCGACGATGCTACGTGCACACCACACAAACAAACTTCAGTAACTTCTGTTCGAGAGTACATGTGAAGGTTACATTAGCCATGTCGTTTCCTCAAGGTCACTACCAACTTATAAAACTATAATCTCCATGTCGTACTGATAGGTTTGAGAGTTATTTTAGGTCCCGTCTGAGTAGAGTGGATAATGATAAGTACGTGAGAAATAAAGGTGTGTGAAATAGATTTCACGGGTGAATAGCTTAAGGAGAAGATATGTCTCTGGAATGAGTAAGTTTCTCTAGTCCAGCCTATCTATACGACTATAATTTAGTATAAGACAACCTTGCCCTCCTCATATATAAATATAAGTTTACTACTGTGGTGAAGTGGGATGTTATAAATATTTATAGGGGACTTAGTGTACTGACTGAGATCAGCTGTGAAGGTATCTATATCTATTAAAAGTAGTGTATTATAGATAACCTTACTTGCTACCACATATCTATATATCTCAGTCAGAATTATTCTGGAATAGTGTGATGACTACGTTAGGTGTCTAGGGTATGTGTATGATGAAGTGTAAGTCACAACAACAGACAGATAAACAATTTAATTTAATCCACTACTCTTGACAACACTGTGACACTCACATACATATAACACTCTATGAGAATATCTTAAGGAGTCACTGATAACTTTTCAAATAACAATATGTATTCATGGTTATCATAAAGGTATATGTGTCCTGATTCAAATACAAAGGAACCAGGAATCACAATCAATTTTAATTACAAGTATATGTACAGACTTTATCAATATGAATATTGTAGTGACATATATTATTAAAATATCCTATGTGTGTCAGTTGTGTAGTGGTAATATGAGGTAATACTGGTTTTGTTTTGTTCAAGCTCTGTTGGTATTTGTCATCATGACTTCAATAGTTTGTCTTTTGGGACTATTATTGGAGATGTTCTCAGTTCCTGATATTAAGACAATTAAATTCCCCTGGGAATGTTATTTTTACAAAGTCATTTCAAGATGAGGGGACATAATGTTGAGCTCAGCTGGCCAAATCAGCTTATCTGGCGTGATGGCGGCAGGGAGGGACTCCTCTGCTCGAATTCTCCTCTGGGCTCTGGAGACACCTCACTGATAGCTAAATGGACCAAGGAGTATGCTGTCCGACTCTGGATTCAGCAAAGCTCTGACCAGGTGCTGCTCAATACCATCAAGACCACGGTCCCTGAAAACAAGAAGGATGTACCTTCTACTTCATAACTAATTGATACTCTAGTTCTACACTGAGCACAATACAACACAAACATTGAGTTCAGAGCGTTAGGCCAACTGTCAGCTTCATCTGAAATACTTTATACCAGTATTTACCTCCTTAATGGTTACCACGCCTCTGCACTTCCAGCATTATTTCTGTCTAATCAATCATCCAGGTGTCAGTGTACTATTTGGCCATTCCATGCCGTTTTACTTCCCTCCGACACCCTCTGTTCAGGCTGTAGCATTATAGGCTTTATCTCCTGTTTGCCACTGAACTACACATATATATACAGGCATAAATTAACAATTTACATTCAATTTTCATTAAAAGATACTGAATGGTTCAAGCTTACCACAATTTCATGGAAATAAACACAGATACGTTGATTAGCAATGAATTCTGGCACAATTACTGGCACAAATTCCCATCTGCTTATGTTCCAGGCTTTTATTTAACACAAATATGAGCAGGCTTCAACGCACTGTAGCTTTATCAAGATTATTTGCACTAGTGGTCTCGAACTAACGCTCCTAAGTGAGTATATCAGCGAGTCTAGCCAATGAGGCCACGTTTCGACAAGTGTTTGAAAAAATGTTACCTTTTCACGTCTCCCCTAACAACGAAAGATAGTATTTATAGCCCGACCAATCGTGGTTAGTCTTTCATTTGTTGCGCTCCAATCAATTTGGAGTTTACATGGTAGGCTAATTCTGTAACGTAAGATTTTTTTCAAACACGTTATAAAAAAAATTTTATGAGCAGAAATGATTCCATGCTGTCAGGCATCCCCACTATTTTATTTTGGGTATAATTTATTAATTCCTGGACTATTTGCGTAACGTTTTACATATTCTTTGTCAGCAAGCCCTAAGGAACCCAAATATCCAAATTTAAAAGAGCTACGTGGCTGCGTTCAAAATATGTATTTTCTACCTCCTGTTTCGAAGATGTGCTGTCTGGGTACTGTTATGTTTTCAACGTAAACCCATCTAATGTTATCTTTTCTAATAAGAGTTTTTTCAGGATTTATAAACCTAACTCTGGGATGGGTAATGTATTTTATCACTGTCCGTCTGAAAAAAAGTTAGTGCATGTAGTCTTACACGCGTGATGGCAGCATTTGTGTATCGCGCGAAGCGTGTTTAGTGTTCGGCTTTCTGCCTCTCCCTTCTCGCTATCCTTTTGTCCATCTGTCTTTTGATCTTGGTAACATAGTGTAGAAAAAGACATGAATGGAATTTAAAATTTAGGTCAACTTGCATATTTCAAGGTTTTTCTTAGAAAGGCAGCACATTTTATTGTGTGTTTGGGAAACGCGTGTATGTTGCAGAAGGCCTTTAATATCAACGTGAAACGTTACAATTTGCATACGCAGTAGAAAAACAAGGGGATTTCGAGTACAGTCATTGTGACAGCACTGTTCTTTACCATTCTTCTTCCTTTATTTATTATATGTATTTATTAGGCTTTATATTTACTTGATAATTTATATATGTGGATTAGAATATTCCACGACACCTCCCCTCTTAAAACAGACATTATATGTCAGTCCTTTATTCTATATACACATAGAGAAATTTATTATTAGTTCTGGGGTTTACGGTGATTCTCATCACACGGATGGCGGCTTAAAAAATCCGCTCCCAAATTGGTTTTTTTTCCAGATATATACTCAATGCTAAAATTATATGGAGCCAGAAGTAAAGACCATCGGAGTAACCTGGAGTTCTCATGCCTAGCCTGTGCTAGAAACGATAACGGTTTGTGGTCTGTTTGCAACTTAAATGCCTTCCCATATAGATAAATATTGAATTTCTTTATCGCCCATATTACTGCAAGACATTCTTTTTCGCTAGTTGAGTAGTTGATTTCAGCTTTATTCAACTTTCTGCTAGCATATGCCACTGGGCTTAATTCCCCATCCAATGCATCTGATTTCTGTAGTAGAGTTGCTCCTAGCCCAATATTACTTGCATCCGTCCTTACTATGAATTCTTGACTTAAGTCAGGTAATTTCAAAATGGGTTTACTTGTGAGCTTTTCCTTCAATTCTTGGTAAGTCATTTCACATTGTGGTGTCCATGTAATGCGATCTGGATGTCCTTTACGTGTCAATTCAGTTAACGGTGCACATATGGAATTAAAGTTTTTGATATACTTCTGGTAGAAACCACATAATGAGACAAAGGATCTCACGTCCTTCTTGGTTTGTGGTCTCGGGGCTTTCTGTAGTTTCTCTAAATTCTTTGGGTCAGGGTCATGTTTCCCTGATAAACTGTGTGTCCCAAAAATTCCAATTCTTTACATCCAACGCAACATTTGGTTGGTCGGGCTGTTAAATTTGCCTCCCTAAGTCGATCAAACAGCATGTTCAGAGAGTCAATGTGTTCCTCAAATGTTTCTGTTGCTATAAGGATATCATCCATAAAATTTGTTATACAGGGATTATTCAGAGGATCCAATAATTTTCTCATCATTCTAGAGAAGGACACTAGGCGCATTCTTCAATCCAAATGGCAATCTATTAAACTCATAGTGTCCTTCTGAGGTACTAAAAGCTAGGTATGGTCTAACCTCAGGCTTTACTGGAATCTGATAGTATCCTTTACTCAGATCCACTTTTGAGAAATATTTAGCTTTATTTAGCCTGGCAAACAGCTGATTTGTATCCGGCAATGGATCCACCTGTCCTTCTGTAATAGCATTCAGTCTCCTGTAATCTATACAGAGTCTATGTTCTCCAGAGGGCTTCCTTAAGAGTACCACACCGGAACTATACGAAGACTCACTGTGCGAAATAATTCCTTCCTTCAATAGATAGTCTATCTCTTCCTTCAAAGCTTTCTCCTTAGCAAACGGAATCGAATATGGTTTCATACAGACAGGTGTGGAGTCTATTAGTTTCATATCATATTCCAATAGGTTTGTATGCCCTGGTCGGTCTGTTAACACCTCTGCATGATTATTTAGAACCTGTTGCACTCTCTCTTTCTGAGTTTTCGTTAAATGTGTACTGATTTTCACCTGTGCTGCTGTCTCACAGGGGTGTAATGGATATTCAAATGATGAAAGTGGTTCCTTTTTCATCTCCATGGCGATGGACAAGGTCAACAAGTGTGTCTCTTCCTGATGTTCTCTTTCCAAATATTTCTTCAGGAGATTCACATGATAGATTTTTTCTTTCCCCTTCTTATCTATCTTATAATTTGTTCTAGACACCTTCTCTAGAACTGTATATGTACCCTGCCATCCAATTTGTAACTTATTCTGACTCCCGGGCAAAAGAAGCAGTACTTTCTCTCCCACAGCCAAATTTCTGTCCTTCGCCTTCCTGTTATAATAGGCAGCATGTTTCTTCCTGGCTTGTTTCAAATTTTCATTGGCAAGTTTCCAGCCAGTTTTTAACCGAGTGGTCAGCTCATTCACATATTGGTATGAAGATGTAATGTTTTCCTCTGCCTTTTCATCAGTCCACGTTCTTAACATAGCTACATATGGACCTTTAATTGTGTGGACCTATTTGTCCATGCACCGGTATGGTCTCTTCCACTCGAAGCTTTATAGTGATGATTTTTCCTCCCAGAATTATCATTCACAAAACGACCGCTACCAATTTTTCTTTTGGGGCTTTCTCCCCACTTAAAATTCTTGATGAGAGATTTCCTCTCTACATCCTCTTCCTCCAGTTTGTTTAAGTCCGATTGAGGGATTGTCGGCTTATCCTGGGGTAAGACATCCTTTTGCACTCTCCGCATAGTGGCCATTGTAAAACAGTTAAGTGAAGCTTGTCCGTGAAAAGGGGCTTCCCATTCCATTTGGTCCACTTTTCCAAATTTATATCTCTTTTTATTATCAGGCCTAATTTTGCCCCGTGGCGTGTCCAGGTCCTGATCCATGTTCCCACTTGTGGGTGTTCCCTCATGTGCTATGCTACACCTTTCTACAAAATTCTCAATGTCCCATCTTGCTTTTGGGCCAATAATAATTGTGAGCCACCTTTTGAATGATGGTACCTATCTTCTCATGGTCCCCATCTGGTTTCACATGTAGGCTCCTTATTAATTCTGTCCTGTATCTTTTAGGAAGTACCAGTTGTCCGTGACCTTTGGATCTAGCTCCAGTCTTCCTATACATCAACTTGTTTTTCATGTAAAAATCTCCCTTACCTGGAGTTGTATGACAAGTTGACAATTTTCTGAAACAAGGCTTGAGTGTTTTATCCCCAGCCTGTGCCTTCCTCATCTCTTCTGGAGTGGTATCTAACATAATATCCTCCTCCTGTCTTGAGGTCGACCTGACCTGAAGGGTTGCCATATACACAGGTTTCCTTCTGCAAACGGTCAGTGTCATGATTGTCCATCTGACAATTTTTACACCACCTTTTTCCTTGGTTGAAAGATTTTCTTTCATCATATTTCCTTTCATCGAATTGTGGGAATTTATTTTTATTTTCATACCGTGGCCTATCAAATTGGTGCTTACCTTTATTTTGATCCTTAGGATCAAATTTATTAAAGTTCTGTGGTGCCCTAAAGTTATCCACTTGTTTCTTTTTATTACCTGTTACCTCTGCTTGAGCTGCTTGATACCTTTCAGCAACATTTAGCAACTCACCCAGCCTCTCTGCACCTTGTTCCATGAGAAACTTTCTCAGGTCTGGAGCCATGGACTCTCTTAATTGCTCTATAAGGACCATTTCCTTAAGATCTTGGGTTTTCCCCAGAGAAGTCCATTTCTCCAAGTATGTCTCTATTCGTGCAGAGAACTGGTGATAGGTTTCACCTGACAGTAGTTTAGCATTCCTAAATTTTTTCCTATAAAATTCAGCATTCTTTTCATACCTTAACAAAAGAGCCTGCTTTAGCATGTCATAATTTTCCTGATCACCTCTGCTCATTTTTGCAAAACTTCATAAGCTGCCCCACGAAGTCCCTGAGATAACTTTAAGCTCCACCTTTCTCTCTCTAACCCATACGTGGTAGCTAATAGCTCATACCTATTTATATAGCTCTCAATATCATCGTCTTTCTCAACAAAATGATCTAAATGAAAATTCATAGCTGAGGTTGAGGCTCCTTGGCTAGCAGTGGCATCAGAGGCAAAGGGACTGGCACCATTTTCAGGAGCATGGCCCTGAAACTCAAACTCCCTTAGTCGTAACTCATGTTCCCTTTGTAATCTTTTATCTTCTGCTTCCCTTTCTGCAGCTAATTTCCTCTCTTCTCTTTCTGCAGCTAATCTTTTGTCTTCTCTTTCTGCTTCCAATTTCTTAGTCTCAGCCTCAATCTGCAACCTCTTAGTCTCAGCCTCAGCTTGCAACCTCTTAGTCTCAGCCTCTAACTTTCTTTCGGCCTCTTTTTCTAATCTTCTTTCTTCGCGTTCAATAAATTTATCACATTCCGTAGTGACATAGGCAACCATAACTTGCCCATCTAATCCTAACTCTTTTGCAGTCTGTACAGCAGCAGATCGAAACTTGGCCAGGTCCGCCATTGTCTATCAGGTAAATTTCTACAATGTCTAACCAACAATTTAATCTCTAAATATATCTAATGGACAACACAGGCACCGTGAGCTCAACCTTATTTAATTCCACCCAAGGATACCTTTTAATTCTTATATTCCCTGAAGTGAATTACCCCCAATCTTTTTAATAGGGAAAGATTCAAAATCCCAAGAGCGAGACCCCAATATATGTGGTGAAGTGGGATGTTATAAATATTTATAGGGGACTTAGTGTACTGACTGAGATCAGCTGTGAAGGTATCTATATCTATTAAAAGTAGTGTATTATAGATAACCTTACTTGCTACCACATATCTATATATCTCAGTCAGAATTATTCTGGAATAGTGTGATGACTACGTTAGGTGTCTAGGGTATGTGTATGATGAAGTGTAAGTCACAACAACAGACAGATAAACAATTTAATTTAATCCACTACTCTTGACAACACTGTGACACTCACATACATATAACACTCTATGAGAATATCTTAAGGAGTCACTGATAACTTTTCAAATAACAATATGTATTCATGGTTATCATAAAGGTATATGTGTCCTGATTCAAATACAAAGGAACCAGGAATCACAATCAATTTTAATTACAAGTATATGTACAGACTTTATCAATATGAATATTGTAGTGACATATATTATTAAAAATATCCTATGTGTGTCAGTTGTGTAGTGGTAATATGAGGTAATACTGGTTTTGTTTTGTTCAAGCTCTGTTGGTATTTGTCATCATGACTTCAATAGTTTGTCTTTTGGGACTATTATTGGAGATGTTCTCAGTTCCTGATATTAAGACAATTAAATTCCCCTGGGAATGTTATTTTTACAAAGTCATTTCAAGATGAGGGGACATAATGTTGAGCTCAGCTGGCCAAATCAGCTTATCTTGCGTGATGGCGGCAGGGAGGACTCCTCTGCTCGAATTCTCCTCTGGGCTCTGGAGACACCTCACTGATAGCTAAATGGACCAAGGAGTATGCTGTCCGACTCTGGATTCAGCAAAGCTCTGACCAGGTGCTGCTCAATACCATCAAGACCACGGTCCCTGAAAACAAGAAGGATGTACCTTCTACTTCATAACTAATTGATACTCTAGTTCTACACTGAGCACAATACAACACAAACATTGAGTTCAGAGCGTTAGGCCAACTGTCAGCTTCATCTGAAATACTTTATACCAGTATTTACCTCCTTAATGGTTACCACGCCTCTGCACTTCCAGCATTATTTCTGTCTAATCAATAATCCAGGTGTCAGTGTACTATTTGGCCATTCCATGCCGTTTTACTTCCCTCCGACACCCTCTGTTCAGGCTGGAGCATTATAGGCTTTATCTCCTGTTTGCCACTGAGCTACACATATATATACAGGCATAAATTAACAATTTACATTCAATTTTCATTAAAAGATACTGAATGGTTCAAGCTTACCACAATTTCATGGAAATAAACACAGATACGTTGATTAGCAATGAATTCTGGCACAATTACTGGCACAAATTCCCATCTGCTTATGTTCCAGGCTTTTATTTAACACAAATATGAGCAGGCTTCAACGCACTGTTGCTTTATCAAGATTATTTGCACTAGTGGTCTCGAACTAACGCTCCTAAGTGAGTATATCAGCGAGTCTAGCCAATGAGGCCACGTTTCGACAAGTGTTTGAAAAAAATGTTACCTTTTCACGTCTCCCCTAACAACGAAAGATAGTATTTATAGCCCGACCAATCGTGGTTAGTCTTTCATTTGTTGCGCTCCAATCAATTTGGAGTTTACATGGTAGGCTAATTCTGTAACGTAAGATTTTTTTCAAACACGTTATAAAAAAATTTTATGAGCAGAAATGATTCCATGCTGTCAGGCATCCCCACTATTTTATTTTGGGTATAATTTATTAATTCCTGGACTATTTGCGTAACGTTTTACATATTCTTTGTCAGCAAGCCCTAAGGAAACCCAAATATCCAAATTTAAAAGAGCTACGTGGCTGCGTTCAAAATATGTATTTTCTACCTCCTGTTTCGAAGATGTGCTGTCTGGGTACTGTTATGTTTTCAACCGTAAACCCATCTAATGTTATCTTTTCTAATAAGAGTTTTTCAGGATTTATAAACCTAACTCTGGGATGGGTAATGTATTTTATCACTGTCCGTCTGAAAAAAAGTTAGTGCATGTAGTCTTACACGCGTGATGGCAGCATTTGTGTATCGCGCGAAGCGTGTTTAGTGTTCGGCTTTCTGCCTCTCCCTTCTCGCTATCCTTTTGTCCATCTGTCTTTTGATCTTGGTAACATAGTGTAGAAAAAGACATGAATGGAATTTAAAATTTAGGTCAACTTGCATATTTCAAGGTTTTTCTTAGAAAGGCAGCACATTTTATTGTGTGTTTGGGAAACGCGTGTATGTTGCAGAAGGCCTTTAATATCAACGTGAAACGTTACAATTTGCATACGCAGTAGAAAACAAGGGGATTTCGAGTACAGTCATTGTGACAGCACTGTTCTTTACCATTCTTCTTCCTTTATTTATTATATGTATTTATTAGGCTTTATATTTACTTGATAATTTATATATGTGGATTAGAATATTCCACGACAACTACACACACACACACACACACACACAGCTATGTGACATCAAGACACACAAACGTGAAAAAGTACGGTTAATTGGGTATGGGTCTGACCAACACACAAAGTTAAGTTTCTTTTGTTGTTTATTATCATTTAAACTTGACAACATCAAACATCTAAAGAAATGTCAAAAAAAATCAGATTTACATACATAGGAAAATAACAGAATAAATGTCCCCTCCCCTTATTGAGAAAAAGAACCCAAAAATAGTTAATAACCCAAAGGTCAAAGGTTGGCACTATGTTACAGAATAGACAGTAAAGAACAAGTTCCTACTATATGCTATCTAGTAAAATAAACAAGTTTAGCAAAATCTCAGGTTGGTTCAGTTCCTGTAACAAAGAAAAATATTCACTCTCTCTCTGACATACAGTGGCCACTTAATCACGCTTACCTATTCTTGGTGATATCCTTTAGAATTACAATGATTCATGAATATACAAAATGTTAGGTGTATTTCCCAAATTGGGCCCAGTCCATCCTCTAACAAGTAAGATTTATGAGGTGGACGCCGAATTTGATGGTTTAATTTTCACTGAATGAACAAAATGTCACCGCGAATTCTTAGTGTAGCAAGACGTGCTCTTTGGGGTTCACAGTTTAAAAAAAAAGGAGGAAAATACTTCCAGTATTGGGAAACATTTTGTTGCTAAAAATGTTACTTATGATGATGATGATAATGCTATCGGCTGGCTTTATGGTGAGTGCCGATTCTGAAACAGCGTAACTTTTCTGGATAAATCCACTTGGATACGACTGTCAAAAGTCGGGAGTAATGTTATTGGTTTCACACCCCAGTGGGCTGATAAAATTGAACAAAATATAGCTGGGTTATGTAAGTCCAGTTAAAATTTACAAGTTAAAATGTTTCTATTGTATCGTTGGCTCCCAAATGAAATTGGTGACGCACAAGCCAAGAAAAAGACAACATTAATCAATCAGTAAATGAAGAAAAGACCGAAAAAAGACCGCTGGATGCTCTTGTGATCAGGTCTGCTAGGAATAAAGAACATTTATGACAAAAAATGCTACTATTCTATATAGCTACAGGACGGGGTGAAGATGACCTCTTATCCACTCCGTCAGTCCTGATTAAAGTTTACCGTCCCAGGTGTTTTCCTTTATGCCTAAACTATCGCACGTCGCCAACGCTGAGATTTCAGGTCGGATGAAGGTATGCAACCCTCCCCGCCCTTGCTCGCGCTGTAACGATTAGCGTACAATGTCAATTATTATTTAATTATCCATACGCGCAGTTACATAAATATCGCCTGTCGTTAATAGCTATTAAATTGTCGGCGTCTGTTGGTCACCGTATGGTAGTAAATAATAGGCACTTATAATAAATACACAAAATGAAATAAACGTGAATTCTATTCTATCAGTCGCGCCTAGCATATAATCCAGTCAGCTAATCGTCTCTTCTTGTGTGAGAAAGCGTGTGATGAAAATTAACATTATAACTGAGCCTCTGGCATGAAATAGCTACGCGTTATTTTATTTCACTAGTTTTAACACTAGAAAATCACAGTGAATTATAATGGTACGCTAACACTAATTTCTATTACCAGAAAATCAGAATGACAATCCCCACGAGTGCTATTAACACATCTTCCACAATGGTTCTAGGCTACGTGCTTAGACTATCCGAAAATTCTGAGTGACAACTGATAGCAGGTTTAAGAAAGCACAATTTATATATCATCATGGTTCTCTGATCTATAGTTGATGCTACTTTTCACACTATTGTGTGTACCAGAGAATCAGAAGCACGAGTTCCCCAGATAAAGGCTTACAGTCGGCCTTTCTCAGGCATTAGACCGCCATTACAGACTTAAATCCGTGTAACGGGGTTCTCGAAGAGCGTGCTCGCTTCTGAAGATCAAAGAGCTCGGGGTTTCCCCGCCTTCACTCTGTGTACAAACTTCAAAGGGTACTCTGGGAAAGATTTTTGCCCGTGTTTCTACTTCAAAAGGTCCGGTGTTATTCTCGTGCGGTCTGTCAGGTATCCGATGATTGACAGATCAGCTCGCGTGAGAAACTTGATAAACACACTGGCAGGTCACGAACGTCTGTAAACGCTTCGTCTGTTTATGTTCAAGGAACGAACGAACTTTATTTTCAAAGGGTTAAGAATTGGGCACGCAGGCCCGTCTGACATTCTGCCGTTCCTCTCTCTCTCATCATGTATACTATATCCTTTCATCCTCACATTTACTTTAAGCATAATTAAGGCATTTATCATTATAAAAGTAATATTACATTTGCAAATATCATCATAATTAAATTACGTTTTTTTAAATAAAAATAAAAAATATAAAAAAAAAAATAATAATAATAATGAATTTTTTAAAAAATTAAAAAAAAAATTTAAAAAAGAATTAATTAAAAAATATAAAAAAATAAAAATAAACATTAAAAAAAAAAAACAACAACAAGACATAAAAATCGAATTCTTCGTACAGTAAATTAGTGATTTGAGACATATTCAGAGGTATGTTATAAGAACTCGTGAAATTTTCAAACGGTGTGCAACTGAATGACTCAGGGACTTTTTTTTAGGTTCATCAAGATGAGGTGGGGTAAACAGTTACTTTCCTCGCTGTTTTTGCGTCCCAAACTCAAGGAAAAGATGCGTGGATGAAAAATAAGCTTGTATGAGTGAGACAGGCAGAAAAATGCATGGTTTTGCTAGCAAATCATAGCACGCTAACGGGATTACTAAGACTGTCAGATTACCGTCGGCTATATTTCCATTATACATCACACTCCATGACATAATCACTCATTCAAACTAGTCGACTATTCCGCGAACTTTTTGAAGCTACCTTGTGTATATATATATATATATATATATATATATATATATATATATATATATATATATATATATATATATATATATATATATATATATATGGCAAACGCACTATTACAGTGCTAGAAGTAGGATGGGAAGATAACATCAAGAGATGGACGAGAAATAGTATATCAGAGTGCACCATCAAGCCAGAAGGCGTTAGAGATCCATTACAGCCGAAAAGTGGAGATGGCAGATGATGATGATTATGGAGGATTATGACGACTTCATAGCAGTCTTTTCCTTTACCTCACATTTCTTTAGCAGTTCCCAACCCACGGTAGTTTTGTTGTCAGTGAACCTCTGTGTTCCAACTTAGGTTTATTTTATTTCTATCACCCTAAGAACTTAGAATTGTGAAAGCGTTCTCCAGTTACTCTGAACACTTGATTTCGACAATACAAAAGATGCAAACGACGCTGGCGGAGTAAATAACTTTAACATCATCGATAAATCTGAGTCTTCGATACGTTTGTGTTGGTAAAACTTTAAAACTACAATATAATATTGACCTTCTGCCTTGTCCTCCAGCATTGGTTACACTACCCAACTTGAAGACATGAACAAACACATTATCCACACACAATCTGATAAACCGGGAAAAAATAAAACAGCATTTGGTCACTTTGATGTGGATAATAACAACGTGTTGACTAGTACATGAAGGAGCCAATAGTTAGCTGCGTGACCTTTTGGTTCGATGGACTTATTTCAAGAAATGAAAGCTTCTTTCCTAATTATGTTTTTGTTTTTTTATTCACAGAGATGACGGCTTTCTGGAAGGCTTGGTCTAAAAGCGTAGGGGTATCTGCGAAGCTTGAAGCAATTTGTAATGTAGTTCGTGTGTAAGCGGCCTTAGGGCCCTTACACACGAGCGTTTCTTGCCGCGCGTTTCTCGCGCGTGACGAATGAAGGAGTAAGGGATTTACAGGCTGCTCAGCCGAGCGAGACTATCTGTAAATCCGTACTCTTTCATTCGTCACGCGCGTCAAGAAACGCTCGTGTGTAAGCGGCCTTACTCTTGACATTTCGCCTCAGTATATACCTATTAATAATTAAATTAAACTTATTTCATGTCTTTTCCTTACCAGAGACAGTTTGTTTGTATACACATTGTGATATAACAACCGAGATCTTTCGTACATATTTTGTTGTTTAACAATTATAATTAATAAAAAATATATGCAATATTATGTATTTATGTATTTATTGAGCGTCTGATTGAAAGAGAGGTTAGAGCGCTGGTCTCTAGCGGCAAAGGTGCTTGGTTCGATTCACCGTATCGGCACGCTCCAGTCTACTCAGCTGTAAATGGGTACCTGACTTTGCTCGTGAGTTAGGGAAGGAAAAGGCAGCGAGGAAAATAACTGGTCACCTCACCTCTCGATGCCGGACCTAGTATAGTGAAGTCTCTAACACTTCACTCCACTACGGCAGTATCTGCCGTGGGACCACCATTACCTTATATTTATTATTCACTGCTCTAATTATAATCACACTACACGCACCACACCGATACCTGTTTGGAATGAACATTGAAATAATAATTTCCCATCATATATTTTAGACCAAATTTATTGATGTCTCCAAAATTTTAAAATTACTAACGAAATAAACAGTACTTTTAAAAGGATAGACAAAAGTATTCTTCAATGATTTAACAAACACAATAAGAAAATCACACACGAATAGGACAAGGAAATGAATCATTCTGCGACATTTTTGACGACGAAATCTTATTAGATTTTACCATTTTCAGTCAATATAAACAAAAGTAATCTTCTATAATTATCAAATACAAACCAGGATATAGCGCCGTGAAAGAGACCAAAAAAAAAAAAAAAGTGTTCGACATGTTATTGTCAGATAGCAAATTATCTAATGATTACACTTATCAGTGATTCACGTAGATTATTTTCTTACGAAAATACCGCATAAATTTCGTCTTGTACAGTGTCGTAGAAAAAATCTTTTCAGGAAAGTGCCTTGACATATCTTAAAACAATTTTGCTATTTGCTTTCTCGTTAGAACTTAATACATCTGTGTATTTTTATTGCCTGATATTTCAACACTCTGGAACCTTGACATTTATTTAGTTATTATGGGTCATTTTTGAAGCTTGTTATCCCTTTTACTAGGGGGTTTTATATATTCTAAAACTATCATTGCTACGTAGCACCTCTGCTACACATGCTACTGCTGCTACTACTATAGCCACTGCTTCTACAACTACTACTACTACTACTGCTACTTCTGCTGCTGCTGCTGCTGCTACAACTACTACTAGTACTACTACTACTGTTGCTGCTGCTACTACGATGGCCACTGCTTCTACTACTACTACTACTGCTGCTACTGCTGCTACAACTACTACTAGTACTACTACTACTGTTGCTGCTGCTACTACGATGGCCACTGCTTCTACTACTACTACTACTGTTGCTAATAAACCGCACATCTTGACCACCACAACCACTACTAGTTCTACTGTGGCGGTACTTCTGCAAATACTGCTGCTGTTACTGCTGTGTTATTGCTCTTGCTACAAACTTTACGGAAAGTAATTATGAACATCAGCTGCTCTTTCCAATAGAGCTGCTGTATCATAGTTCTTGACTCTTCATTCCAGCGCTTACTACAACTGCAACTGCCACCGTCATCAACGGCAGCTGTAGAAATAATAGTACAAGTATGTGATTTACGCGGGAGCGGATGAATAGATGAGTATGTTCTAGTTAGTGGTTGAAACAGATGGTGATGGTAGTGGTGAGCTTTGATTGCTGAAGTTATGATGTGTTGATGTGACTAGCGTTTTATAGTCGAGTGGAATTCTTTCTGTCCGACTGTCTGTCTGTCTCTCTCTCTCCCTCGCTCTCTCTCTCCTTCTCTCTCACTGCATCGCCACAATAAAAACAGTATAACAAGTGAAAGAAAAACACACGTTTTAAAGATCAATTTTGTTATAGTTACCAAATGTAACAGACAGACGTTCTGAAACTGTTACGGTGTTATTTTAAATGACGGCGTCTGCTGGGGTTTACCCATGCGCAACGTTTAGGGGTCATTAATATTTATAGAATATGTCGATAATTTACGGTATAGTGAACGCGAAATATATGCGGAGATTATGACGCATTCGCGTTGGGAAGGTCACGCCGGGTGACTTGGTTACAGGGCCTTTGTTACGCTATCCGTCAAGCAAGAAGGTCGTGTCTTGTATTTCTTCCAAGGAAATAAGGCTGAGTATATAGCCTATATTATATAGATGAATCGATGTAGACTTCAGGGTCAGTTCGGAAATTAATCTAAGCATGAGATTAATTAAATTAAACTAATAATGGAAGGAGAATCGTATTATGATTCAAATTGTAGATGTCAAGAACTCATGTGCTCATTTCTGGCTGTTGACTACAACAGCGCACGTATATAGCCACGATGTTCATCTGACATATTGTTTTGACACGGACGGATACTTATTGATATTATTTGGAATTCAATTGTTACGCTGAATTGTACATGAAACCTTTGTGAATGTCGATTATCGTTTTTGTATGAATCTCAATACATGTGGACTCAAAGCAGAAGGCTTGATCCTTTATTTACGTTTCGGGTTCGGTTCTACAGCTGTTGGTGTTTACCTTTGTCAGCACGATAACTCTCCCACAAGGGAAATCAAATACTATATACTATGCAAATCAGAACGTCGAAGGGATGTTCTGATGCCCAGAGCTAACCATTTATAACCAACATTGATACGTCTAAAGAGTGACTTTACTATTCAATAAATAATACCATAACCAAGGAATCGCAACACCAACCACACCACCACCACCGACCCGTCACAGAAGCATAGAATAGATGTGGATGACCAGTAATCAGTCATTCTAGGAAACGATAAAAATAAATGTGTGAACGATGTGAAGAAATACTGAATAATGATAACTGGCCATCCACTGTTATTCTATGTTAGAATGTGTAGAACATTTATTTTCTGTACATTAATTCATTTGGTAACAATAACAAGTCATCAGTAAAGCGTTTTTTCCTTTCATTGTTTTATGATTTTAAGTCATGACTGAGCATTAGTTTTTCAAAGAATGAGATTTATCTTTGAGTAAAATATATGTTGATAAGTTATGTTCACACGAATGTTGATCATTACTGCAGTTGTGTTTAAGACAGAAGACACACTGATCTAGTTGTTTGAAGACACACATTGATTTAATCTGAACATCACCATTCACCATCTGACGTCCACTCCTTACAAATACGAGACATAATGTATATTCACAGTTAATATTTACCTTACCTATATTTGAGTTTGATATATGTCTGGCTGCTACTGTTGTTATTTCATCTATGAGATTGTTTGGAAATGTTTTCGTATTCTTGTCACTTACCCTTACTTTAATGGAAATATTTCCTGTTTATTTTATATTGTTTTAGTTATTATATGTTGTTGTTTAACTAGGGCTGCTGAGCTTTTCGCTCTTTTGCAGCCAATACCAAGTTGAAGAGTCATTGGTATTATCTACCCTATAGATCTAGGCTTTTCTTGTGGCTTTTCTGCCATTATATACGTGTTGCTGGGTCACTGTGTAGCGAAACCGGTGTAGGAGGCAGAACGGTAGGGAACACTGTACATTGCCTCCTACCTGACGGTAGCGGACACTGTACAGTGAGCGGTACCTAGGTACCGCCCACTGTACAGCGAACCTTACCTGCTAGGTAGGAAGGACTTAACATTTTAAAGGTAAAAAAAAATCGGAAACCCGTACATAAGTACTGTATAATTAATGCTGTATGTATGTATTGAGAAATGGGTGTGCTAGTAAAACCAAAGCCATAATACATAATAACTGCGTTTTTTTTTTTTTTTTTTTTTTGTGGTACTTGGCAGTGTATAAATAAAGAGTATTAATAAAGTAAAACCGGATAAATGACATTCCTTCGAAATATAGATTCTAACCAACGAAAATCAGTATACGTCAGTTAAAAATCTGTTAAACATATGTATATTGCTTATTTAGTAACTACTATTACCAAAAAGAGCATTTAAAATCATTTTTTTAACCTTAATATAAAAAGTCAAATAATTTATAACGTCATCTGCTCGCATTCTGAAATAAATCTTCTCTTTGGCCCGAACATACTTATCGCGGAGCGGGCAACAAAGCATATTTTTTCATCCGTAAAACGTTTAATTTTAATCGAGGTAAGTTGTAGATAACTAGCTATTTTGAATTACGATACAAGAGCACATGTAAAAAAAAAAAAAAAAAAAATCGAATCTTTATGAAAGCAAAATAAAAAAAGAAATCACATTTCTTTTAATGTTGACAATTTTAATGCTAATATACAATACAACACAAAATAATATTAATTTCTAAAATAAATAATAGCTTATGTTAACATTTCAACGGGGAGCCGCGCTGGTGTAGTAGTTACCAAACTGCGCTGGCGACCGGGTGACCCAGGATCAAACCCGGGCGAGGACTTTTGGAGATTTTTCGCCGACCGGGATTTGGACTGGATAACTCGAGCCCTGGCGAGGACATTTGAAGAAGTGTCGTCGACCAGGCCTGGCGGCTCCTGAGCCGACCCAGCTCTAACAGGTACCTCCGAAATCGGCGAGTATCTGCCTGAATGGCGAGGGACACCTGTCTCTGTACAAGAAAAAAAGGGATACTCACAAAAATCAGTTTCATGTTAAACATACTAACCTGAAATTTCGCCTCGAGTAATAGCGGGCGTACGCAAAAAAAAAAAAAAAAAAAAAAAAAATTCAAAATAGATATATTTAACAGGTCGTGATGTTCCCTCCCCCATGCATCACGACCGTGGAGGGTTGGTCCCAAAATGACAAAAGTAGCCCCTTTCTCCCATAAGCGTTATTGGAGTGACAAACTTATTTCCTAATAGGCTGTCCATCACCTGGGCATCGATTTATATTGCATGTATTCTCAGAACAATCCACTATTCACCTTTCAGAAAATGTATAATGGCAATAAAAAGATCATGTTTCTTCCATACCAGAATAATTAAACTGGTTTGTCTCTCTTCCTGATGCCTTTGAATCGCGCGAATCTTATCTCAACTTACCTACTGATGTGAAATATTTATCCAACGGAGGGCAGTTACGTTTCACCGCGGCCTTGTGTCATCAGGGAAGTTCAAAGAACTATAATTAAGCGACTTAAGAACTAGAGCTGTTATTGAACTCTAAAAGAAAGTTGAATGTAAAATTTAAAGTAATTGCCAACACATTTCAAATTGTGAGAAGAACTCTATTCGTAATCAGATGCAACTGAAACTTTCATACATTATGTAAAAATAAACTTACTTTAAAATGAAAGTGGTTAACTCCTAAAACAGTTTTCCATAAAGAATTATACAAATTGATAAGTACAGCATGTTTTTTTTGTTTTTTTTTTAAATTATTTTTGCACTCATTATAGTAGATACTGAATGCATGTTTAAAATCACTGACCAATTCAACTAAGTGCATGTCATAGCGCTTTTATTTCTTCACATTTTCATATATAACACTATGTTATCATTATAAATAAATTATTTCATGCAAAACCAGTAACGGTAGTCATGTCTAAAATTAGCTCGTAAAAATGTGGTTTTTGAACACGTATACTGTTCAGTGCGTGTTGCCGGTTCAGTGCTTCTTGCCTCCTACACCGGCCCCAACTCTCTATGTATTCTAGTTCATAGTGAAGAGAAATCACCGTAGAACACCGCAAAACATTTCAGCTATTGAATTGTATGACTGTGGCGAGTTATGATTCAGAATTTTCTGCCGATTTCGGTCTGTTAGAAACTCCCATTTCTTATCTTTGATATTTGTCTCCTTCCCTCTGCTCCTCGTCTTCATTTTATTGTAAATTCTTAACTCTTCAAGTGTGACTATTTTTGACAGTCCCTGGAATCATTTCACTCGTATAATTTTATTCGTCTACACGGCAGCGACAGGAGATCATTCATCCTCTCGTATTTATCTTCTGATGTCTTTTGATACTGGGAAGAGCTACCTAATTAGTATTCCTCTACCCTCAGTTAGGATCAGATCTTCAGCTGGCTAACGAGACTCGTTTTAAACAACTGCTAAATTCCCCGTAAGCGAAGTCCATAATGTAACTTCTTCGAGCTACAAGAAGCTTGTTCTGTCCAAATTATGTAATGGACACCTGCGGGTCCAGTGCCTTTTCATGTCTTCTGGTTTGTTGCGTCTACGGAACCCCTTTTTGTCCAGGACATATATATTTGGGAAAGTACATTTTCTGTGATGAAACAGTTGAAATTTAAGTCACGAAATCAAATGATCAATGATTCGCTGGATGCGTGTCTTCCACTTGCTACTACACACATTGACATTGATATCGAGACTGTGGTTAAAGAGAATCCATATCCCCAAACTTCCCATCAGGAGGTAAAAATAAAACTAAAGTTATTTCCATAGATATTCAATGCTCATTGTAATTTTAATGTAATTTTATTTTTATTTTCGCACTCTTCGATTTTTTTTTCACTGAGCTTTTATTGTAAATAATTTTTTTTATATCATGAATGGCCTGCTAACTTTAAATTTTTAGCTTATGTGGCCCTCGGGGTTGAATAAGTTGGACCACCCTGTCCTAGAGCATGATAGATCTAGCGAGAAGTCTTACTTCACAGCTTTCTTTCTAGAGCTATCACCTAGACCTGTGAAGTTTACTACCTTTCTGTCCTGTGCTATCCCCTAATTCAGATTCTCAAGGCCTAGCCATTTGCACTATTTCTCATGTTGACTCTCTGGGAACTCCTCCCACAGTATCTATCACCATACAATGCATGTCAGAATTTGGCACATTAAAATGTAAAGAGAAAGGTAGCCTCATACAAAGATTCAGCTCTCTATGATGAGTGGAACATTGAGATTTTGAGTGTCAAAGATTTGAAATACAACAAATATCAAATAACATATTGATCATAAAGGAAGGTGGATAAGAAACGCAGATCTTGACTACAGAAGAATTTATTGAAGCCCAGACATTGTTGCAGCTTAAAACATCAGGAGCAGTGCAGAACGCCCGACAAATGCACTGCACAAGACATAACGCTACAGTATACAAAACTTATATAATAGAGCACCCAGCAAATGTTGAACATAATACCAGCGCAGGTGAGAAGTAATTATTTGTAGGTATTTTTAGGTATTTTTTATTTTTAAAATTTGATAGTTGAGTCTTGTCCTTAGGCTGAGTATGACTTCTCGTTTATCCCTCCACTGAGATATCAGAGTTTGGTTATGACATTTCCTCTACATTTTAACCTCTAAAACTCCGTTAAGAGTTTTTCTCATCTATCTGTTTCTTTTTGTCAGGGATTTTTCTTGCACTAACATCACAGAAGTGTTTGGCTAGGATATGGGTTTTTTTTACTCGTCTGATTCTGTCGGTGCAGCTGTTTTAAAGCTGGCATTATAACTCGTTTAATTTGTCCGTTAATTGAATTTAGTTTGTCGCATATGAAATACAGTATGTGGTTGTGTTAAAGGTTTGAATGAAAGTTTTTCAGCAAGCTTTCTTTTCTTTGTGTGTTATTTTATGTATTTCATTCTGTTTCTATTTTACTATTCAACGATATCTTGCCTTATTTTGTTCTTTATTTTCTTAGTTCCTTATTACAGCGGTCTTTTTTTTATATTTTCTAATATTTTGTATTGAATTTATTTGTATTATGTTTGAGTTTGGTGTATGTCTGGCTGCTACCGTTGTTTTTCTGCTGTGAGATTGTCTAAAAATGTTTCTGTATTCTTGTTATGTACCATACTTTCTAGCTTTACTGTTTCCATTTCATTTTGGGTTCTGCAGTTGGCTTTTTAAAAATGGAATGTTGGTTTTATTATTCCATTATTCCGTTCATACTTATGTTTTAGCGTTGTCTCTACAGGTAGGCGAACTGAGTTTGTATTGTTTAGTGTCTCATATTTTGCTTTGGCCAGGTTTGCTGTGAGAAAGCCGATGTCTACTGCCGAGTCAGATTGATTTGCATATCAGATGATATGCTGACCCATCATTTAGTATTATTAGTGCATTATTTTCTGTGAAGTCTAGTAATAATTTCCCTGATTTGTTTATTCTTTCTCAGACTTTGTGGTGAGCATTAAAGTTCCTTAATATTACAGTTGTCTTTCTCTGTGATGTGATGTCTTTTTATTTTATTTTGCTTCTATGGTAGTGTATATCCATTTGTATTAGCGCTTCTTTGTCACTATCCATAGCCACAACTTGTTGCTTAACATTTACCGTGATCGTACGGTGATGGTTCTTTAGAGGTTTAGTATAATGAGTTTGACAGCCGCACGCAAGACCTAACAATAATCGGCTCGCATGACACGCCTGATGGGAGCAGTGGTACTGTTCCATTATTTTCCTACTCGTACAACTCCAGGAACCACACGTTTTTGGTGTCTGTTGTTGTAAGGTGTACGGTTGACATTAAAATACAGCTTGGATTTGATTTTGGCCTAAGAGAATTTTACTGGGTTGATGGCAAAGGTAAGCATGTATTAGAAAAGCGAACAGGGTTGTTTGTAAGGAGATACAGGTAAGGCGCTTACGTAGATTAGGTTTACTCACATTCGTGCGGATATCTGTCGCTCGTCGAAAATCTCCGCGCGTGTTGCAATCCTTCTATTGATCACAGGTTAAAGACAGCGTATCTCATACGCACGCAATTATTGATTTAGAAGACAAAACTGGAATGTGCATATTACACTGACTGTTTATTGGACCCTCTTCCCCCACCCCATTTGTTTCTGCTATGAAGAAAGATCAGTGACTTTGCTTTAAGATAAGGCATTGAATGTCTTCACCTGGTTTTGTTATCCTCTTAGCAGCATTTACTTCCTAACTTCCAGTAGTAAATATTTCCATGTGACTTGTTTACATATGAACATTTGCGGACTAGTGTGAGTGCTAATCACTGCCGCAATAACACAGGTACTAAATTTTGACTGTTATAAATGCTAACCTCTTTAGCATCCAGCAGGCAGTAATGACACAGTTTTCAACGACATTTTTTTATCCTTCGCTTTTTTAGAAGCGTGGGATTACCCCTGCATTTTTCTAACCCCCCCACACCCCCCCCCCCCCCCTCTTTAAAAAAAAAACCCAGAGAAATGTGTTCTACATCCCTCCTGCAGTGATGGTTTTATTAGCATTTAGTTTTGCTGTTGACCCTGTGCTTGACCTCACCTTACTTAGGTAGATAACCTGTTATCAGCTGCACGCTGATTGGCCGATATTATAGAGAACTAGAAGTTGAGCCTCTTCAGCCGATTTACAAAATCTGATGGGGAAACTGCATAGGTTCAGTGTGGAAACGAGATAAATGCAACGCGGTCGCATTTTAGGCCTTCCTAAACACCTCGCATAATTCAAAATTCGAATAATTCAGGACTAGTTTACTAATGTGAGTAAATGTAAAGTATGGTATGCGTTTTGGAGCGCATAAAGTTACGATTAATGTAACAAACTTTTAGTTTTAAACATGACAGTTTTATAAATTAATAAATGATAAATGAATTTGACCTTCATATTTTATTACATTATTTTCACATTCTGTTTTGAACTACTGACGTGATTCTTGCCGAATTGTTAGAATTTATTGAGACTCGCGCTATATCGTTTTCTGCGCATAAAACGAGATTATTGTTTGTATTTGAGTTTATTTTTGTTATTTTTTTTTATAACGCACTGTGAGATTCGCGTAATTCAAATACGCATAAAAAGCAACCGTACTGTAAATAAGACCCCATCACAGATATAAATAATTACACATGCAAGTTGATACAGTAACAACCACAAGAACCCAGTATACATATTCTCCTTTCCCCTCGAATACCCTCGGACTGCATGTGTTTGAACAAAACAGTGATCAGCTAAATGACATAAAAAACCATATTTTGATTACCAGTATATTATAATAATAAGAAGTCAGTACATTCATCTTACTCGTTTCTGTCAGGCATTGTGTAAACAAAATTACTTTTTAAAATCGGATTGCAGACCGAATAAGCGGAGGCCGATTGGGCCATCGAAAATACTTCGGCTTATCTGAAATAAAGCTTATCATGAGTTTTTTACCAAAGAAGACTTCTGGCTGGGACCTGCTAAATTGCTTCGACTTATCCAAAATTCTGCGTAAGCGAGTTGGGAAACCTCGGTGTTTTTTCCCATTGAAATTGAAACACGGAAATAACGACTTCCAAGAAAGGCAGGAATACGAAGGTAATAAAATAGATTTTGTGTAGACAAGTAAAATATTTTGAAGAGAACATGGAAGATAAAGACACAGGCCCAACAGAAGAAAACAGCTTTACAACTAAGAATCTTAGGCGTGTTCTTAACCATGCTGTTGAATTAACAGGGCATTCTGCAGAGTTGTGATCACCTGCCTGATTGTTCTCCTAAGGTAACACGACCCATAAATGATAGTTTGTCTTGCTATCGTGAGATTAATGACCCAAAGATTCATGGTGGCAAGCAAATAAAGTTAGACTCCTTCTTCAGGAAAACAGAGAATCTCAACCTGAACACTTGTCACAGAAGCAGCAGGAACTTCAGCTACAGTTGCAGCAGCTTCAAGTGTTGAGGAGGAGCAAATTGTAACAGGAATAATAATAATAATTTAAAAAATATTTGTATGTGTTATTGATAATTTCATAGTGTATTTTCTAATTATTATATAGCAATTACAATAAATTATACTGTATTACAGTTTAGTGTACAATAAAATAATTATTTTCTATCCATATGCCTATACACTTCCATATAAATTCCAATTTTTTAGTTGGTCTGGACCGTATCCCCCACATAATACACTAGTTCAATGGGAAATCGATGTCCAATATACTTCGTTTCGTTATAAGTTGTGCTTATTAGGAACATAACTACAACGTATATCGAGGACCCCTGTATCGTTTTTTTTTCTCCATCCGCCAGTGGTGTAACATTCAGCACGTATTTTGTCCATCCACCAGTGGTGTAACATTCAGCACGTTTTTTGTTTGTTGTAAATATTGTGCTGTTTTGTTCCTCCTAGTTTTCAAATAGCGTAATACTTCTTCACGGTTTATGTCCTGACCTTGAATTTGAACCCATCACGAATTTAGCATATGCCAATTGAAAAAAATCGGGTGTAATGTGAGCTAAAACAAATAGATTAAACAGTATTGTGGCTGTAAGGACTACAACGTAGTCTTGTGAAGGCACAATGACACTGTCAGTAAATATGCTGCTCAAACGCTAAATGGAAGAATTTAATTGCAGAAAAAAATAGCATTCAGAATACACTACGTACATGACAAAGAATCACGTGAGTTACATAAAAGTACAAACATCGACTCTAGAAATGACGATCTGCGAGAGCGGGACCGTGGGCAAATCAGAATACGAGAACTCAGTCCAAGAAGCACAACAACACAAATATAGAAGTAAAAAATGAAAAACAACATACTTTTTAAACTGTAACAATATTTGCGATGACGTAACATCTTTTAGTCGATATACGCCAGGTCTTCAGACATCGCTAGCTCACTGTGGGGCCAGGATGGTTGGCTGGAGCACTTCGATACTATTTTACACTTGTTAGCATAATTATCAATGAGTTATCATGCTATCATTTAATACTAAATTTTGCAGCAAGTGGGAACAAATAAATACAAATCAATGTGTCAGAGTTTTTTGTCAGACTCACTACGCGTAAAATAAAGCAAGACAGTGAGCGAGGTACAGTATCTTATTGTTTCACTTTGTTACGGTGCTGTAGATCGCATTGTGCAAGTCGTTGCATGAAGAAAGTGTGCGCGTGAGAAATATGCAGGGGAGGCGGTATGGAACCGTCTGTGGAACTATTTCCAAGTTGATATCTCACCTACTTAGGAGAAAGTTGTAACGTGAGAATGCCCACCTATTGTTGTGGGCTGCTTATTTCACTGACGTTTCTGCTCAGCGCACGTGCGTTGTTTGCATGTAATCATAGTACAGTATAATATAAACGAAGAGTCACGTGTTTCATAGATGCATTTGATCAGTATATCTCGTCATGGAGACATAGATGTAGTGTTTCGCGTTGTTTATTTTTCTACATTCCAAATTCTGTATTTATTTCGTGTGATTCAGAATGGTATGTATATTTAAGTTACTGACGTTAGTAATTGTATAGCATCAGGGTTAGCAGTCTTATATTTTCTTTTTACAACCCACGTGTTTACTTTTATTGTTGCCGGTGAAGTATATGTATGAGCGTCCGATTAGCAGAGGTACTGGGTTCGAAACACGGTGGCGCCACGCTGCAGTCTATTTAGCTGTAATTGAGTAACTGACTCAAGAGCAGAGTTAGATAAGGCAGCGAGGAAGGGAACTGCTGGCCGCCTCAGTATAGTGAAGTCTCTAACACGCCACTCCCCACACGGCACTTTCTGCTATGGGTCTACCTTTAGTATATGTTAATACATTTATTACCTCAGTATTTGCTGCATGGTAATACCAATATTGAGTTTGCGATTTTTTTAAAACCCTTTATGCATTTGTGAATTTTCCCAGTATGTAATACATAACAAAAATATCCATGTCTTAAACACAATCCTTGGATATCGGCAACTAAATTAATACGTTGTTTTTGTCAGTAATTCTTATTGTTGTTTATTTAGTTATTGTTGCTTTGTGTGATAGTGTTTTTTTTTAAATTGCGCTGCTTATCCTGTGCGAGGTTTAACGTATACTGTGTTTATAATTTTGTTTGTTTCTGCATGTTCTGTACAGCTGAGCTGTGTCAACCATTCCGCGGTCTGTTATGTGACTTCGGTCTCAGCTCAGTGTTTCCGTCTTCCTAAAACTCTTTATAGAAGATTCCATGAGATTTTTATTCAGCTTTGTAACATTTGACGTAGTTAAGTGTCAGAAGTGTTGACGCGTGACATAGTTTCACATCAATTTTTTTTTTACGCGTGGCATAGTTTAACAGGTTTTAAGTGCGACATAGTTTCACGTCATGTTTTACGCGTAACATAGTTTTACGTGTATTACGCGTGACATAATTTCACATATTTTACGCGTGACATAGTTTCACATAATGTTTTACGCGTGGCCCAGTTCCACATCACGTGTTACGCGGGACAGTTTCAGTTCATATTTTACGCGTGACACAGTTTCACATCATGTTTTATGCGTGATATAGTTTCACATCATGATTTACACGTGACACAGGTTTAAATCATCTTTTACGCGTGACATAGTTTCACATGTTTTACGCGTGGTACAGTTTCATATCATGTTTTACGCATGACACAGTTTCACATCATGTTTTACACGTGACACAGTTTCACATTATTTTTTACGCGTGACATATACTGTTCAAAAAAAGAAACGCATAGCTATCCGAGGGCGGGTTTTAATGAGTTTGTAAGTAAAATTTGGTGCTAGGGTATATAAAAACCAGCCTCAAATGTTCTTTACAGTGTCAAATGCACGTGTTGACCTGAATTGCGTTCGTTTTCGTAATCGTTACAACGCAGTGGTCAATAGTGTTTGTGACGCAATTTTTGACCACAGCTCATGTTGCGCGCACGTAAAAGCAACAAAATTTGAGGTGAACACTATTCACTGACTACGCAACTGAAACCCTATAAAAGGATAACGCTACACACAAAAAATTCAGTTCATTTTCAAGCAGACATTTATGGCGTCTCTATCGATAAATTTAAGGAACATTGCTATTGGCCGACTGCATGCAGGCAAAAGTCAAAGTCAGGTTGCCAGGCATCTAAACGTGCATCAGAGTACCATCAGTCGACTTTGGCACCAGTTCCAAGCCACTGGCTCAGTTGAAGACCGGCATCGCAGTGGACGACCCAGAGTGACAACAGCAGCGAAGGATCGCTTTATTCGGCTTCGTCACCTCAGAGACAGGTTTACAACAGCTTCCTCAACTGCCAAGTCATTGCCTGCAGGACGTCATGTGTCTGATTAAACTGTCCGGAATCGACTGCATGACTCCCTGGGCACAACGACCTCACCGAGGACCTGTCCTTACGCGCCGCCATTGCCAAAATCGACTTCTTTGGGCCAACCAGCATCGTCCCTGGGCAGCTGACAATCAATGGAGACGTGTCTTGTTTAGTGACGAATCTTTCTTTTTGTTGCAGCGTCATGATAGACGGCGTAGGGTCTACCGTAGGCGAAATGAACGTTTTGCCCAAAATTGCGTTGATGAAGCTCCGCCGCACGGTGGTGGAGGTGCAATGGTGTTACAATGAAAGGAGTCAATTGGTGCACATTGAAGGAGGCTTGAATGCGCAACGATACGTCAGTGAAATTCTTCGACCCCATGTCCTTCCACTTTTGGCTGTCCAAAGGTCTGTGTTTCAACAGGACAACGCCAGACCCCATTGTGCACGGTTGACCACGCAGTTCCTGACTGCCAACAACATTCTCACCCTTCCCTGGCCATCCCTGTCTCCAGACATGAGTCCGATTGAGCACCTGTGGGATGAGCTGCATAGACGTGTTTGTCGCCGAGGCGTTGCTCCAGCCAATCGTCGTGATCTGTTCCAGGCACTCCAGGAAGAGTGGGCAGCCATCCCACAGGCCCACATCAGACGTCTGATCGCATCCATGCCCAGGAGATGCCAGTCGCTGATCGATGCAAGAGGAGGCCACACACCATACTAACGGGAAAGCCCGTACGCCAAAAAACACTCGTGATCCAGATGCAAAACAACTGTCAATTGATTGGTTGAACCCTAAGGTATTCTTGTGTGCAGTTTGAACAATTAACTCATTAAATTAAAAAAGTTATTGAATGTCAAAATTATGGCTATGTGTGTGCCTTCAGTAGCTATGCGTTTCTTTTTTTGAACAGTATAGTTACGTTTTATGCGTGGTACAGTTTCACATCATGTTGACATAATTTCACATCATGTAGACATGTGGCACAGATTAATTAATTTTTTTTTATTAATGTGTGACATAGTTTCACAGCACATTCAAGTATATTATATTTCAATGGGCATTAATAGCAGAAATAGTTTAACTGCATATTAACCAAGCCATGTTTTTGCTATATCGTATGGTTTCACTGAATATTAATGTGATAGTTTTGCCGTGTAAGCGATGTGCGAAATAGTTTCGTTGTGTATTAGTTGTGAAATAGTTTCAAAAATAATACCCCTTCAGTCATAACTGACTATAGGAATGTGCACCTGAGCTGACAGCCCGCAGCTGCTTTCTTTCCTGATATTCCTTTCCACGTTTTCTTTTTCTCCTCTGCTTGTTGTGAGAGTTTCTTTTCGCCCAGTATGAAGTGGTGCCGTAGAAAGCATCGCCACTTAGTGCGATCGGCAGCTTCATCCTCTCAGGTAGCTGGATTTATGTCCGTTGCTCTCATGTCTCTCTTGCACACATCTTTGAACCTCAGCTGCGGCCACCCAACAGTTCATTTGCCAGTTGTCCGTAGAAGAAATCCTTCGGGGAAGCGACCATCTTCCATGCGGTGGACATGGCCAAGTCAGCATAGTCTGCGCTGTTTCAGCAACGTATACGTGTTTTTTTTAAGGCCATCACGTGACAGCATTTCGACATTTGTCACTTTGTCCTTCCACGAAATACCAAGGATGTGGCGTAGACACCGTAGATGGAAGGTATTGAGCCTTCTTTCTTGCTTAGCATTGGTTGTCCATGTCAGGCTGCCATATAGAAGTACGCCGGTGACGCAGGCAGTATATACCGCAGCTTTGGTCTTCGTTGTGCATTTGGAGTTTCCCCAGACACGCGTTGTGCGGCGGGCAAAGGTAGCTGCATTGGTAAAATGCGGCGGTTAATTTCTGTGTCCAGAGAGAGTTTGTCGTTGATGGTAGATCAGAGGTATGTGAAGTGGTGCACCACTGCCAATTAATAGTTATCGATAGTGATAACTGGTGTAACATCCACGTCCCCGACCCAGTACATTTCTATCTCTTTGTCCTTCAATCCTTCATGTTGTCATATATTCCATCTATGTGTTGTCCTTCAATCCTTCACGTTGTCATATATTCCATCTATGTGTTGTCCTTCAATCCTTCGTGTTGTCATATATTACATCTGTGTGTTGTCCTTCAATCCTTCGTGTTGTCATATATTCCATCTATGTGTTGTCCTTCAATCCTTCGTGTTGTCATATATTCCATTTATGTGTTGTCCTTCAATCCTTCGTGTTGTCATATATTCCATCTGTGTTGTCCTTCAATCCTTCATGTTGTCATATATTCCATCTATGTGCATATAATGACAAGAAAACTGGAATATATTCCATCTATGTGCATATAATGACAAGAAAGCTGGAATATATTCCATCTATGTGCATATAATGACAAGAAAGCTGGAATATATTCCATCTATGTGCATATAATGACAAGAAAGCTGGAATATATTCCATCTATGTGCATATAATGACAAGAAAGCTGGAATATATTCCATCTATGTGCATATAATGACAAGAAAACTGGAATATATTCCATCTATGTGCATATAATGACAAGAAAGCTGGAATATATTCCATCTATGTGCATATAATGACAAGAAAGCTGGAATATATTCCATCTATGTGCATATAATGACAAGAAAGCTGGAATATATTCCATCTATGTGCATATAATGACAAGAAAGCTGGAATATATTCCATCTATGTGCATATAATGACAAGAAAGCTGGAATATATTCCATCTATGTGCATATAATGACAAGAAAGCTGGAATATATTCCATCTATGTGCATATAATGACAAGAAAACTGGAATATATTCCATCTATGTGCATATAATGACAAGAAAACTGGAATATATTCCATCTATGTGCATATAATGACAAGAAAGCTGGAATATATTCCATCTATGTGCATATAATGACAAGAAAGCTGGAATATATTCCATCTATGTGCATATAATGACAAGAAAGCTGGAATATATTCCATCTATGTGCATATAATGACAAGAAAACTGGAATATATTCCATCTATGTGCATATAATGACAAGAAAACTGGAATATATTCCATCTATGTGCATATAATGACAAGAAAGCTGGAATATATTCCATCTATGTGCATATAATGACAAGAAAGCTGGAATATATTCCATCTATGTGCATATAATGACAAGAAAGCTGGAATATATTCCATCTATGTGCATATAATGACAAGAAAGCTGGAATATATTCCATCTATGTGCATATAATGACAAGAAAACTGGAATATATTCCATCTATGTGCATATAATGACAAGAAAACTGGAATATATTCCATCTATGTGCATATAATGACAAGAAAACTGGAATATATTCCATCTATGTGCATATAATGACAAGAAAACTGGAATATATTCCATCTATGTGCATATAATGACAAGAAAGCTGGAATATATTCCATCTATGTGCATATAATGACAAGAAAGCTGGAATATATTCCATCTATGTGCATATAATGACAAGAAAACTGGAATATATTCCATCTATGTGCATATAATGACAAGAAAACTGGAATATATTCCATCTATGTGCATATAATGACAAGAAAGCTGGAATATATTCCATCTATGTGCATATAATGACAAGAAAACTGGAATATATTCCATCTATGTGCATATAATGACAAGAAAGCTGGAATATATTCCATCTATGTGCATATAATGACAAGAAAGCTGGAATATATTCCATCTATGTGCATATAATGACAAGAAAACTGGAATATATTCCATCTATGTGCATATAATGACAAGAAAACTGGAATATATTCCATCTATGTGCATATAATGACAAGAAAGCTGGAATATATTCCATCTATGTGCATATAATGACAAGAAAGCTGGAATATATTCCATCTATGTGCATATAATGACAAGAAAGCTGGAATATATTCCATCTATGTGCATATAATGACAAGAAAGCTGGAATATATTCCATCTATGTGCATATAATGACAAGAAAGCTGGAATATATGACAGCAGGAAGGATTGAAGGACAAAGGGATAGATGACGACAAATTTACAACAATAAAATTAGATATAACACAGTTTGACGTTATTGAATGGACAGAAGTCGGCAGTAAGA
This sequence comes from Oreohelix idahoensis, assembly GCA_024509875.1. Lineage (NCBI taxonomy): Eukaryota > Metazoa > Mollusca > Gastropoda > Stylommatophora > Oreohelicidae > Oreohelix > Oreohelix idahoensis. The sequence continues at coordinate 116,133 of JAMPIV010008103.1, read as the reverse complement.
TAAACAGTGCTGGAGACAAGTTTATAAAGAGACATCACCACCGATGCCATTAAGTCATGGTTTTGAAGAAGAACACAAAGCAACTCTTCAATATTTGTAGGAAGTATTATGTCTTTATGGTGGGTCGTTTTTTTTTTTTTTTTTTTTTTGTCGTCATAATTCACCAGCGAGTTCTTGAACTTTCTTCTAAGATAAATGACGGTATATCGCGGAAAGAATTATAAAAACGTTAACAATGGAACACTTATGGATGAAACACAATGTAGAATACAACCAAAAAACAAAAAAAAAGGGTGGGGGGGGGGGGGGAATTGGTTCAATACGCAGACGACATAGATATATTGATAGAATCAGCCGAGTGAATACGTAAAGAATTAATTAATTAATTAACAAATGTAAGAAGATAACTTGCGCAACAAAAAAAATCTACCAAGACAAACTACACCACACTTAATAATGTTTGGCCAGACGAAAGTAATGGTAAATAGTTGAGGCAAGAAAACTTGCGCCGAACTGAACGAAGATTGGAGAAACAAGAGGGGGTGGATAGCTTAATGCGGGACCTACACGATTGGTAAAAAATGAAGAAAGTGTCGGAGAAAAATAAGACAGATTGTTGTTGGACAACGAAGAGAACTTTAGAGTATAAGTGTTAAAACAGGAAGATAATTATACCAGTAGAATAGTCGACTTCTGACACTCAGACGATTGGGGGGGGGGGGGGTGGGGGGGGAGAGAGAGAGAGAGAGAGAGAGAGAGAGCGCGAACGTCAGTTGCCTACAACTGTTGGTAATGTGCAAGATTGCTTTGACCTTTGGAAACCGTTAAGACTGGGTCATAGTATCGATATCGCAACCAAGTCCGATAATGAGGACAAGTCGTAGAATTTATTCGGCGTGTCTTAAAAACAATGCGGATTAGCGATCTAATGTACTTGTACATCTGGTCCTATTTCAGTCTGTATATGTTAATTAACTCGGCTATGTTTAAAGATGTACACATAATTTCTCGACAGGCACGCACGTTTGGGACAGTCAACCAACCACAAAGAATATGGCACGCTGCAAATAGCAGAATGTATGCCAGAGCAGATTGTCTGTAGCATCAGTACAGTATTTCGTTTTCTCCCGCTCAAGGATGCGACTTGCGTACACACATAACATTAAAATCTATCCCGTCAGCGTATACATATAACATTAAAATCTATCCCGTCAGCATATACATATAACATTAATATCTATCCCGTCAGCGTATATATATAACATTAAAATCTATCCCGTCAGCGTTGAAACTTAAATACATGTATATCTTCGCAGCTCTGAGGTAGTCTGCCCGTTTTAGTATGTATTGACCGCTTGACTGATGTCAGAAATGACGTTCATTCCTGAAATAAGCTGAGCGGTCTCATCAGACTGACGCCCCCTGTAAATGGACCCTGTATGGCCTGACGCCTCTCTTAACACGGTCAACAATTTCATGATTGTAAAATTGGTAGCAGATGGCGGTGATTAGCTGTGAAATACGCGGGACAGTCGATTGACGGACAGATACGGACAAACAGAAGTAGCCACCATACCAAATACTTGGATGAAAATTTATCCGTCGGTTGCTTTGAGGTTTACTTCTGTTTCACTGGGTGTCTGGAATTGTAATGACCTCATTGACTGCATTTCAGTTCAGGTTAGCAAACGATCCATGAATTGTATTTCTCTACTAACGTCCTTTCCCCCCTCCCTTTTGGCGTGCTGACAGCCTTTCCCACCCCATGTCTGGAGACTGTTTTCTATTAAGCAAGAGAGGTAATTAATGAGACGTCGTGTCTTGCAGTAAATAGTAGTTAGTGAAAAGTGTGTGCACTGTTGGACAAATGTCGTCTTTTCATTGTCTCAGATTTCTTTCTGTCCTTCTCAGTGTGTTTCCTCCCTGTAATTAAAAACAAAGGCGTAGATAAGGCCTACGTAGATCCCACAGTCCAATGACCTGTGGTAACAGAAAACACTAAAATTATATCTTGAAGTGTCTTCGCTAATAATTATAATGAACCCCGAGATCCAGTACCTATAGTTGAGTTACATCTTATCTTTTGTTACCTGTCGTATTTTTCCTCACCAAAAAGAAATTAGGGGGGGAGCGGGGTGACAAGGTCTCGCTGCCGCTTACAATCATCAGAATTAAAAGCAGGGTGTACCCAGACATGCTGTGTCTTGCATTAACATGCACCACGAGTATTGTAAATTGTATACTGAAGGCGAATTCCTACATGTCTTTATTTATTAGAAAAATGTTTAAAAATACAATTCTCTTCAAAAGAGTGGAATTTTTTGAAAAGTAAAATGTGCTAAATGTTGTTATTTTATTGTCTTTCAATTTCGGTAGCTTAATTTTTGTGTGTCTGTACTTAACTTTGACTGGCTTTAACTACGCCCGTCCTTTTGAATAACAAATAGACTGCCTTTCTTTCTTTCTTTCTTTCTTTCTTTCTTATTGTCTTTCTTATTGTCTTTCTTTATTTCTACCTCACTCTTCTTCATTTATTACAGTCTTTCTGATTTCTATTCGAAACATAGGGGTCGCCCACCCATGACGTCATGCAGTGAACAAAAAAGGAGGATAAAATATTGTGACAGAGTGGGACGATTAAGGAAATGGAGCGTCACAAAAACTGGAGTCAGCATCGCTTCTTTCATAAATGATATCGAACAAAACAGATTCTCTAACTTCCATCCGCATAGTCTAGTTTTATTGATCTCTCTCACGACTTATATTAATATCATAATCTCAGCTGAAATATAGGATAATTATTGTCAGATTTACCTGGTTTAAATTGTTTAAAAAAAATTTATATATATATATACACACACACACAAGGGGATTGACATAAGTCTTGGGCCTGACCATGAAGGACATGTCACAGAGAGCTGAAATTTTGTATAGTGTTTATTCCTTTTCAATATAGCCACTGACGGAATTGACACACTTCTGCCGTCTCTGCTTGACCTTGAAAAGACCTTGGGAGTAGAACACCCTATTTTTCAAACTAAACCAGTCATCACATGCCAGTATAACCTCTTCATCGCTGTCAAAATGATTTCCTTTTAGCTGTTTTTCAAGATTTGGGAATAGAAAAAAGTCTGATAGAGCCAAATCTGGAGAATATGGTGGGTATAGAAGAATTTCAATATTCAAATCGTTGGCTGCTAGCTGCACAAGCCGTGCTTTGTGAGAGGGCGCGTTGTCTTGAAGCAAAGGAAAATTTTGAGCGCGCGTTATCCCTCGTTTCCTGATCACAACATTTCTTAGTTTGGTGAGAAGATCTGCATAGTATTGTCCATTAACTGTGTTGCCACGAGGCAGATAATCTTTCAAAAGGACACCTTTGCCGTCCCAAAAAAAGTCAGCATCACTTTTCCTGCAGATTTCTGCGCTCTCGGCCTGACAGGTGTTGAGGAGCCCGGGGTTTTCCATTGTATGCTGGCAATTTTGGATTTGGGGTCATAATGGTGTACCCAAGTCTCATCTACTGTTACCATGGTCTCCAAAAAATTTTTTTGACTGACACTTTTTGAGCAACTGTTGACAGCAATTTACCCTGTTTGCTTCTGTTCACGTGTCAACAGTCGCGGAACCCAGCGTGCACACACTTTTCTCATGTTCAGTCTGTCTGGTGTGTAAAATTCTATAAACTGTTCTTTCATTTAGTTTTACTCTACTAGCTATCTCCACAATTGTCATTTTTCGATCCTGTTCAATGATTTTCTTCACTCTTGTTGCATTTTCATCGTTGCACTTTGAGGCTGGTCTACCAGATCTTGGCAGATCAGCAACATTTGAGCGGCCGCACTTAAACTGTTGACACCAGTTTTTTACCGAAGTATATGAAGGACAAGAATCACGAAACACTGGTTCCATCTCCCTGTGTATTTCTGTAGGTGTTTTTCCCTGAAACATCAGAAATTTTATCACAGCTCTGGCCTCCTTCTTTTCCATTGTTTTGTCAAATCTTTGGAGCAGTAGATCCGGTCAATAGGGTACATTGCGCCGTGCGCCGTAGCGGGAAAACCCATTGAAGAAACAAACGCGTACTTCACACATTCAGTGCAAATATGATGAACTTTAAATGTGCCGAGTTTCATCTTCCTCCTGTGACTTTTTCATGGTCAGGCCCAAGACTTATGTCAATCCCCTTGTATATATATATATATATATATATATATATATATATATATATATATATATATATATATATATATATATATATATATATATATATATATATATATATATATATATATATATATATATATGCTGCAGGCTACCCAGCTGTAAATGGGTACCTGTTTTTCTTTTGAGTTAGCGAAGGAAAAGGCAGCGAGGATGGGAACTTGTCATCCACCTCTCGTTGCTGGACCTAGTATATTGGAGTCTCAGTTTGAGAATGTTGAATGCATAAATGTCTTATTGACCAGGTCAGCTAAATGGACTTTGATTTCTGAATCGCGGTTGGAATATCCATGTTCTCTGGTGCGATATTCTCTGCACCAAGCGACACAAAATGTCACATGACCAAAAAGGGGTGTTGACACTCTGTACGAGAAGATGAACGGCGAACGCGAACTACTCGTACTGATCAAACGTTAGATGATCTCATTGAGGTTTTAGTCTACACCGCGGAGAATATTCACGTTGATCGCTCTGATAATTATCTCACTCATTTCTTTGATGGAAAACAGATGCCATTAACATTTCACGTGCCAGTTCAAAAGTAGTACGGGAAAATATAGATAAAGCGTTGTCTAAAGAATTAGACAAATAATGCAGCAATAGTGAATGCAGTCAGCGACTCATAGCTTGACTGCCTGCGTCAGGACCAGCGAACCAGAGCTGGTCAAGACCGTGCTCCACCTCCACGTGGTGGTCCTGGAAACAGTCTGCAGCAGTGCAGGCTGGCTGAGCGAGCATGGATCGAAATGGGAAGGCAAACCCGGTCCTTAAAAAATGCCGTGCAGAAGTCGGATGTGTCGACCGAAAGGTGCAGATATCACAGCTTAGGCGCAAACAGACACAACGCAACCACCGTCCTTTTCAGGACGAACGAAGAAGAAGAAGAAGAAGACAAATAACTAAAACAAATAACCTTGGAAAGAAAGTTGTAAATTTTCGGCAACATAGTATATCGTCTCTGTCACAAAGAATATGGAATCAAGAAGGAAAAAAGAAGCAACACACACGCGCGCGCGCAGAAGACAAAAAGGAACTTGAAGGAAGTGGAGAACGTCGGAATCATGTCCGAAGACAGTTGAAGAAAGCAACGGGCACTAATATGAATGGACTACGACGAGTACGGTGTGACTTAAAAGCCCACCATATTGCGCTTTGTAGAGCATGTAGAGCTAGCAGAATAGGAAGGAAAACTCGGAAGACTACGAGTTTTCAATAAACTATTTAGGTTTGCTAAATAACTGTTTGAACAACCCACGGCAGGAAAACTAAGCATTGGACAAAACGAACTGAAAAAAAAAAAAAAAAAACAAGAAATAAGGAAAGTTAATTCGAACGATCCCAACGACGAACTTTCAACAAAATACAGTCGTATATGCCTTGTAAACCAGGAACTGAATCCAGCGAGAGAAAAAACGATGCAGACCAGCTTCATGCCCTAATGGTGTCCCATTCATTGTATATAAGGGAGGGCCTAAGGAACTGACACGACTACGTCAACTGCTGAAAGTGCATGGAAACACCAGCACAGAATGGACAAGAAGGCAAGGGGGGATGTACATCCCAAATGAAGACAAATTATACAGACATCTGTCGACTGAGGCCAGGCAGCTTCACACCTAAGATGTCTAGAAGCCAATCAGTCAGGAAAGGGAAGACTTCCCTTTGTACGTGGGGCTGGCAACTTCATCATGTAAAATGATAGGGGCGGCCCCATGCTCTATACGGAATAAACAGGAAAAAGACGAAGAAAAAAGAGTAACTAATAGTACTAGTTGAATCCAGTTAGACGAGCACGCTGTCACACTACCCAAATATGGTCACGGAATTGTGGCATGAGGGGTTCACGGGCAGTCTAATAGGCACAAGTAGCATAAGATTTCCAATGGACGGCTCGTTACATTATTTACTCGGATAGTTGTGGTTGAGTCAAGAACAAGGGTACTTAAAGACTACGAAACTGCGCCAAAGGTCAACTTGCTGACAGGGACACAACCGCACTACACTATGGTCTTAACAATAGTAATGTTGTACACAACAAAATTGTTAACTTTTACAACCGCTTCCACTTGGCAGAATGGATAAAAAAAAAGCTAATTTGGAAATTGTGAAAAAGGTGAAGGCGAAACGCTGTCCTGTGCAGACGAGCCGAGCCGTTCATTGGAAATCTTATGCTACTTCTGCCTATTAGACTGCCCGTGAACCCCTCATGCCTCAATTCCGTGACCATATTTGGGTAGTGTGGCCGAATGGGCCGCTGCTCTAGACTGTTAAGGAGGTATAAAAGCCGAAACGCTTGTCTGATAATCCTATGATCAGACCCTCTTATGTTTTAGTGCTCTGTACACTGTATAGAGTTTTGTACTATTATATAGAATGTAACATCTGACACAAAGTACAGAGGTTTACATACGGCGATGTGAATTTCAGTGCAATTTATTTACGCAGACAAGTAACCTATTCTCCAACATATTCATATTTGTACGAGAAAGATGCTTGTGGTTTATATTTACTAGCAGTATTTCAGACCCTAAACAGAAACTCACCTGCTGCCAGACATGCATTCTTCTTTTTTTTTTTTTTTTTTTTGTACATTTTTAGAACATCATCATATAATAATTTGCTCTGTTATAATACTGTCTTCTCTATTCTTTCCACAGATAGTGAGTCCAGACTTGAAGCAGACGACGGATTATAGTTCCAGATCTAGCAGCCTTTTATATCGATAACGGGATTATTCATATTTGACTCTTATTAACGGAAAATGTAGAGGGTAGTCATCAGTTACTACTAACTGCCCCAGTATTTGGAAACATATTCCCATTATACCTTAAAGCCGTACTTCATTAAATAGTACGATCACCGGTCTCGTATCCTGAAATGAGAGCAAGAAAAATCTTACTTACTGGTTAACGAAATCTTGACCAGGGAGATATGCTGAAAGTAAATCTCTTCATACAGGATAGTTATTGCATTTTGAACCAGGAAACGATAGCGATGGACACTAATTGAAATAGGACACTTCAATACCGACCAGAGGTTAACATTGTTTACCAACAAAATATCCGTCTTGTTACATGTAATCCAACTTGATTGACAGACTTCATGAAAGATTGTAGGCAGCAACACGAGTCAGGAGTTTTAGTAATACATGCCAGCACTTCTTGCAGTGTCAGACAAGAAATTTCAGCTTTCCCATCACTTGCTGTACGGGGTGATTTTATTAAACCCGTCAAAGTCACAGGTCTTTATATTGATCTCACATTTTGTTGAAGTGAATAAAAACGTAGTATTTTCACATGTTTGTGAATGTTATAAATTGTTAATAAATCATCAGGGCAGCTTCTGGGACAAGCTAGGAACACAACCTGTATACTTCATTGCTCATGAATTTGATGTTTATACACCTTCAAAAGATATCCTATCCAGGCTGATCAAAGGAAACAAAAAGAAATTTCACGGCTGTGATCATATGAGCATGACCTATTCCCCGCGTGACCAAAATAGCACTGGCTCAGGTCACCAGCATCAGCCTTCAGGAGAGCAGAGTTCATCTTTATACATGTCATGGAGATCGCAGCAACCATCAGAGGACGAGCATACTTCCACTTCTTCAGCTAAGCAAAAGGCTCAGGAGACTGCTTCTCTTACCCCACAGCAAAAGCTTGGACACTCATCTAGTTCGAGAGACACCGTAGAGCATGATATATTTAAGTGTTCAGCACATGGCGATATCATACAAATTCAACACCAACAGCATGGCGCACACACAATACCCCAACCTTGTCAAAAATATCATGACCTACCACATCCGTCCATGATTGTGCGCCCTCGGCACTTCTCAGGAGGAGAAGTTGCTTCTAGAGTTCATGAGCATCAACAACGGGAGACTCAGTACCAGCAAGTGCTAAACATAAACACTTTTTTCACTGACGCCTCATATCCAGACGTTTTTGAAGATACTGAACCGGATTTCAAGCTTCCATGTCCAGTACAGAAACCAAAACCAGCATGGCAAAATATTCAGTATCCAGTAAGATATGAACATATGATGGATCACTCACATCAGCAGCAACAATTCTTGCCGACTCAGTGCGCAGATGAACACCAAAGGCCTGTAATGTCAGCAGGTGCCGATTCAAAAATGTATTTTGGGACAGTTTGCTCGCAGACTTTAAGCGTGAGTGAATCGAACACTACTGATGCCCATTTGCATGCTCATGTTTCCCGGAGTCTGCCAGAAATCCAGATGGACGATCTTGTTTCTGAATCAGAACAAGCAACGCCCTGGTTGTCTCACACACCTGACAATTTATCACCCACGGTTCAGATAGCTCAGAAACTTTCACGGGCAACAGTTCAAGACAGCAGATGTATTGACAGTCCAGATTCCTTATCACCAGGAAATGTTTCACCTAGAATATCAAAGTCAATGGTACTTCAGGTCCCAACACCAGAAAGATCTCCCTCCATAAGCCCAACAAGTTCTGCCAAGCATAAACAGCTGTTCGTTTTTCCAGACATATGCCAGGCGAAGGGTGTACCCATGCTAACTTTGGAGAGCGCTGGTCTGAATGTTACAGTTACCGGAACACAGTCTGACAGTCAGCGATGGCGTCATGTATCTTCTGAAAGTAGCGGGGATTCTTCTGCAGCAGGCGATGTGATTGCTGCACCTCTGTCTACAGCAAGCGTTGTTTCTAGCGTAAGCCTTGGAGATGACAGTCAGAGACAGAGATATTTAAGCTGTGATACAGATATAGATGACACTGTTATTGACTCAGAGACAGGGTCGAGCGTTGTAGATGAAAGTGGCAGCAGTCGGGAACAAAGTCCATTTTCTGGTCATTTAGAGACGACACAAATACATTCACCAGGCAGTAGAAGAGTCTCCCCTCTCGGACAACGAGGCAGTCCCATAGGGAGACGAAGCTTATACAGGCAGCAAGTGGTCTTGTGTGACGAGGAAGGAGAAACGAGTAATATAGGAGACTGTATGCCGTGTCTAGAGGATGACAAACTTCAGCCTCCAAAGTTCAAACGCAGACTGCATGAACGTTATGTTTCCAGTCTTAAGGAAGACCCAACTATATGTGAAAATTATGGTGTGGAAGGTGCAGTGTCTTTCACACAGACATTATCTTCTGAGTCTGCTGACATTAAACCTGTTCTTAAACTTGAGACAGTTGCTGATGAGCAGGACGCGGAGGATAGCTCCGTGCGTAAAAGTCCTAGAAGATCCTTAGCTGATGAAAGTTACAGAGGAGACTCTTATGAACTGAGTGCTGATGAAGGAGACGTCTTTATGGAGTCAGTTAGAACCCCACAAATAATCAAACCCAGAAATCAGCAGCAACCTCTAGACTTGTCCCGAGGTACAACAGGCATGCCCTTTCATGGCATGTACCGAACCTCTTCTTTGCCAGAATCAGACACACCCACTAGCTCCCCAGGACACAAGTCTCATTACCCCTCTTTATTTCGCTCCGCTCACCGTCTCAGCTACTCTCCACATGGTCTTATCTCCCCTCAGTCACAGTCACCATTGTGTTCAGTTCCAGAAGGGGGCAGAATTTTCAACTTCAACATGTCAAGTTCTTATGAAGCTGCAGGGGCGCACTCTGACACCGATATCATCTCCCCTAGTCCCATGTCTCCCCGCTTCTTTACATTCCCAACTGTTGGTCCTTCCCACACTACAACTCCACTCTTGAACCCAGTATCAGAGGTCAATAGGTTAGCAGTGTCACCACGTGCTCTGTACCCAACATCCCCTCTCCAGTTCTCTTTGCGATCCAAAGCAGTGGCTCATGTTAAGTGGGAAACGTTTTCAAAACGGTCGTTCTCAGATTCTGACGTAGCCTACCAGTGTCCGGTTTGTGGGCAGGCATTTCCTTCTAATGACGGTCTAGCCAAACACATGGCCAAACATTTGCCCACGGAAACTGTTCGTTCCGCAGACAACAATAAAATTCACTACTGTAAAGTCTGTGATCGTTCATTTTCTCGATCGGATATGCTTACCCGACATATGCGGCTGCATACTGGCCTAAAACCATACGAATGTTTAGACTGTGGCCAGGTGTTTAGTCGATCTGACCATCTAAATACGCACAAGCGGACACACACTGGAGAGAAACCTTACAAGTGTCCACAGTGCCCGTACGCTGCGTGTCGAAGAGACATGATAACTCGGCACATGCGAACACACGCCAAGCGTACACCCAAACGTGAACGATACCTCTCTGTACCGGACGAGGACGTAGAAGGTCGAAAAAGTTCTGTTTCAAGCATCGAGACATCAGAACCCCAGGAACCGTCTAGGGGTCGCACAAGTTCATCCCTGTCCAGTATTGATAGTCTTGATGTTGAGACAAGCCACAGTCGCCGTCGCATAATGCTAGCAAGTGTTGAATCAATACCTTCTACGGATGACCCTAGCAGCCATCCGAGAACATCCACCAGCAGTAGAGATTCTGAAGATCCTGATGATTATACCACAACATCTTTCTGTCCTACTCAGTGGACACAAACACGCAAACTCAGTGAAACTACATCCCCGTCATTCCAGGAACAAGGGAGTGGAATATATCACCAACATTCTGAAGATGACACGTTTCTCCATAGTGATGTTTTCTTGGAGAAACGACACCGAGAACCAAGCCCACATCCCACGGGTTACTTCAGTCCTCGTGGTCCAGCACACACCTACCATCATGAACAACGGCGACACCAGCCACAAGTTTCAACCTCGCACCATATGGGCAGCAGTTGCGGCAGCGGTAGCCAGTCGCGGACTTCTAGTTCTGCAACCCACACCAGAGATTCATATTCTTGATAATAGTATTGAGTAAATACATCCATACGAGATTTCTGATCTTGATGATAATGTTGAGTAAATTACATTCACTTAATCTTTGTTGATTTTGAAGCGGTTATATATGTGTAAACTTAGTCAAACGTTGAACTTGCTTCCTTCCGCATGTAACTCTAGACGGTTAGACTTGTCAGATATCAGTGCTGGTAAAGGCCGTTGAGTTTTGTTCAGTATTTTACATGTAAAGCTAGTTTTGTGATGTCTTTTATGTGAGATATCACAAAACAAGCTTTACGTGTAAAATATATCTCACATAAAAGACATCATGTGAAATTTCACTTAAAAAGTTGTTACTTCATATTCAAGGAAGAAAATATTAACAACTATATGTAAGTTAATATCGCTTCTTCTCGATACTGTAGCCACATTTCGAATGGAAAACCTTCTAGTTCTCAGAAGCTGCTGCGTTACATAGTTTACACAGGACATACTTTGTTACATGTGAGGTCGAAATGACAATTTTACAGCATGGATGATGTGATAATTATAGGAACATGTTGCTAATAGCTATTATGTACTGTTTCCATTTATGCCTTGTTGACATTGGTAAATATACAAGTTCGCATATGTCTGTCTGCTTATTGCACAATAGCATGTGCATTTAATTTATTTTATTGCTAATTCAGTTTTTTTTATTGCAGTTTTTTTTCCGAGAACTGTATTTCGTGTTACCTTGTAGGAAATGAGTACAAATTTTAAACTTTAAAAATGTAATTTGGACTGTGAAGTCGAGTTATAATCTGACTTTCACTTGTCTCTTTGCTGTAACCACAGGTCCTGTGGCTATATGTTTCTGTGGACTGTTGGAGCTTGTAATACATGTTATTCATACTGTTTATCACTAACTTCACGTCTTTCGCTTAGTTTGTGCAGTGTAGTTGAGCTGGCGGCTGATTACTGAGGCACCACCACAAAGGGTGGTTCCAGGAATAAGCTTTCCTAATGCCATAAGGTATTCATGCAAATGACATCTTCGCAGAATGTCAGTTGGTAGAGTCAAAAAATGCTTTCGCTTGTGGATAATATCAATCTATTGTGATGTTGTTTGGACAAGCAAGATTGACTTGTTATAAATAATCGTATATGGATATTGTACTGTTAATATTGATAGACGCGTGTAATGATGTAGTGCTCAAATGTAGATGTTGATGAAAGTGTCAAGCGCAAGGCACCAGTATAATGTTTCTTGTCAGAAGTAACCTATGCTAGCATACGTTTTTCTGCAGTAGAGGTTTGGACCCCTTGTTACCTTTCCATGCTGTTCCTACATCAAGAGCTGTCTTGTATTAACTGAGAGAATACAGTCATCAGTATTCATTATCGTCATTATTATTTTATGTTCGCTTCTTTTTGGAGCATGGAGCCACCCAGTGTCGGCCGAGTAATTGCGAGGCACGATTTCGACCATTCTGGTAGGGCTACCTGGACTTTAAGATTATCGTTTTGTTGTAACACATTTTCGACCAAATATAGGTACAAAGTGTAGATAATGCTTTATTTGTAAAACAGTGACATGCATATGTTCCTGATATAATGTGAAATAATCTTCGTTCCTTTTTTTTTATTTAAAGCTTGAGATGGGAACCTGAATACGGGGCGCCCTGTTAAAACAAGGCCCATTTGGATCAAATAGGTTGAACCGGCCTAAGGCCTTTCCTGGAGCCACTCCTGCAGCTGCCATCTTGCAGGATGTCATCATAATGTTAAGTGGTGGTTTCTTTAGCTGTTTGTGTGACCTGATCAAGTTGCCAGCCCCAGACACAAACTTCTATTAGTTACCTCTTACAAGATGACCTGATCAAGTTGTCAGTCCCAGACACAAACTTCTATTAGTTACCTCTTACAAGATGACCTGATCAAGTTGCCAGCCCCAGACACAAACTTCTATTAGTTACCTCTTACAAGATGACCTGATCAAGTTGCCAGCCCCAGACACAAACTTCTATTAGTTACCTCTTACAAGATGACCTTATCAACTTGCCAACCCCTGACACAAACTTCTATTAGTTACCTCTTACAAGATGACCTGATCAAGTTGCCAGCCCCAGACACAAACTTCTATTAGTTACCTCTTACAAGATGACCTGATCAAGTTGCCAGTCCCAGACACAAACTTCTATTAGTTACCTCTTACAAGATGACCTGATCAAGTTGCCAGCCCCAGACACAAACTTCTATTAGTTACCTCTTACAAGATGACCTTATCAAGTTGCCAACCCCAGACACAAACTTCTATTAGTTACCTCTTACAAGATGACCTGATCAAGTTGCCAGCCCCAGACACAAACTTCTATTAGTTACCTCTTACAAGATGACCTGATCAAGTTGCCAGCCCCAGACACAAACTTCTATTAGTTACCTCTTACAAGATGACCTGATCAAGTTGCCAGTCCCAGACACATACTTCTATTAGTTACCTCTTACAAGATGACCTGATCAAGTTGCCAGCCCCAGACACAAACTTCTATTAGTTACCTCTTACAAGATGACCTGATCAAGTTGCCAACCCCAGACACAAACTTCTATTAGTTACCTCTTACAAGATGACCTGATCAAGTTGCCAACCCCAGACACAAACTTCTATTAGTTACCTCTTACAAGATGACCTGATCAAGTTGCCAGCCCCAGACACAAACTTCTATTAGTTTCCTCTTACAAGATGACCTGATCAAGTTGCCAGCCCCAGACACAAACTTCTATTAGTTACCTCTTACAAGATGACCTGATCAAGTTGCCAGCCCCAGACACAAACTTCTATTAGTTACCTCTTACAAGATGACCTGATCAAGTTGCCAGCCCCAGACACAAACTTCTATTAGTTACCTCTTACAAGATGACCTGATCAAGTTGCCAGTCCCAGACACAAACTTCTATTAGTTACCTCTTACAAGATGACCTGATCAATTTGCCAGCCCCAGACACAAACTTCTATTAGTTACCTCTTACAAGATGACCTGATCAAGTTGCCAGCCCCAGACACAAACTTCTATTAGTTACCTCTTACAAGATGACCTGATCAAGTTGCCAGTCCCAGACACAAACTTCTATTAGTTACCTCTTACAAGATGACCTGATCAAGTTGCCAGCCCCAGACACAAACTTCTATTAGTTACCTCTTACAAGATGACCTGATCACGTTGCCAGCCCCAGACACAAACTTCTATTAGTTACCTCTTACAAGATGACCTGATCAAGTTGCCAGCCCCAGACACAAACCTCTATTAGTTACCTCTTACAAGATGACCTGATCAAGTTGCCAGTCGCAGACACAAACTTCTATTAGTTACCTCTTACAAGATGACCTGATCAAGTTGCCAGCCCCAGACACAAACTTCTATTAGTTACCTCTTACAAGATGACCTGATCAAGTTGCCAGCCCCAGACACAAACTTCTATTAGTTACCTCTTACAAGATGACCTGATCAATTTGCCAGCCCCAGACACAAACTTCTATTACTTACCTCTTACAAGATGACCTGCTCAAGTTGTAGTTTTATTCTTTCTCTCTTTCCTCGGAGCCCCGGGAAACTAACACGGGACCAGTGAAAATATACATCAGTGATAGTCATGCCTTCTTCAGACACAAGTTACAGCTAATTAAGTTGTCATGTTCTTCTGAGTGTCCGATATCTGTGGCCAAACGTTGGCAGGTGCTGCTCTTGATCGTCAGTGTTACTCCTCTAAACCACATTAACACGTGGCGGGAAATATCAATTTTGATCTGCGTTGACCAGATGAGATGTCAGATCTTTCTTTTCGAAGTATGTTAAGTGATAAACGTCCTTCCTTGTCTCGTATGTTTCATAAATTAAGTGCAGAAACTTTCCTTTTGTTTATCACAGATAGTTCCTGTAATTTATGTCAGATTTTGTGCCTGTAGTTTACTATGTGCGTGTGTGTTTTTTTTAAATTTCTGTCATATTTCTGGTACATAAATTATGTGTTGTGTATATGACCGCATTAAAAAAAGAATTTCTGTGAGCCTGTCAAATACCTGATGTCATTCTGCATCTTGTGGCTGTGTAATATATGTTTTCTCTCTTTATTTTCAGTAAAACCAAAAAAGAGACATCTGTTAGTTACTTGTCAGTCTTGATTCGTTGGACCTCACTCTTACCCTGAAATGTTTAGCATAGCCCGCGAGCACAGATTGTCTGATAGCGATTCTGAAGTGCAGCTCCACTTTTATTTATTTTTGTTTAAACTGGTAACAGAAATGTGACTGTGTAGTGTTTGGTTTGTGTGCCGCCATCAGTTTGTCTACCTAATGACATTTTTGTAAGTGCCTGGAAAGTATTATTCATATTGTTAACTGACCTTGTGTTGCATGATGTTTAGCACCGCCTCAATATTTTAATTCTCTCAGACATTGTGCCGTTCAGTGTTCTCATCAGGTCTTAAAACCCAATAGAGGTTGAACGGGATATTTTTTCTTCATAAATTAAAAAAAAAAAAAAAATCATTAAGTCTTGTTCAGTGTCTTGCAGCGCGACGTTAGGCTTTTCAAAACGTCTAGTTGTGAGTCTTGCTGTCAGTTGTCACACGTCTTGCAGCGCGATGTTACGCTTTTCAAAACGTCTAGTTGTGAGTCTTGCTGTCAGTTGTCACACATTATAAACTATACCGAATTGTCATGTCTTTGTTTTGAAAATGGTTCATTAATGTACATTAAACATGTGCAATATTTTATTAATGTTTTTGTGAAAACTGTAGAAGATGATGTCTATGTGTGATAGTGAGATGGACAGAGTGAGAGAGCGCACGTTATGTGGTATATAATATTGATTTATTCAAATACCTGACACATTACTAACATCATCCGGATGATGCATTTTAATAATAATGAATAGAACAGTACAAGCTAAAGCAATCAATCAATCAATACCCTTTAGCTCCCCGAGGAGCATAGGCTTTGAACAAAGACATGCCAAGTCTTCCTGTCCTGTGCCATCCGCTCAAGTTCTTTTCATGTTTTCCTCATCATTTTCATCTCTGTATCCATCTCTCTTCTCCATGTGTTTTTTTGTCTACCTCTGCCTCTCTTTCCCTGTGGATTCCAGAATAAGGACTGCATTGTAATGCTATCAACAGGTTTCCTCAATGTGTGTCCTATCCATCGCAAGCGTCTTCTTCTTAACTCTAGTTCCACTGGCACTTGTCTGTTTCTTCTGGTTCAAATTCCACATTTGTAACTTGGTCATACTATTTCAGTCCTTCTATTCTACGCAAGCACACGTTTATAAAAAGTCTGTAGCTTTTTGGTTGTTGTTTTTGTTGCTCTCCATGTCTCAGAGACATACAATAGGACTGACCTTGACATTTGAGTTGAAGATTTTTATTTTCGTGTTGGACTTGATTTCTCTTGTTCTCCATATGTTTCCCAGTGCAATGAAAGCTCCTCTTGCTTTTTGTATTCTTATTTTGATATCACTGTCTGTCCCTCCAGCTCTTGTCTATATTACTGCCAAGATATGTGTACCATTCTACATCCTTTAGTGATGTTTCTTCAAGTTCAACCTTGTTGTCATTTCTTGCATTTATTCTCATAATCTTTGTCTTTTCCCTGTGTATTTTCAGGCCCACTTGTTGTGACCTCTCATCGAGAATTTTCATTTTCTCTTGCATCTGATTATGGTTATGGGACAGAAGAGCCAAGTCAGCTGCAAAATCCAGATCATCAAGCTGTTTAGTCAGATTCCAGTGGATTCCATTTCTATTGTGTGATGTCGATGTTTTCATAACCCAATTTATTGCTAGTAAGAAAAGAAATGGAGACAAGAGGCATCCTTGTGTCACTCCCGTTCTAATCCTAACAAATAGTAATACGTCTTACAAAGAGAAAGGACAAGAAAAACCTACGTTGCGGCCACAAGCCCTTCGTCAGGGACAGACAAACAAAAGACAGGAGGGAAAGAAAGTGAGAATTAAGTAGAGAACATGAAACTATAAAAATAAGAGAAAAAACACTCCCTTATGTCCAGTCACCTGTTGGAGCAAAGATCTTTGGGGGAGAGAGATACTTGTTTAAAAAAAAATGGGAACCAAAGGAAACAGTACAAATAGTGTCTAACTTTCATAACCAAAAAAACATTGTTGCGTCCCCTGTTTCTGTAGGGGACAAACCGACAGACGTTCTAATATATAGATTAAGATAGTAATATCTGTTTAGACATTCTCAAAACTGGCCAAAATGTTTGTTTGACCTTTCTTTATCTACACAAGTTAACGGATATCAAGTCTATTTTGGATGAATACTTCAATAACTAAGTTAGTTATCTACATAAGTATGTTAACACGCCCAGAATTAGAGTTTAACAACCGAGTTTGACTTGCATAAGTCATAGGCATAGACTGTGGATATGTGCACACGGCTGTATAAAAAGTCGTCAGGTTCGGCTAATCATAATTGTTTTAATGCAGTGCCGTATAACACACTATTTTCCAGGTGAGTGAAGCTAAGGTAACATAGCTTACTGTCAGTTAGAAATATTCTGTTTACGACTTTAGAGTGGGTGGGACTTAGCTTGGCGTGCGCTTTGTGGAAAATTGAAATATCTAGACTTAATTAGAATGGAACAGTTTTGACACAAGTTCAGTAAATGAACACGTTAATAACATCATGTGAAAGATGCATCTCAGAAGGGAAAAGTAGAATAGTCCAGGCAAAAGCAGTGTTCCGTAAAATTAAAGGTATGTTCTGAAACTACTCAGCCAATGGAAGTAAGAAAAGTTCTTTTAGTATTGCATAGAACCAATCCTAACATTGAAATTCAGTCACAGACTATTAGTTAACAAGCAGGAAAAGTCCTGGAGGTCACAGAAATGTGGTTGTACTGAAGAGTTTTAAAATATCCTGGGCAGCTAAACAGATTGTTGAGGGTGTTCTTAGAGAAGCCAGTTCGCAAAGGAAGCTAATTACTGGCATTAAAAAAGACGCTGCCCACTTTGTTTTTCATTAGAAAGAAGCTGTCCACTATCTTTGGTAACATTGTGAGAGGAAAAAAAAATCTGGAATATATTGTGACGACAGAAAATACAGAAGGAAAAAGAGACGGAGAATGACAGACCAAAAAAAAAATGCACTACGCAGTTCGACATCCCGTGGCATGGAAAGAAATCAACAATAGAAACGATACACTGTACTGGTGACGGGAAGTTATGGTGACACATGATCGCCTTCGCCACCGTGCATGGCACATGAAGACGAAGAAGACTTAATTAGTTTCTCGAGTTTGGGAGTTGGGGGCATTACAAAATATCACGTGATATACCCCTGGCTGTCAGTAGATGGAATCTTCTGTCTGCCATCGAGTTCGTTGGAAGCTTTCTCCAATGTTATCATGTGGGGGTTGTGTGTTATCTTCTCTCTCATTCTATTTCCTCATGTGCCAGCTGGTTCACCTTTTGGTATGATATTTTCAACCTCTTCCCTTCTCCGAACTTCTCGTAACAATTATAATGAAATTTAATTGTCTGTGTTCCTATCTTTGCAGCCGGCATGTCAGAAACTATGAACATTATTAGACACTACTTGGTCAAATAAATGCTAATAAAACTTGTACCTTACACACTTGTATAACCCGTGTCCGAATGGCAGAGTGGTTAGAGCGCTGGTCTCTTGCGGCAAAGGTGCCGGGTTCCATTCACGGTATCGACACATTTCAGTCTACCCAGCTGTAAATGAGTACCTTATTTTTCACTTGAGTTAGGGAAGGAAAAGACAGTGCGGAAGGTAACTGGTCACCCCACCTCTTGATGCTGGACCTAGTATAGTGAAGTCTCTAACACTTCACTCCTCTACGGCAGTATCTGCTATGGGACTACCTTTTATAGCCCGGGGGGAAAGGGGGGGGGGGGGTCTCTGGGAAGATAAAGAAAGAATATGACAACCCTCAGGTAAGTTTTAAGAAGCGGCTAATATGAGATTTGACCTCATTATGTCAAGTCAATTTCTGCATGTAAAACAAATTGCTACAGGAACAACGGCTACAAGAGCAGGGGATTTTGCCGCAGGCTTCCTTCAAAGGTCAGCTGAATGAGGTGACTCGTAAGGAGGAAAATAAATAAGAAGTCAGTGAATATATTTGTAATATTATGATTTAACTAGCAATAACCCGTCAAACTTGATGGGTATTTAATTATAGTGTGCTGTTTCCGTTCCCAGATGAGCAGATAGAAGTACATTCTTAAAGTGTTTTTTGTTTCTTTCCATTATACAGTGTAATCAAACTGTTCATGAACACCGTCATTTGAACGCTTTTCTTTGTTGATTGTAACTATTTTCGGGAGAGTATATATAATGGAAACATTACAATTTTTCAACACGGTTGCATTCCTCAGCTGTGACCAACGTACACACGGCGAGAATTATGTTATTTTAGATTCAATTTAAAAGTTCTTTGATGACAACATTTCGTGTGAAAGTACGTGGATAGTTTTCAAAGAGTGTTCCCTAATAATAAGTGGTTTTAACAAAAACTTTCAAGTTTTCATGATTTGTACATCGGGTGAGGGCGACATAGAGCTGGCCGTGTCCGAAAACAGGTTCAGGAAGAAAAACTCCTACATTTCGTGAAAGAATAAATAAATAAATAAAACCAATGTATTTGTTTTATATAACACCCACGCCGCGCAAATTGCACACCGTGCGCTGCGCACTTTTTTTCTGGCGCGAGTTACTATTTTGAGTGAGACCGACCGACGTAACATACATCGGTAATTATGTTAGTTAATTAATATGAGACAAACACAAAGGTATGTTATCAGGCACTCGTAGGAAATAAAGAAGTAGAACACTAGACAACAGAAAAACAACAGACATGAGTGGCTTACCCAGGATTCGAACCCTGGACCTTCCGTGCGACAACCCCGCCAAGCTATGCAAGCGAATCACACTATCCTCCCTGCCATCTACGCATCACCAAAAATGATGCTTCGATGACAGGTCATTAGTGCGAACCGCAAGACATAACACCGGAAGTTTACCATGGGCAGTTCAGCCTATTAATGACGCTTGTCGCACGGAAGGTCCAGGGTTCGAATCCTTGGTAAGCCACTCATGTCTGTTGTTTTTATGTTGTCTAGTGTTCTACTTCTTTATTTCCTAAGAATGCCTGATAACAAACCTTTGTGTTTGTCTCATATTAATTTACTGTTTACAGGCCTCGGGTTTCCCTTCCTTATGTGTTATAAATTATGTTAGTTGGGTGGGTGGGATTGGATAGCAAACTGCATTCTGCTATTAATTGTCCAGAAGATTTCTCTACGCGGTAAGAAAAATTATGTGAATCGCTGAGTTTTCGCGGATAGAATGTACAGTATTTGGAATCCTAGGCGGAGAAAGGGAAGTAATCTGTTAAACATTTTAGACGGGTATTGTTTGGGTTACATCCGATAGCTCTGGAGTTCCATACTTTCTTTTAGTGTAGTAGAGCATAGAGTAAGACAAAGTGCGGCAGTTACAATCCTTTACCTAAACGTTACGATTTGATTAGATGAAAAGAAAATGTAATACAGCCTTTGTTGTGTTGTAAAACTTTAGTAAAGAAATACACCCTAGGAAGGAACAATTAATTCATCAGACCACAAGGTCTTTTATATTTTAATATGTACCGACGGATCTTGTGTCGTCGTTGAACGACGTTTTGTCGTCGTCAAAACTAGGCAAAACTCCCATTTAAAAATTAAACAAATAAACAAACATGCACAAAAAAGAAAGAAAGAAACAATTACAGTCCCAACTAAGATGGTTTGGCCATGTCTGCAGAATGGGAGAAGATCGGCTACCACGACAAGCATGGGAAACAAAGAGCCAGGGATCCAGACCCACCAGGACGACCCAGAGTCCGCTGGGAGGACATCATTAGACAATCTTTGAAGGACCGAGAACTAGAATGGAACCAGGCCAGGAGGAAGACAGCCGATAGGATAGTCTGGCGCTCTCTCTTACAAACCTCCACACCTCACGGTAGAAGGGGAACGACTAAGTAAGTAAGTAAGAAACAATTAATAAAAGGAATGTCATAAAAGACCATTTTTCTTTCTCAGGCCCACCTTCTAATACTGGACGTTTCCTCCACTCACGTGGGTGTCCGTCAGTGGAGTTGATGTCTTTTTTTTTAATGTCAATTATTCGAGAAGTTCAGTATTGATAAATTGACAAGAAAAAAATGATCATCCGCACTAAGCCGATTTATCTACCCCTTATTCGGACAGAGCCCGAGATTTCACACAAAGAAGACTGGTAGGTGTCCTGAATGATTTTAATGAACTTCCTAAATGATTTTAATGAACTAATCAGGGATTCCATAGTTTCTAAACATTTTCCACGTGACTGTGAGGTCTATCCTATTAAATGGTTTCTCAAAGGTCACAAAGACTGTGTTTTGTGGTAGCCTTCTCTGCGTCATCATCCAAGACAGAAGAACGTCATCTGATAATGTAGGTCATGACGTAATGCTATAAAAAGCCGAATACTATTTGAGTTGCTGGCTCACCTTTTTTCTCTCCTAGGAAAATGTCCAGATTTGGCACCTGACAGTTCGTACAGTAAACGAAAAAAGGAAAACTGCACAGGCAACTGCAGACATACCGGACTAAGATATTGATATCCTGGGTCTGTGCAAAAGAAGGTGGAAGGGACTAGAAAAAGATGAAATAGCTCGCAGTAAAAAAAATGATGCTGTACTCAGGACATGAGGAGGAAAGCTCGCACGTGTTGTGAGGGGTGGTTCAACTGCTGTCAAAGCAAACACAGAAAGCACTCATAGAATGGGAAGCAGTCAACCTGGAATAATGTCAGCAACATTCAAAACAGCCACGAAGGAAATAAGTATTCAATGTTACGCATCCAACTCCGCCCAGGCCGGTCCCAAGCCCGGCTGAAAAAGGAGGAGGGCGGCATGCATGGAGGCCGTAAGGAGGCAGCCTCTCAACCATACAAAGGCACAACAGGCCAATCACCTGTTTGCTTTAAATCATGATTACGCGAACTACAAGAGAGAAAACCGGACTGATTCTAAAGGCGACGAACTAGAACTGACTACGAATAATGGAACTTGGAACACAAGAAGTATAAATGGGAAGGAAGAGGAGCTGGTGGAAGAGATGAGGAAAGACAAATTAGAAATCCTGGCTATAATGGAAAAAAAAGGACAATGAGTCATGGATCTCGATGGCAACACGCTGCTCTACAGTAGTGTACCCACATCTGAAAGAGCTAAAGGGGGCGTGGGTTGCATTGTGGCCAAAAACCAAAAAGATAGTATCAAGGAATGGAACTTTGTCTCGGAGCGCATTATGGTTGTAAAACTAAAAGGAGAAACCATAGTCAACCTGGTAATAGTGTATGGGCCAAATGAGGATGAGAGAGCAGAGGTCAAGGAGGAATTCTTCGAGCTGCTTCAAAGGACAGTGGATGACTGCCTAGATGAAATTATCATGCTCGGAGATTTCAATGCCAGAGTTGGAAATGACCATGCTAGATGGGGTGGAGTTATCGGAATATATGGAGAAGACAATGGAAAGCGACTCTTAGATTCTGCAGTGAGCAGAATCTGATCATTACAAACACAAAGTTCTCCCATAAGCGCATACAGAATGAGAAGTCAGTGAGCGACTATGCCGTTGTTAGGAGGAGCTCATTCAAATATGTCCGGGATGCTAGAGTCTGGAGGGGGCCAGAGATTGGAAGTGATCACTAACTGCTTACAATCAAAAGAACAACTGCTCAGCCTAGGAAGTGCCCAACATCACGCAAGAAACTAAGTAAACGAACGGGAGAAATGAGCATTAAGACCTACAAACTGAGAGAGCCAGACATTAAGACCAGATATCAGGGGCTTATTGCTGTAGCGGTGAGCAACACAGAAGAACAACCTGATGACTTGGAAACCCTCTGGCTTAAATTCAAAGACATCATAAAAACAGCTGCTGCAGAAGCATGTGGTGAAGTCCAACTTGGGAACAAGAGAAAAAGGACACCTTGGTAGACAGAGGAAGTCAAAGAGAAAAAAAGAGAGAAGAAAATGGCATGGAAACAATACTTAGGATCTAAAAACACAGCAGGACAAATAGAGAATATGTGACACTCAGAACAGAAGCAAAGAACAAGGTGCTAGCAGCAAAACAGAAGTCCTGGGAAGAATTTGGAGAAAAGCTACAAAAAGATGCGCAAGAAAACCAGAAATTGTTCTATAAGACCCTAAAGAACACGAGGAAGGAAAAGCAATGCCCTCTCAAATTTATAAAGGACAAGCAAGGCAAATTGCTTACTGCCCCGAAGGAAGTAATGGAAAGATGGAAAGAATATTTCTCAGAACTCCTTGATGGTGAGCAAGGTCAAGCATCAGAAATGATAACCACTAGCACAGAAGAGAAAACCAATGGTGGTGAAGATGACATAAAGATGAAAGAACTGAAGGCAGCACTGGAGAAAATAAAGATGGGCAAAGCAGCAGAGCAAGATGGTATAACACCAGTGTTACGGGCTTCTCGGGATCCCAGTATGTGCTGGGTGCTTCGATGACTTCTAGTATTTGAGGATGACCAAGTTATTATATTCGTATTCAGTTTATAGAGTCAAAGTCCCTCGGGTTCTTATCACTTTTGTAGGATTCCGTACTACTGTTCGTTGGTATCGATAATGTCTGCTTAACCCTTGTGATTCATTATGTGCTGAATGTGTTTCATATTAAATTCGACCCTTGACTGACCTGTATTAGTCTCTTGTCTTATTAATTATATTGGCAGTGTGAGATGCAGCGTGTTAAGACATTAATCATCACTGGTCATGATCAGTTGAGGATGAATAGCATTTAACTCAACTCCGAATACGATAGTTGATAACACTGTGATTTTGACGACTCAAAATATTTAATTAGTAATTTCATACCATGAGCAGACACCAACTACATGGGAACAAAAGTCACATCACATTCATGTACGATCTGTAAGAGTTCTCATTATTTCATAAGCACATGTTCACAATCTCTATCTAGAGTCCTGGTTAGAGGTCAGTTCCTTTTTAACGGCCAATGTCCTTTGGCATTAAATTCAGAGGCTAACTAGACTTAACTATCCTGCTAGTCAGCAATACACTTATTATGCTAGGCTTACGTCTACTGCTAGTCGTTTAATATCCGTTACACTAGGCTTACGCTTGCCGCTAGCTGTACAATATCCATCTATACTAGTCTTACGCTATTGCTAGTAACAAAATGTTCCTTTGGCATACCACGCCAGGCTAATCTGCCATAATTATGCAAACTGCGTTATTCCTACTACGACTTACGTTTGGTTCAAGAAATACACTGCTCAAATGGCTTCCCAGCCACACAATTAAAAAGTGGACTACGCCACACACTTTCCAGTGGTTATACCACACAATATAAGTGGCAATGGCCACACATGCCATACGCTGCCGTTGGGGCCGAAGCCCACACGTCGAATGTCCTTACAAAGACACACGCGTCATGCATAGAGATATGCATACTACGTCGTTAATATATATTCAATTGCGATGTTCCATGGTGCAGTAATCCGAGTCGGCCAAAACTCAAATGCCTGCACACATGCAACAATCATCGACATCGGTCGATGAGATATATCTCTATTCGTTTGAGGTGTTCCATGATACAGCCATTCGGATCGAGCTCAAATCCAAATGTCTGTAAGCATGAAACAATCATCGACATCAGTCGCGGAGATATAATCATTTGAGGAATGCGCCATGCTGCAGACATGAAGCAATCCTCAACATCATCCCCCTCACTTCCAAACGTGACACTTGTGGCACGGATGATAGTGATGGAGAAGACGCCCGTCTCCCAAACATATCAATATTAGTACTACCTACTTATAAGTATGATAATCATTAAGTAGACACATTAAATTTTATGACATTAATAATAGCACTTGTCAACATGGTGACTAAAGAGTTAATTCAATTTCTTCTCAAAGACGTTGCGCGATAAAAGATCTGCCAAGTTATTGTCTGAGCCAGCAATAGGCAGAATTGTAAATGAAAATTCTTGAATTAACAAATACCATCGGTGTATTCTAGCGTTACGCATTGTTCTAGCTGTTATGTAAGTAAGAGGACTATGGTCTGTCATAATGTAAAAGTGCGTGCCGATGAGATATCTTGACAGCTTTTCCAGGCACCAGACCATAGACAGGAGCTCACGTTCACCTGTCGCATACTTCTGTTCAGCTGGAGTCAGTTTCCTCGACACATAGAAACATGGATGGAGTGTTTCCTTGTAACATTGCAGCAAACAAACACCCATGGAGTAGCTCGAGACATCTGATTGGAGTATGAATGGAATACGTATATTCGGTAATAACAAAATAGGTGCATTGCTAAATAATTTCTTAATTGTTACCAAAGCGCTTTCGCAATCTTTGTCCCAACGTACCTTATTAGGACTACCTTTGGTCAACAGTGCGGACAAAGGTGTAGATAGTTGTGCGAAATGCGGGATGAACTTATGGTAATAGTTTATTAGGCCTAAAAGGCTTCTAACTTGTTTCTTAGTAGAAGGGGTAGAAATCTCAAGAATTCTTTTGACTGTATTGTCGTCAGGATACAGTTTGTGGTTACCTATTCGGTGACCAAGAAAAGAAATTTCCTGACAACCTATTTGGACCTTTGAAGGTCGCACAGTCAAACCATGCATACGTAACGTATGTAGAAGGGAAGTTAAACCATCAATATGGTCTTCCCACGAGTCATGAAATAGGCAGATGTCATCGATGTACGTGATGACATCTTTACGATCGCCAAGAAGGCGGCGCATCATGCGCACAAACGTCGCTGGCGCATTTACCAACCCAAAACACATATAATTCCATTGGTAGAGCCCAAAAGGAGTTGTGAAAGCTGTGTAAGGTTTGGCATTTTCGGCAAGAGGAATTTGCCAGTAGCCTTTAGAGAGATCTAGTTTGCTAAAGAAGGTAGCATTAGATAATTCTGACAAAAGATCATCTAAAAGTGGCATAGGCTCACCGTCTGTGATTGTAATTTTGTTCAATCGCCTAAAATCAATACAAATGCGTAAAGAATCATCCTTCTTTTTAACAATCACCATTGGGAATGCATATGGTGATTCCGAAGGAGATATCACACCTAAACGTATCATCTCCTTTAACTCTTTCTCTACCCTATCTTTGTGGTGTAAAGATATAGGATAGGGTCTAAGTTTGATAGGTTTATAATCAGTAAGAGTAATATCATGGGATATAAGCGATGTCTGACCTGGAAGGTCGGTGAGAACATCATTGAAAGAAATGAGAATATCCCGAACTTGATCTTGTTGAGAAGAAGATAGTGAAGAAGAAATAGTCACGTCTTTCCAAGATTCCGATGATTGCAAAGAAGGTAGTTGAAATTGTAAAGGGATAGACGAAGTGGTATCTTCTTCATGAACAACTGCAAAAGAAGCAGTATGATGTGAAGAATCATCAATAGAGTTAATAACAGGAATTAATTCCTGTGGTCTTTCAACTGCTAATTTTAGCATGTTGACGTGGAAGGTTTTGATTTTACCTCTAACGTTCACTGAGTAGTCAACATCTGTGACTTGTTTGATAATATCAAATGGACCTTGCCATGATATCAGTAATTTGTTATCGTTATGAGGTAGCAACAACCAAACTTTTTCCCCTGGTTTAAATGATCTTAATATTCTCTTTTGATTATGTAATAATCGTGATCGTTGAGTGGCTGATTTAATACTCTGGGATGCATAAGTGCACGCATCGATGATTCGTTGTCGGAGATCAATCACTAACTCGTAGCTGTTTCGAGTGGCTGTATCAATTGATGCTCCAATCAACAAATCTTTGAGTATCATCATTGGTCCGCGCGGATTCGAACCATAAACCAATTCGAACGGAGACCACCCCGTGCTCTCGTGGGGCACTTCACGAAAAGCGAAGAGGGCCGCCGGCAGAAGCCGATCCCATTCACGAGGGCATTCTTCAGTTATCTTAGATAACATCTGTTTTAGAGTGCTATTGTAGCGCTCGCACACACCGTTTGATTGAGGCCTATACGCACTACAAAACGAGTGGTGAACAGATAGCATGGATTCTAAATCCCTCATAATGTTGGAAGTAAATTGTGATCCTTGATCTGACAAAATCTCTTCCGGAAAACCGATTCGACAAAATATCGAAAATAATGCATCAGACACAGATGCAGTTGTGATGGTTTTCAACGGTATGGCCTCTGGCCAACGCGTGCAAAGATCTACGCAAGTTAAAATATAACGAAATCCATTATTTGAAACAATTGATAACGGACCCACTATATCTACTGCTATCTTTTTGAAAGGTCTCTCAGGCACGTCCGTAATCTGTAAGGGTGCCGTATGGAACCTGCCCTTACGTGCTATACCTTGGCATGTTGTACATGATTTGCAGTATAACTTTGTATCCTTATTAACCCCAGGCCAATAAAATTGTGACGTAACACGAAACAATGTTCTTTTGATCCCCATATGCCCTGCCATAGGGGAGTCATGACCTGTTTGTAGGACCAATGGTCTGTATTCTTTAGGTACTATCACTTGATGTATAATTGTTTTGCCATCATCATAATATCTAGTGAGTATTGATTTCTTTATCTTGAACCATTGTTTAGCCCCTCTTGTGTATTTAATAGTTTTTTGTTCTGCTCGGCTAAACAATCCTTGTAAAGTTGGGTCACTCTTCTGTTTTTCTGCAAAAACAGAAGGTGAAACAGTGCCAACTTGAGACATAATTGTATCTATTATAGGAAGAGGTGGTGTAGCCATATCCGTAGCTAACTGTTGTGCTCTCGTTACAACAGCATTTGCCACCTGTGGGTGAGATTCAACCCACATTGCAATCTCCTCAGGAGTGCAATCTTTAACTCCTGGTATGTTTCCTATTATAATTTCAGTTATGGGTGCTCTCAAGCCGCAGGCATAGACAGTGCCTGTGTAAAAAGGAGTATCAATGTATACTCGTGCCACAGGGAAAGTTTCTATATTCCCACCAAATGTGACACACTTAACTGATTTGCCTGTAAAAGCAGAGGGCTCGATAAGCGAGTGCTTTATGCCTATGGTTGAAGACCCTGTGTCCCGTAAAACTCTCACTACCTTACCATCCAATATTCCGGGATGAAATGTAAGATAACCGACATTTACACATGCCGACATTGTTGGCATACAATGACCACAATCAAGTGTAATTGTAGATTTTAATCTGTTTTTCGACTGACACTCATAACATGTATCATTCATTACCATACATGCGTTCGCATGATCATTATCATCATTACCTTTTTCCTTTTTAACACTGCAACTATTTGCATGTCTGTGTTTATTTTTGTCTCTAGACGGAGATCTGGCATTACCTTTGTTATTATTGACTGACTTTTTATTGCTATAATAAAAATCAGTAGAGTCATCCTTCCTGGCATCTCTACCATAAGATGATCTCTGCTTATAGTATCCTTTTTGATGTGAACCATCATAATCCCTGCCTCTGTGATACCCACGATCATGAGGTGAATATCCTCTATAACCTCGTCGATATGAATTCGAAGGAGAGCGATGACGACGGAAGTTATAAAAACCTCTGTCGGATTGATAATAATCTGAACGACAACGTCCATCAAAGCTCTTCGATCGAGGTCTGTGATCATGTTGTACCGCGCATACAGGCATAGGATCTCGAATAGTCGATCTATGAAGATCTTTATTCTGATGTGCGGTTTGATACTGTCTTCCGAGTTTTTCATACTCATCAATAGAATTAGGATGTCTTTCCTGTAAAAATGCTTCTAATTCAGTGCTGCATGCGGATAAAACTTTATCTCGCAGCATGAGATCTATAACACCTTCATATGTTTTATTTATACCAGACAGATCAATCCATCTGCTAAGGAAATGTTTAATAGATGCAATGAATTCACCAAAATCTGCATCCTTGCTTGGTTTAGCAGCATGAAAGCGATCTCTGAATCCAGACTCAGTTAACTGGAAACGTCTTAGTAATACCTCTTTTACGACATCGAAATCGCTTCTGCTCTTCTCATCAAGACTCATGAAACATTTAAGTGAGTCACCAGTCAAAAAATCAAGTAAAAGACTGCTCCATCTTTCTTTGGGTATGTTCAGAGCTGTGACCTTGATGATGAATCTAGATATGAAAGAGTCAACACAATCGCGAGTCTGGTCAAAATGTGGCATTTTTAACTTAGGATAAAAAATATTTGTAGCAGCCGCAGTCTTAGTCTGTTCAGACTGCACTTTAGCTAATTCTAAAGCTTTTTCTTTTTCTGCATGAAGTTTTAATGTTTCCATTTCCATGGCATTTTTATGTGCTTGATCCAGTTGCATAAGTTCCATTCTCCTTAATTCCATTTCTTTATCTTTTTGTTCTCTTGTCTTTTTCTTGTTGAGCTAATTCTTTGTCTCGTTGTGCCATTCTTTCCTTCTCAAATTCCATTTTTTCCTTGTCGAATTCTCTGTCTTTTTCTTGTTGAGCTAAAGTCAGTCGTTCTAATTCCAATTTCATGGATATTTCTTTTTCCTTCAATTCCCTCTCTTGGGTTAATTCAAATCTCCTAAGCTCATCAGCTCGTTTAGTCATTTCGCGCTGTTCCATTCTTTCCAGACGCGATAAATATTCATCATATTTTGTATCTGCAAAACTTTGTAGTTCCGCCCCTGATTTTCCATAACTTTTTCCAATATCAATGAATTCCTGTAGTGTAGACATGATAATAGGTTTCTGAGTACCTTCAATAGTCTATAATATACACTAGGATTATAGAACTCACTATAATATGTACATGAATATTAATCAATAACAAACAAGTTACAAGAACATGTGACAAAGACAGTGAAAACAATCAAATGATTTACAATGAAATGATTTTTCAATTATACAACAACACTTTACACTTATAAAGTAAATAAAGAAGACTTATAAACAGTAATGAGTAAAAGAAAGAAAAGAATTTACATTACAAAAATATAACAAGACAAGTCGTCTTAGACAAACGTGTAGACAAAGAAGTTTTAGATCACACACGACAACGATTGTCAACAGTACTGAAAGTAGGTTATGTAAATAAAGAGGACGTAATTCAATTGACGAAACTGCTAATCACACAAAATATGGTTATAATACTAACTGAAGAAACATTTATTCCCTGACTCAAAAGAAAAAATATAATCAGTCAGATCCTCAGTTAGTAAAATAAGCATGCAAATCTAATAGAAGTTAACATTCACTGAAGCTTTCCTGGGAAAATTCCAGTCAATATTAAACAATACGAATATACGAAAAACATGAATGGGGAAACACAGATGATAGTAAAAAAGTAAGTCAAGTGATGATGAACTGTAGACCAAAGATAATACAAGGACAATATGATAATGTTCAAGCGCTCTAGTAAAATCAAGAACTTATCTGTTTAGTTGTCCCTCTGAGAAATACATGAATGCATGTAATTCTAATCCTAGTTCCGCAACTTGTCTTCAACAGCTGAGGTCCATTGATGGTAGACCTTGACCTTCGCAGCAGGGTAACCGTTTGAAAGTCTTGCTTCGGTCTTCAAACGTAGTTTCTTCAAACGATCTGCGTCGCAGCTTCAGATGAATTTGATCAAGAGATACATTCTCCACTGGTTCAGGTTCTTGAGTGGAAGATTACCGTTCTATCTGCGTGAATCAGTCTCTTTGATGGAAGAAAAATTTCAGATTCTCAAGCAATGTTGTCTGCTAGAGTTGACGGCATCGATGTAGTGACGTCACTTTCTGTCCTGCGCATTTCAGTTGCCGGTTAGGCTTGAAAGAATGATTTTGCCTTCATAACGTTCATCATCAGTTTGACTTTATTCGATACTTGAAGGGGGGAATCCAGTATTCACGAAATCCATCCCACTTTCTGACACCAGAATGTTACGGGCTTCTCGGGATCCCAGTATGTGCTGGGTGCTTCGATGACTTCTAGTATTTGAGGATGACCAAGTTATTATATTCGTATTCAGTTTATAGAGTCAAAGTCCCTCGGGTTCTTATCACTTTTGTAGGATTCCGTAATACTGTTCGTTGGTATCGATAATGTCTGCTTAACCCTTGTGATTCATTATGTGCTGAATGTGTTTCATATTAAATTCGACCCTTGACTGACCTGTATTAGTCTCTTGTCTTATTAATTATATTGGCAGTGTGAGATGCAGCGTGTTAAGACATTAATCATCACTGGTCATGATCAGTTGAGGATGAATAGCATTTAACTCAACTCCGAATACGATAGTTGATAACACTGTGATTTTGACGACTCAAAATATTTAATTAGTAATTTCATACCATGAGCAGACACCAACTACATGGGAACAAAAGTCACATCACATTCATGTACGATCTGTAAGAGTTCTCATTATTTCATAAGCACATGTTCACAATCTCTATCTAGAGTCCTGGTTAGAGGTCAGTTCCTTTTTAACGGCCAATGTCCTTTGGCATTAAATTCAGAGGCTAACTAGACTTAACTATCCTGCTAGTCAGCAATACACTTATTATGCTAGGCTTACGTCTACTGCTAGTCGTTTAATATCCGTTACACTAGGCTTACGCTTGCCGCTAGCTGTACAATATCCATCTATACTAGTCTTACGCTATTGCTAGTAACAAAATGTTCCTTTGGCATACCACGCCAGGCTAATCTGCCATAATTATGCAAACTGCGTTATTCCTACTACGACTTACGTTTGGTTCAAGAAATACACTGCTCAAATGGCTTCCCAGCCACACAATTAAAAAGTGGACTACGCCACACACTTTCCAGTGGTTATACCACACAATATAAGTGGCAATGGCCACACATGCCATACGCTGCCGTTGGGGCCGAAGCCCACACGTCGAATGTCCTTACAAAGACACACGCGTCATGCATAGAGATATGCATACTACGTCGTTAATATATATTCAATTGCGATGTTCCATGGTGCAGTAATCCGAGTCGGCCAAAACTCAAATGCCTGCACACATGCAACAATCATCGACATCGGTCGATGAGATATATCTCTATTCGTTTGAGGTGTTCCATGATACAGCCATTCGGATCGAGCTCCAATCCAAATGTCTGTAAGCATGAAACAATCAT
This sequence comes from Oreohelix idahoensis, assembly GCA_024509875.1. Taxonomy (NCBI): domain Eukaryota; kingdom Metazoa; phylum Mollusca; class Gastropoda; order Stylommatophora; family Oreohelicidae; genus Oreohelix; species Oreohelix idahoensis. The sequence continues at coordinate 83,888 of JAMPIV010008103.1, read as the reverse complement.
CGACATCAGTCGCGGAGATATAATCATTTGAGGAATGCGCCATGCTGCAGACATGAAGCAATCCTCAACAACCAGAAATGGTTAAGTACATAGGAGCATCAGGCGACCTATTACTCTTAATGGTCCTACAGGCAGCGTGGGGCAACAAGACCATACCAAAGGATTGGGAGATTGCCATCATAACACTAATTTTCAAAAAGGGTGGCAGTCGACAATGTGGAAACCATAGAGGCATATCCCTTCTCAGTGTCCCTGGTAAAATCTACTCTAGAATCCTAGAGCAGAGACTCCGACGCCTAGCTGAGCCACAATTGGATGAGGTCCAGTGCGGATTCCAAGCAAACCGAAGTACTCAAGACCTAATTTTCACACTCAGACAGCTGAGTGAAAAGGCCCTTGAGTATAAGAGTGAGATCCATCTTTGTTTCATAGATCTGGAAAAGGCGTTTGACAGGGTCCCCTGGAGCAAACTTTGGGTTTGGCAAGGAAGAACATTCCAGCACCTCTGATTCATGCTATACAGAGCTTCTACAAGTCTTGCAGAAATTATGTGAGGACGGCAAACCATAAGTCAGAAGAGTTCAGGACCACCACTGGTGTAAGACAAGGTGATATCCTGTCACCTTATCTTTTCATACTCCTCATGGACGATGTCATCAAGGTATGTAAGGAGAGAACAAGAAAGTATTCAGTGGGGTACTGGAAGATGAGACAGGATGGTATTTCAAAGCTGGCATTTGCTGATGATGTTGTCCTGATTGCTAAATCAGAGGCACATCTCCAATCTAACCTGCAAGTCTGGAAGGAAGAGTTGGAGAAGAGAGGGATGGTTATAAGCAGCTCTAAAACAAAATCCATGGTGATTTCACGAGAAGAAAGAAGACATCCGATTAAGCTGGGAAAACAGGTCCTGGAGCAGGTCGACCACTTTAAATACCTCGGAGCTATTATAGACCGAAAGGCAGGCATCAAAGAAGAGTTGGCCACTCAAAATGCAGCAGCTGGGAGACTGTTTCAGGCTATAAATCGAAGATTCCTCAGCAAGAGAGAGGTTGGTAAGAAAACGAAATGGCTGTTTACCGCTCCACCTATGTCCCAATCTTGACATATGGATGCGAGTCATGGGCAATGACTACAACCCACAAAAGCCAGATCCAAACCTCAGAAATGAGGTATCTGAGGAAGGTGGTTGAAGTAACAAGAAGAGACATGGTCCGCAACCAGACGATACGTCAAGGCCTAAAATCCCATCCCCTGCAGACCCAAGTAGAACAGTCCCAACTAAGAGGGTTTGGCCATGTCTGCAGAATGGGAGTCGATAGGATAGTCTGGCGCTCTCTCTTCCAAACCTCTACACCTCACAGTAGAAGGGGAACGACTAAGTAAGTAAGTAATGTTACGCATCCAACCAGTGACAACGAAATTTTTTTGACAGACAGCAAAATAGAAATTAAAAAAAAAAACAACCAAAAGACAACAATTTTGATGGGTGACGTAAATGCCAAGCCAGGAACATATAATAGTTCATGGTAAAACACGAACTTGAGACAATGAACAAAAATGGAGAACTGCTCATAAGTGCCTGTCCTTCAGATCAACTGGCTTTAGGATGAAGCAAGTATCTGTATAATAGATGGCGTGAAGCAGCCTGGATATCGCCAGACCACAAGACAGAAATTCAGACTGACCATATATGCATAAAAAAGAAGTTTTAGATCATCATTACATGACGTAAAAGTATGTAGAGGAGCAGATGTGTCATCAGATCACCATCTTCAGTTAGCCAAAATAAATATGAGACACAAAAGATATACTACACTACTTGGCTGCAGACAGCGGTGTAATGTGGGATATCTAAAAAAAAAAAAAATGAAGAAACAAGAGACAAATTTACGGTTACAATATCCAACATATACCAAGTGCTTTGACAGATTTAGCATTTACAGAAGGCCCTAGTTGTTACGGATGATATTTTCTTCTAGCAGTAATCAGTTGAGCATATTATAAAGTTCAATGAAAGTACCAGCATCGAACTAACAACGCGAATGGAGACGGGTAAAACGAACATGACATCAATCGTGACGAATCCAAGTCGTGATGTGGAGGGTGCACAAAAATATGGTTGACGTTTAATAACAACGAAATCATGGAATTGGCATGGCATTTATACATATATATCGTCCTGTCCTTCAACAGTCACGTCTCATCATACATTTCTGGCTGCTGTACTAGGGGTGAGATCCATCCAAGTAGTGTGGGTCAGATAAATGTAGACGAAGAATTATATTGAATACTTCTCAAGTTATCACGAACCTCTCACTAGGTTCTGAATCATCATCGTAATAATAGTGTCAGCTTTCGAATAAATATATCATGCCACTTGTAGCTCTACATCCACAATATCTCAGGAGCTTGAATACAATACGTCTTACCACGAAGACCACAGATAACGAAAGGCCAAGAATCTTAACCGTTAGCATAAATTAGTGCTGAACGCATTACATCATTAACACCCGATGACGAATTAAATATGTAGCGTTCAATATAAGTGAAAACCCGTGCCAACACATGATTTAACACAGAGAGACATATAACCGCAAAATAACTGGTAATAGCCTATGTGTGTTCATGATACAAAAATACATTAATATTCTTACTTTAACACTAGTTACAGATTTTAAAAAAAACCAAAAAAATAAAATGAGATATGTGGATAAGTACTGGGTCAAGAATAATGCCAGAAAAATGTGTTGATAACAACATATACTGTCATTGAAATAAAGGACAGAAAAAACAAGAAAGCAGAAGCGAAATCAGAAGTTCCATAGCAAAGATTCATGAAGTATACATAGAAGTAAACTAAAAGGTCAGAAGAAACACAAAAAGGGACAATATGAAATATATTGATGAGATGGCAAAAGAGGCAGTGGAAGCTGCGGGCACAGGAAGCTAACACAAAGAAGCTAACAAGGAAATACAAGCAACCAAATGGCCACACCAAAGACAAGAATGGACAATTGCTGAACAGCATATGAGAGCAAAAGAAGAGATGGGCAGAATATTTTGAAGAATTTCTCAAAAGACCAGTTCCAAAAATCAGTGTAGACAGAAAATCACTTTGGAAGCTGGTGAGGCATTATAGAACTCCCTTAATAATGGTCATTACTTAATAAAGCATATGAAAACATGGCATGTAGAAGTCTTGATGAAGGACTACTTAAAGAACCATTAGAAATAAGCACTGGACTGCGACTGATTGGCCTCTTGTCACCATTTCATTTCTGACTGGCTATAGATTGTTGTCCAACACAAAACTCAAAATCTTCAACTCAAAGTCAAGTCAGTCATATTTTGTATTATTCTGAAATATGGAGAAGAAAATAACAACAACTGGAATTGACTGACTTTTATGAATGTGTGCTTGCTTAAAATAGAAAGATGGAAGCGGTGTGACATCACAAATGTGCAACTGATAACAAGAACGAGACAAAATATGTCAGTGTAGCAACAGATTCGAGAAAGTTGCTATCGATGGATAGAACACACTTTGAGGAAAACCTGGTGATGACATCACAAGGCAGTCCTTGTTCTGGAACCCCCATGGTAAGAGAGGGAGAGGGAGACAGACAAAAACATGGACAAGTAAACTTGAGACAAATAACAAGGATGTGGAAGACATGGAAAGACACTGAGTGGATGGGGCGGGCCAGGAGGAACTTAGGCATGAGTTTGTTAATGGGGCGGGCCAGGAAGAACTTGGGCATGAGTTTGTTGATGGGGTGGGCCAGGAGGAACTTGGGCATGGGTTTGTTGATGGGGCGGGCCAGGAGGAACTTGGGCATGAGTTTGTTGATGGGGCGGGCCAGGAGGACCTTGGGCATGGGTTTGTTGATGGTAGGGCCAGGAGGACCTTGGGCATGGGTTTGTTGATGGTAGGGCCAGGAGGAACTTGGGCATGAGTTTGTTGATGGGGCGGGCCAGGAGGAACTTGGGCATGAGTTTGTTGATGGGGCGGGCCAGGAGGAACTTGGGCATGAGTTTGTTAATGGGGCGGGACAGGAGGAACTTGGGCATTAGGTTGTTGATGGGGCGGGACAGGAGGAACTTGGGCATGAGATTGTTGATGTGGCGGGCCAGGAGGAACTTGGGCATGATTTTGTTGATGGGTCGGGACAGGAGGAACTTGGGCATGAGTTTGTTGATGGGGCGGGCCAGGAGGAACCTGGGCATGAGTTTGTTGATGGGGCGGGACAGGAGGAACTTGGGCATGAGTTTGTTGACGGGGCGGGACAGGAGGAACTTGGGCATGAGTTTGTTGATGGAGGGCCAGGAGGAACTTGGGAATGAGTTTGTTGATGGGGCGGGACTGGAGGAACTTGGACATGAGTTTGTTAATGGGGCGGGCCAGGAGGAACTTGGGCATGAGTTTGTTGATGGGGCGGGACAGGAGGAACCTGGGCATATGTTTGTTGATGGGGCGGGCCAGGAGGAACTTGGGCATGAGTTTGTTGATGGGGCGGGCCAGGAGGAACTTGGGCATGAGTTTGTTGATGGGGCGGGCCAGGAGGAACTTGGGCATGAGTTTGTTGATGGGGCGGGCCAGGAGGAACTTGGGCATGAGTTTGTTGATGGGGCGGGCCAGGAGGAACTTGGGCATGAGTTTGTTGATGGGGCGGGCCAGGAGGAACTTGGGCATGAGTTTCTTGATAGGGCGGGCCAGGAGGAACTTGGGCATGAGTTTGTTGATGGGGTGGGCCAGGAGGAACTTGGGCATGAGTATGTTGGTGGGGCGGGACAGGAGGAACTTGGGCATGAGTTTGTTGATGGGGCGGGCCAGGAGGAACTTGGACATGAGTTTGTTGATGGGGTGGGCCAGGAGGAACATGGGCATGAGTTTGTTGATGGGGCGGGCCAGGAGGAACCTGGGCATGATTTTGTTGATGGGGCGGTCAAGGAGGAACTTGGGCATGAGTTTGTAATGGGGCGGGCCAGGAGGAACGTGGGCAAGAATTTGTTGATGGGGCGGGCAAGGAGGAACTTGGGCATGAGTTTGTTGATGGGGCGGGACTGGAGGAACTTGGGCATGAGTTTGTTGATAGGGCGGGTCAGGAGAAACTTGGGCATTTGTTTGTTGATGGATCATGACAGGAGGAACTTGGGCATTGTTACGGTATTTTATTGGCATGGTCTGCTAGAGGTTAGCAGCATAAGATTAAGAGGTGACCACGTTTAATATAATGTAAATAATTGTTAGTTTAGTGTACGCGATACACACGATTGATTATGACGTGTGTGCGTTGGTATGTCACGCACCGTGACTAGGTTACCACACCCTTTCTTGTATGACCGTCGAACGGATAAGACGGGTCCTTGTATTCATGCAGTGTCGGGCATGGGGTGCCACACAGATTATATTATAATTAATGATGGACATGGGTCAGTCCAATGTTATGATTTGGAAGAAGATGTTACAGGTTAGTAAGTGACTAAACCTAAGTCGAGATAGATTTATAATTATTGACGAACGCATAATCTCACTGTCGGTCGCTGGGATCACCAGCCACGCGTGCATACAGTTATGTCGTTCTGTCTATTTGTTATTTGACAAGGACTGAATTGAAGATAAATCATAATTCAAGGAAGGAACAGAACTTTATATATTTATGCTTCATGACAACCATTGTTTGAAATATTGTCTATAATCTTCTATGTAATAAATACATGTGGACTCATAAAGGACTTATCCCATTATTGAATATCAGAAGTTCAACCGTCAGTATAATGGATACAAAGCTTTACACCACCACTTGCGATATTAACCATCTATCAGCACGATGCTCTATAATGATGAATAATCAACCAATCATCATGATTGACTAACTCTCCCCGCAATAACATAACCTCCAGCCTTGCAACGAGAAAACCGTTGGGCCCTTACGCCACAACTAGAACTAACCGCCACAAATGGTTGGCCAGCGATAGGGAGCGAAATAAGAACGAAGAAAAAATTTTTTTCTTATTTACAAACGGATAGACTGTTTATCATTACAAGAAACTATTCAAGTCACATGATTCCGAACATGTGACGTGGCTTGTGTAACTATGCAAATCAGTGACGTCACAATATTCTGTGTACAAGCCAACGATCGAAGGACGAAGCCAGCTCACCTACTGTTTCATTGAAGAATACAACTTCTCGATAGACCAAATGATTGAAAAGACATTATTTGCCAACAAGGAGCAAACAGTCCTATACACTAGTCTAGTCCGTTGGTGAAGATCGCATCGGACGACGGGTTAAAAGATAAGTCTCATTTCGTGACTGTTGTCATTGAGAAGAAACATTACTGAGTCTAGTTCACATTTGCAGGCATGTCCATTCTATATGTTATATATGTACGTTATATCTGTTTTCATTGTTTGTGCTGTGCCTAATTCGTGGGAGGTTGGAGCGGCGATTCGGAATGAATAAATATGGCTCTAAGGATTGCCGATATTCATTCTGAATGTTCTTTAGGGCGGTGAATTAAATTGCATTTCGCGGAGAACGCGTCGACGACATTACCGGGGCTTGTTTCGTTCGGGATTGCATTTAATTCACATTATATGTTAGATGTCTAGTTCTGTGAAATAATCGTTGTATTTTATTGTATTCAGTTTAAATTTTATTTAGTTCTGTAACAATGTTGGTAATCTATCATGTTTTTTTTTTCTGATCTTGCTATTATTCAGTTCATTTTTTTTTATAACCGTCAATGAGTCCATGTTTGCGTCATTAATTTTTGTGTACACAGATTTAACTCTATATTCAGTTAACCTTCACCCTGCTCTATATTTCCGGTTAGTAGATTTGGTTTTATAATATCAATTTTTATTGTAGAAATGTCTTGTCTTGTGGTAATATTGTTTGTTTATCCTTGGTTAACCAATTGTATTGTTTGTTCTCATTTCATCTGTTCATAATTTAATATTAATACTATAATTTCTTGCTTAATAAGAGTGTATATGAATATAATTAAAATTTTATGACTTTTAAGAAGAATTAGGGACTTTGCACCAAGTTGCAGTGGTAGTCCAATAAATGGGCGATGCACTTTATAGCTCATGATTAAGGCATAATATAATAATATATATATTGATAAAATAATTTGACTTTTTAGTCTGTCCTGCATATAAGAGACATATTGTATATTTTTTTAGTACATTTTTCCAGTACTAAATGATTTACTTAGCACATATCACTGATTGAATGATATAATACTTGAGGAATAATACCATTAATTATTAGGTGCATGATAGTAATTCAGCACCCTAAATAGATAAATATCATAACTATTTACGATATATTAACGAGTATATATGTAATATTTTCCCAACATAGTATATCTATGTATGGAATTTACAAATAATGGCTAAATAATATTACAATTAATTAAATTGAACATTCCCAGATTAAGTTCAATAATATTGTGATTGTTTATATTGACTATTCATAGATTGAATAAGCACAATAATTACTTAGAATTTATTGGTGATTATTACATAGCCATTACGTACATTATTAACGTCAAGATGCTTAACTTAGACTATTTTATTAAAAATGGTAAGGATTTTGGAAAAAAAAGGAGAACTTCTCGAGGCTTATGCATTGGCTGAATTTGCAAAATATAAGGCAGAGATGGAAGAACTTGAAAGAAAAGAGGCTGAAAGGAAAACTATTGCTAAAGCAGAGATGGAAGAACTTGAAAGAAAAGAGGCTGAAAGGAAAACTATTGCTAAAGCAGAGATGGAAGAACTTGAAAGAAAGGAAGCTCAAAAGAAAGCAGAATTAAGACAAGAAGAAGAAAGAAAGGTGGCAAGAGATGAAATCCTACGGATTGAAGAAGAGAATAAATTGAAACGACATGAAATCATACTACAGCAAGAAATGGAATTGCAACGGCTTAAATTGGAAACAGCAAAACTTAATTCACAGAGTGCTGCAGCAAGCCAAAACGATAATGTTCAATCGGGACCTTCTTCCAACCGACTGAAGGGAAATTATTACTTTAAGCTGCCTCCATTCAAATTATACGTCGACGACCTTTCTTCATGGCTAGCACGCTTTGAGGACATATGTAAGGTCAATAACCTTGACAAAACTGCATGGGCACTTAAACTTAAGGAATTTCTGGATGGCGAACCTGCAAGTGCAGCACAAAATATAGATCCAACATTGTCCACAGATTATGAGGCCATTAAGACGGTGTTATTATGTCGTTTACACTTGAACGAAGAGGCATGTAGATTACGTTTTAAAAGTTTGTTGCCAGATAACAATAAAGATTTCACAGGTTTTATTGCTAACATACGCAATACTTTTAACAGATGGGTTGAACTGGCAGGTGTCAACAAATCTTACGACAAGTTAGTCGATTTGTTATTGAGGGATAAAGTATTATCTTCTGTCAGCCCACCATTCTTTGCTTATCTGCAAGAAAGAAAACCAGAATCAATTGATGAGTTAGAAAAAATTTCTTTAAATTACTGCACAGCTCATCCGAATGCTAATATTTCTGGCTCGTTGATAAGAGAACCACTTCCTGTAGCCTCCAATATGGCATATCATAATCATAACAAACCTAGAACACACAGTGTGGACAGAGGTAGGTTCAAAGGAAACTATGACATTAATTTTCATAAGGGACAGAATAACTTTAACAATAACTTTAATAGAGGAAGACAACAAACCAGAAATTATTCACCTCAGTCAAGATACAACAGTAATCCACGTAACTCAAGTTATAATCGGTCATATAATTATAATAATGGTAACAAGTGGAACAATAGCGATAATTATAACTCGAGACATCGAGATAACAGTTACAATAGAGGACAACGGGATAATTCATCTAATTATTCTCGTCATCGTTCTCATTCTCGTAGATCGACAAATTATAACCATAATACAGGGGCAGCCGTTACTACTGCTACAACCCCTGGTGTTCAGAGTTCGACTACTGATAACAAAATACAGTCTTCATCTACTTGTTTTGCAATGAATTATAACGTGGCAAATAGTTGCCCAACATGTAATCTTATATTTCAGAAAGCAAAAGAGACAGTTCTGAACTGCGGACACATTCTACCAGAAGTCAGTCTAGCAGTCAATGACGGAACAGGCTCGCTGATCTTCAACAGAGGAAAAGTTAATGGATCCATCGTCTCAGTCTTAAGAGATTCGGGATCGACCACGATCGGAATCCGTCAGACACTTGTTCATCCAAATTGTGCAACTGGAGAACATGTCAGATGTATGACTGTCGTAGATTTCCGATAGGAGAATTAAGACTAGGTTTGGTCCCTTCTGAATAGGTTTGAATAGGTGATAGACTCAGTGAGAGTTAGTGAAAGGTAATAGAATTTCCACACACGTGAGGTGATAGATTTTGATATAGTGGCTGTCTCTGAAAGCGAAAAGAATTCTTCTCTCTCTCACCTATCTTCTACAACAGTTGTTACAGCGTCAGACAGACTACACCAATATACATATTACGTATATTTCTATCACTCACAGGCACGCACATACACGTGACGACAGGTAAACACACAGACGTGGGAAAACTATAACAATGATATATATATTATCTAGAACGAGCTGACCAAACACGATTATTAAGTTCAAGAGCGATTTTATTATCAGGAAAAATCGGCTCACAACATCAAAGAAAGTACATCAAGGAAAATACATATACACATAGTCATAAAAAATCAAGGAAATGTTGCAAGGATGATAGCCCCGTTATAGTGTTAACTCTAGGTTTAGCCCGGCCCCGTTAAGAGAACAGATGATGGCGCCCGAGTCACAGATACATAGGGTTTGAGTCTAAGAGTTTTTCTTTGTTTTATCTCGTAATTATATGCACAGAGTTTGAAAAAAAATCTGATTTAACCTAAGACAAAAACACAAGAACTCTAGCCTTAGCAACAAATTATGCAGATTGAAAAAAAAAATTAGGACAGCAACAGGGTGTCAAAGATAAAATAGTGAAAAATATCACTCAAACCAGCGTACACTCATTCATTCCGCCATGGCTTCTCATACTTGTACTCACGACTTTGCTTGCTGCCTCTTGGAACACATTGATTTTAGATTTTCACACAGACTCAAAAAATGCAGTCTTCTGCCAAGAAGTCCCCAGTTCCAAAAGACGTATTTAACTTGGAGTCTCCGGGAACGACTACTTGGGTATGCAAATTTGTTCAAATGTCTGATTAAGTCACCTAACAATTATTCCAGGCGCGGGAGTTAGCAGAGCACAGTGTCAATAGCGTAGGTTTCTAAAAAATGATGAATGTCAGGTCGGTGCCTTCCCTCAGTATAGGATTCACTTTAGTCACACCACAGATTTGTCCACAAGATATAATCTAGTCGGGAAATGATTGTTAATATTCACGCCACCAGGCAGCAAATTATATAGAGTTTCTAGAAGAAATTAAGTGCTGGCTCCAAGGTCCAGTATTTATCATTACAGTCTTTGAAAACCCGTTATAGGGATATTAGTATTTCTGTCTAACTTGCACCGTCAGATCAGTGTTACTTGAGAAAACCCACGTGGTTCAAAATAAGGACTGTCTATTTCTTCACAAGTATGGAAACTACTACTAGGTGCTGGTAAAGTTAGGGTCACCCCAAAACTTTCACTGTGTGGAGGAAAAATAACACATATAATATAATAAACAGAATCTGTACTGGTTAAAACTTACATTTAAACTTGCAAGCAGAGAGCTTTGCTTATCATTTAAACTTCCCGTGACGTAAGTTATATTTAAAAATCAGCAATCCTCATAAATTAGGAACACGTGCGTATTCCGTAACCATTCATGAGGATGGATTCTAGAGTTTATACGTTAGTTTAGAAAAATACACTCGACTGAGTATTAGCAGTTAAATTAAATTCATAAATAGCTACAATTGCCGTTATAAGCTAGAAATTTAATTTTTAGTCTGCTTTCCACTGAATGCTTCCCTAGAAAATATAATAGCCTACCACTTTATTTCTCTTCTGCGCTAAAGAAATAGATTAAAATGAATTAAGCGATTTAACACTTTAACACTCACAAAATCTATATATCTATCATATTAATTACCTCAACCACAGAATTACAGGTAGTCGCACAACTTAAGAATAAAAATGCTGAAAATATTTCTGGAAGTCTAGAAGTTCGACAAATTGCCGAAACAAACTGAGATCTTCGCTAACAGCTATTCTGTTTTCGAGCGACCTATCTACTGTGGAGTCTATGAGCGAGAATGAAATTAAAGTTTCAAACTTGGCCAATATCTTAAAATCAGACAAAGGGCCCAAACTTATTTCGCCAAGCGAAATTATCTCCCCTACTCCCAACATTTACGTCCGCTTAACGCGTGTCGTAACTGTCACCTACTGACCACGATGTACGCGTGTCAGTTTCAAATCCCAGACAGCCTGACTCCATTTCAGGGCAGTTTTCACACTACAGCTGACCATGGCCCAAGTGAGCGCCGTGTCAGTTTGGGATTTTCCAGACAAATGTCTGGATACTGACCGGTGCAGATGTAAAGTATCACACCTCACCGGGACTTATGCCGAGAAGAAGCTCGCGCGCTCGGTGAGAATGTAGACGATTTGCTACGTCCTATGTTCAGCGAACCGACTTATCACGCCTTCTGACGCCCTGCAGCCCTGACATCTACGTAATATCGTCCTAGCGCGATTCTCAGTTTTAGAGAAAGGAAAACAGGTAAAGTTTGCGAATTATATGAAAATAATATTCGCAAAACGAATGGATGAAAAATATACAGGAAAAATGAAATACAGAGATAATAAAAGAGAGAAGTTAGGTGAAAGAATAGGAAGAAGATGTAGGAAATTAAATGAATATAAACCCTACGTGACAGAGCCTCCCCCCTTTAAGATATGGAAGCACTCCATGTCTACGTTATGGAGTTTAATTTCCTATAACCGTAGCTTCGGGGTGTCTGTCTTCTTCCCTCTCATCTTCCCCCTCCATCTCTGTCCAATTCCTACTCAAGTCCACTCCTCAAAGTTTCCTTCCCCTGGAATGTCTCATATGCGCGCTTGAAAGAGCGTCGCCGCTTCTGACATTTTTGAAAGATTTCCTGTGATAGCGGTGGAATATCCCTGCCACTATCGTCATCTTCGTCAGTTTTGGCGATCGTCAGGAGATGGTCGGAGGTTGGCACTGGTTTTTCCAAGTATCTCTTTAAGAGATTTAAATGGAAAACCTTCTCCTTTCCTTCAATAGAGATCTGGTAGTTAGCCTTAGAAATCTTTTTCAGGACGGTAAACGGCCCTTGCCATCCGATCTTCAGTTGGTTGTTCTCGGTAGGGAGTAACACCAAAACTTTCTCTCCTGCTTCCAGTTCTCTCTCTTCCGCGACTTTCCTGTATCGGTTAGCGTGCTTGGTGCGTGCTCGCTTAAAGTTAGTCGTTGCTAGGTCCCACCCTAGTTTCAACCGTTCCTTTAAAACCGACACATATTTACTGGCTGAGACAACTGTCTCATCAGCCTTCTCGTCTGTCAGAGACTGAAGTAAGGCTTCAAGCGGGCCCTTAATGGGTCTGCCGAATAAGAGTGTAGCTGGCGGAAATCCTGTGGAAGTATGAGGAGATTCTCTGTAGCCAAATAATGCTGCAGGAATACAGAGATCCCAATCTTCAGGTTTCACTTGTGCCAGCTTACTTAGCATCATGGTGAGGTTTCCATTAGCACGTTCCACGAGCCCATTTCCGGCCGGAGTATATGGCTTAGTGTGGATGTGCTGGGTCCTCAAGATCTTAACGATCTCATCCATCAACAGGTTTCGGTATGGAGATCCATTATCCGTCAACACTTGCTGAGGGAATCCCAACCGAGTGAAAATCTGCACGAGGGCTTCTGCGACATGCTTGGCATCTGCGCATGTTAGCGGGATAGCTTCTGCCCATAAAGTGCATGTATCGACTAAGGTCAGGATGAACCTGTTCCTTCTTTTAGTCCTTTCGAAAGGCCCTAAAATGTCGATCACAACCCGTTCGAATGGTGTTCCCATTATTGGCATTTCACCCATGTGGACTGGGGGTGTCCGTTGCTTGGGTGGTACACGTTGGCACTGGGCACAGGATTTGACATATCTGATAATATCAGTATTTACTCCTGGCCACCAATAATGAGTGGTTATACGTTGGTTTGTGGCGTTCTGTCCCATATGTCCGCTAAAGGGAAGAGAGTGCCCCATTTCTAGGATTTGGATTCTGTACTGTTTCGGTACTAGGAGCTGGTTGTAACCTTGGTCAGGCTTGCCCGTTCTCCGATAAAGTACGCCATCCTCAGAAAAAATGTCCCCGTGCTGTTTGGGTTCCTTCGCCATGGGCAGTTTCCTAAAGCAGGGTGCCAAAGTAGGGTCCTTGTATTGCGCTTCTTTAAGTTCCATAGGTAACAAATTAGGCGCAGGCTCCCGTTCCTTCTTGGTTTGCCCTCTTGTAGTTACTGCTGCCACAATCGGCTCTTCCGGTTTCCCAATACACACGTATCTCCCGCCAAGTATGACTGGGTAGATGGGATCATCCATAACAGCCGCTTTGATCACACCTCTGACAAAGTCAGAGTGTATCTCCACCAATGCGATGGGAAGCGCTGTAGGTGCATCACTCTTACGAACTCCACAAAGTTTGACGGTCTCTCCTGTCTCTTGACCGGGTTTAACCAGCTTTCTGGCAACAATGCAATCATAAGAAAGCCCCGTGTCAAATAAGCAAGAAGTTTGAGAACCGTTCAAAGTAACAATACCTCGCGTTGAGGGTCTATCCCCAACAGGTTGGGAATCACTGTCAATAATTCCGCCTTGCGAGACTGTCAATAAGCATCCGATGCGTTTAGGCTCGGTGTGCTCGGTCTGATCATATGTCCCGTGCTCAGGGGTTCTCCCTTTGCCACCTTGTCCTTTCTGGCTACGCTGCCATGTAGGGCGGTCGGGTTGATCAGACTGTTTGGGGTGGTTGGGGTACTTGTTCTTGTAGAACTTGGATTTTTCAGGAGGGGGGTTTTGAGGTCCAGTTTCTCTGTGGTTGTTTTGGTTAGAAGCCTGAGAAGATTGCTCTAGGTTATGTTTTCGAAAATGCTCCTCTGTCGGTTTCCGCTTTGTGGCCGGTAGTTCAGCCAGCGCATTGTGATAACGCTCAGACTTTTCCAAAATGTCTTCAAGTTTTTCTGCCCCCTGCTCAGCGAGAAATCTCCGGGTATCAGCAGACAAAGTGTTCTTTATTTGTTCAGTTAGAACAAGTTCCTCAAGACCTTCATAGGTAGAGGGGAGCTGCGAAAGCTCAAGGCACTTTGTTAGATATCCCTTAAGACGAGATGAGAACTGGTGAAAAGTTTCAGAATTCTCTTTCCGGCTGTTGCGAAACAGTTGCAAAAACTTGCGAGCGTTCATTTCAAAGCGCTCCAGTAACGCTTTCTTCAACACATCGTAGTCGTCTTGTTGGCTACTTTCCAGCTTAGAATAAACATCATAAGCAGAACCTTTTAGGGCCTGGGAAAGTTTCATATTCCAACGCGACCTCTCTAACCCGTACAGAGTTGCAATTTTCTCAAATTTTTCTAACCATGTGTCAATCTTCTCATTTGGACAAGGAAAAGATTCAAGAGTGAAAGACATAGCATTTAGTTGAAGAGATTGAGTGTTAGCAGGGTCAGTTAAGGAAGAATGAGGAGAAGACTCTCCATTGCTGGAGGTAGAGGCAGCACCACGACTTTGGACTTCTAGAGTTTTAAGAGCCAACTCATGCTGTCGTCTCTCTTTTCTCTTCCCTCATGCTGTCTCTCCTTCTCTTTCTCCTCACGCTGTCTCTCCTTCTCTCTTTCCTCATGCTGTCTCTCCTTCTCTCTTTCCTCATGCTGTCTCTCCTTCTCTCGTTCGTTCGCCCTGCGAATTTCCATTTCTTCATCCATCTTCTTCTGCTGTAAAGCTTCAGCTGCTTTCCTCTCCGCATCATATCTCTCAAGTTCGTCTCTGACAAAAGCTTTCGCTTCCTCTCCTTCCAGTCCCTCCTCTCTCGCTTCGTCCCTGAGGAGTTGTCTAAGCTTTGCCCTCTCGGCCATATTATGTCAGTGACTGAGACACGTGGAGATAGAAAATAGGAAAAAGAATAACCTGGTTCCTACCACTTACGAGAAAAAAAAAACCAAAAATTCAAAAGATGATATCCTTAACCCTGGGATACCTCCTCCAAAATAAAATCTAACTATCGCTGCTATTATCGGCAATAAAGCACTCAATGCAAAACACGACTACGCCAAATAAATGGTAGTTAAGATTACAACTGAAAAATAAGTTGCTACAGTGGAAAAGCAAAAGAATATTGCAAAAATTAAAGAGAAAAATAATCCCTTAATTTTTAAAAATCCACTATAAGTTCGCCCCTGAAGTCAGATCGGGTAAGGGAGGGAATTAATCTGGACAAAAAGTCCGAAACACACTCCTTAACTTAGTTCAAACGCCGTTCTGCCTCAGTACCCAGTGAATGTTATACACTCACCACTTTACCAGCATTTAGTATTACAATCAGCAGTTAACATATATCCCGACAAAATCAACCTGTAACCAAAATGTATATTATTCAAAGATGCTGTGGAAAAAAAAACTTATTAGTTTGTGTGGTCAGCACGCCCGTAAACAGATCGCTAGTCTAGGGGGTAATTATTTTTAAAAGATACACAGTCACAAGACATCACACTCTTACTCTATATCAGAATACAGAATCTTAAGTTCAAAATCCAGATAGACGAGTCCACGTTTGTCGTACTCGTCTTCCTATTCTAAGTTCAAAGACCGGAAACGAGCCCTCATTTGTCGTAGATTTCCGATAGGAGAATTAAGACTAGGTTTGGTCCCTTCTGAATAGGTTTGAATAGGTGATAGACTCAGTGAGAGTTAGTGAAAGGTAATAGAATTTCCACACACGTGAGATGATAGATTTTGATATAGTGGCTGTCTCTGAAAGCGAAAAGAATTCTTCTCTCTCTCACCTATCTTCTACAACAGTTGTTACAGCGTCAGACAGACTACACCAATATACATATTACGTATATTTCTATCACTCACAGGCACGCACATACACGTGACGACAGGTAAACACACAGACGTGGGAAAACTATAACAATGATATATATATTATCTAGAACGAGCTGACCAAACACGATTATTAAGTTCAAGAGCGATTTTAATATCAGGGAAAATCGGCTCACAACATCAAAGAAAGTACATCAAGGAAAATACATATACACATAGTCATAAAAAATCAAGGAAATGTTGCAAGGATGATAGCCCCGTTATAGTGTTAACTCTAGGTTTAGCCCGGCCCCGTTAAGAGAACAGATGATGGCGCCCGAGTCACAGATACATAGGGTTTGAGTCTAAGAGTTTTTCTTTGTTTTATCTCGTAATTATATGCACAGAGTTTGAAAAAAATCTGATTTAACCTAAGACAAAAACACAAGAACTCTAGCCTTAGCAACAAATTATGCAGATTGAAAAAAAAAATTAGGACAGCAACAGGGTGTCAAAGATAAAATAGTGAAAAATATCACTCAAACCAGCGTACACTCATTCATTCCGCCATGGCTTCTCATACTTGTACTCACGACTTTGCTTGCTGCCTCTTGGAACACATTGATTTTAGATTTTCACACAGACTCAAAAAATGCAGTCTTCTGCCAAGAAGTCCCCAGTTCCAAAAGACGTATTTAACTTGGAGTCTCCGGGAACGACTACTTGGGTATGCAAATTTGTTCAAATGTCTGATTAAGTCACCTAACAATTATTCCAGGCGCGGGAGTTAGCAGAGCACAGTGTCAATAGCGTAGGTTTCTAAAAAATGATGAATGTCAGGTCGGTGCCTTCCCTCAGTATAGGATTCACTTTAGTCACACCACAGATTTGTCCACAAGATATAATCTAGTCGGGAAATGATTGTTAATATTCACGCCACCAGGCAGCAAATTATATAGAGTTTCTAGAAGAAATTAAGTGCTGGCTCCAAGGTCCAGTATTTATCATTACAGTCTTTGAAAACCCGTTATAGGGATATTAGTATTTCTGTCTAACTTGCACCGTCAGATCAGTGTTACTTGAGAAAACCCACGTGGTTCAAAATAAGGACTGTCTATTTCTTCACAAGTATGGAAACTACTACTAGGTGCTGGTAAAGTTAGGGTCACCCCAAAACTTTCACTGTGTGGAGGAAAAATAACACATATAATATAATAAACAGAATCTGTACTGGTTAAAACTTACATTTAAACTTGCAAGCAGAGAGCTTTGCTTATCATTTAAACTTCCCGTGACGTAAGTTATATTTAAAAATCAGCATTCCTCATAAATTAGGAACACGTGCGTATCCCGTCATCATTCATGAGGCTGGATTCTAGAGTTTATACGTTAGTTTAGAAAAATACACTCGACTGAGTATTAGCAGTTAAATTAAATTCATAAATAGCTACAATTGCCGTTATAAGCTAGAAATTAAAATTTTATTCTGCTTTCCACTGAATGCTTCCCTAGAAAATATAATAGCCTACCACTTTATTTCTCTTCTGCGCTAAAGAAATAGATTAAAATGAATTAAGCGATTTAACACTTTAACACTCACAAAATCTATATATCTATCATATTAATTACCTCAACCACAGAATTACAGGTAGTCGCACAACTTAAGAATAAAAATGCTGAAAATATTTCTGGAAGTCTAGAAGTTCGACAAATTGCCGAAACAAACTGAGATCTTCGCTAACAGCTATTCTGTTTTCGAGCGACCTATCTACTGTGGAGTCTATGAGCGAGAATGAAATTAAAGTTTCAAACTTGGCCAATATCTTAAAATCAGACAAAGGGCCCAAACTTTTTCGCCAAGCGAAATTATCTCCCCTACTCCCAACATTTACGTCCGCTTAACGCGTGTCGTAACTGTCACCTACTGACCACGATGTACGCGTGTCAGTTTCAAATCCCAGACAGCCTGACTCCATTTCAGGGCAGTTTTCACACTACAGCTGACCATGGCCCAAGTGAGCGCCGTGTCAGTTTGGGATTTTCCAGCCAAATGTCTGGATACTGACCGGTGCAGATGTAAAGTATCACACCTCACCGGGACTTATGCCGAGAAGAAGCTCGCGCGCTCGGTGAGAATGTAGACGATTTGCTACGTCCTGTGTTCAGCGAACCGACTTATCACGCCTTCTGACGCCCTGCAGCCCTGACATCTACGTAATATCGTCCTAGCGCGATTCTCAGTTTAAGAGAAAGAAAAACAGGTAAAGTTTGCGAATTATATGAAAATAATATTCGCAAAACGAATGGATGAAAAATATACAGGAAAAATGAAATACAGAGATAATAAAAGAGAGAATTTGGGTGAACGAATAGGAAGAAGATGTAGGAAATTAAATGAATATAAACCCTACGTGACAATGACCTTTGGTGGAACCATAGAATTTTATCCAACAGCTATTATCTATATTGATACACCTTTTTTCACAGGCAACGTTAAAGCATGCATGTTAAGAAACCCAATTGCCGACCTTATGGTGGGATGCATACACGGGAGTAAAGATTGCACACCAGAAGAGATTATTGAATGGGAAAAAAATAATCTATGCATCGGAAATGCAGCAATAACCAGAGCACATACGAAACAATTAGAGACTATGGACATTGAAAACAAGGAAACAGATGATCATGAAAGTATCGAGATTCATTCTGCTATTGACCGAGTATCCTTTGCTGCAAAACAGAGGGAAGACAGGTCACTAACAAAATTTTTTACACTGGTCAACAAAGTTGACAATCTTTCTATGAACAAAAATAATAGTCATTGGTTTAGTATTAAAAATGACATTTTATTAAGATGTTTTATGGATAAAACTCAGATAAGACAACAAGTCATGGTACCTTTTGCTTTTAGGCGGTACATACTTCAACACGCACATGATTCTAAGTGTGCAGGTCACATGGGTTATACTCGTACACGTTCGCGAGTATTATCTTCTTTTTTTTGGCCGGGAGTATCACGAGATATTTCACAGTACGTACGCACCTGTACGATATGCCAAGAAGTGAAAGCACGGGGAGCCTTTCACACTGCGCCTATTCAGGCTTGTGACATATCTGTGAGACCTTTCGACAAAATGGCCATTGATATCATTGGCCCACTTTTACCATCAGCCAGAGGACATAGATTTATTCTCACTTGCATCGATTTATGCACACGATGGCCAGAAGCCATCCCATTGAAAACAACCACCACCACAGATGTAGCTGATGCACTACACCTTATCTTTTCTAGAGTAGGTTTTCCTAGAAAACTTTTGTCAGATCATGGTTCTCAATTTATATCTGAGACTATGACGGAGGTAATGAAGACTTGGCAAATAGATAGAAATCTCAGCAGCATTTATCACCCAATGAGTAATGGTGCGGTAGAAAGACTTAACCGCACACTCAAACAAATGTTACATAAAGTTACAGTTAACCATCCACAGGACTGGGACAGAGTTCTACCAACGGTGTTATTCGCTTATCGAGAGGTGCCACATGAACAAACTGGCTTCTCTCCATTTCAACTAGTCTTTGGCGCTCCACCAAGAGGTCCTATGGGACTGATAAAAGATTTATTAATCGATTCTGAGATGACTCAGGACACTCAGTCATCCTATGAGTATGTAATTAATCTCCGGAATAACATTATTGATGCCTGTAAAATGGCAACAGCTTCATATGAGGCTGCGAAAGAGAAAGCTAGAACTTTCCAAAACAGTAATAGACGATTACGTCAATTATTTCCAGGAGATCAAGCTTATGTGTTATTGCCACATAACAATAATAAACTACTAATCTCGTGGAACGGTCCTTACCAGGTTATCAATAAGATTTCTGATGTTGATTATGTCCTGGACATTAAGGGACATCACAAAATATTTCACATAAATATGCTCAAGCAATTTCATACTCGACCTGAACATCTACAAGCTATCTTTCACGAATTAGATGACACTTTCAGACCTACATGTCACTATTCTAATTTATCTGTTATCCAGGAAGAAGAATCTTCTTTTCCTGAGGTACAGTTAGCTTTACCTGTACCTGTAGTACAATCTAGCGAATCTTGGCGGGACGTAACCATCTCTTCGTCGGTTACACCGCAGCAGCATCAAAAGATTGCTGATCTTCTACAATCTTATCCAGATGTGTTGACCGATGTTCCAGGTCGCACATCAGTCATTAGTCATGACATCACTCTTAACGATGATACTCCAATTCGGGTACATCCTTATTCTGTTCCTCTACACTTTCTTACTAAAACTACTAAGGAACTTGAACAGATGTTATCTTTAGGAATTATCGAAACTAGTAATTCCCCATTTTCTTCTCCATTAGTTATTGTCCGAAAGAAGGACAATAACATTAGACTATGCGTCGACTATAGAAAATTAAATGCACAAACGATAGTTGATAGCGAACCACATCCACTTCTCGATGACTTACTGCCACGTCTATCGACCGCAACTATATTCACTAAGATAGACTTAACTAAAGGTTATTGGCAGATACCACTAACCGAGAAAGCTAAATACTACACAGCGTTTTCAACTCCGCAAGGTCTATACCAGTGGAACGTTATGCCTTTTGGGCTTGTTAACGCTCCAGCTACCTTTGTTCGCATGATGCGACACATTTTTTCAGGTAGAACAGACATTATTACATATATAGACGACATATGCTTGTTTAGTTCATCTTTTGAGGAACATTTTTTGGGTCTTGGATACGTTTTGGATACCTTGAGAAGGTACAAGTTAACTGCTAAACCTACAAAATTACAGGTAGCATTTCATGAGATCACTTTTTTGGGTCACATTATTGGAGCTGGATATATCCGAACACTACCCAGTACAGTTTCAAAAATTTTAAACATTTCCGTTCCTCAAACGAAGAAACAGGTTAGAAGCTTGTTAGGTCTAGTCCAATATTACAGTAGATTCGTACCTAACTTGTCATCTATCACGGCTGTCTTGTCCTCATTACTAAAGAAAGACATGCCAGTGAAGGTGACATGGACTGACGAATGTGACAGAATTTTTCGGCAAATAATTTATATATTTTCAAATCCACCTATTTTGAGACTAACTGATGCTTCTAAAAAGTTCATTCTTCGTACAGATGCGAGTAACTACGGAATTGGCGCATGTTTGCTCCAATACCATGACGATATCCTCCACCCAAACCTCTACATCTCACGGAAACTCAAACCACCTGAAGTCAAGTATTCAACTGTCGACCGCGAACTTTTAGCCGTCGTTTGGGCGATAACCAAACTTGAGAAATTTCTACTGGGAGCCCCTTTCGTAGTACAAACTGATCAGAGGGCCGTAGCATCACTACGACGAGCAAATCACAAAAGTCCAAAGCTGACCAGATTCGCTATACTCCTACAACCTTTCGACTTCTCAATCGAGTACATCACAGGATCCGACAACGTCTTGGCAGATACTTTATCTCGAAATCCTAATGATGTCGATTCCTAATCCACGTTGTTTGTCGCAAAGACAATACTATTCACAGAGAAACTTAATCAAAGGACATAGCACCATCGTTGCTTTTTGACACATGAATGAACCATTGACTCAGCTGCTTCTTAAAGACAGATTATACGCAAAGTGACTGAAATCAATTGACACTATATTCGTCTTTACGCCGGGACTTTCCTGGTTTACATTCATCACAATACTGTTTCAAAACACTTCAGAGATAATAAGTGACATTCCATTCGAACTAATTCGTTATATAACTTGATTCAGAATGCTTGAACATTTTGTCTAATGGAAATTCAAAGATCAAGACTACGAATGGATCTTCATATCCAATTTTAATTACTTTTAATTTAGTCTTTAAAACTAGTCCACATTAAAATGACAAGTGAGTTGAATTTAAAAAAAAAAAAAAATGAATGAAACTTGAAAAAAATGAAAGAAAGAAAAGAAAACTCACACAATTCTTTGATTATATTCTTAGAATTACATGATTATATTGCATATTTAATAATTATGTCAATACATCACATACTATTATTTAAAGTAGTTAGATAGGCATTAATAACTTAATACTACACTTACTTGATGTTCAACACACATAACTTAGTTAAATTTATACATCATTTTTTTTTCCTCTACTTTATTCTTTATTCGTTATTATGTCTTTCTTTAACATATCCTCTCATTTTTCTTACATTAGATTTTCAACAACTTTATTCTTATTCCATACTTAGTATAGTTAATTAGTTTAATTTTAACACTTTAGATTAGTCTGACATGACATTTCATCACGACATATTTTAAGTTAATTAATTATTTAATTAGAGATCAACATTACCATTCTCTTTTAGTTCTTATTACAATTTATATTTATGTATGATATAAATAATTAATATATTACATGACTGTTAGTTATTCGACATGACCACGACATTGGTTCTAGACAGAACGTCGTAGGCCATATGCCGCAATTTTGTTAAATTTTTTTTGATATTGTTAACATTTTTGGTATTCATTCAGATGGGTTTTTTTTGAAAAAAATCTATCTAATAGATTTTTTTTCCCCCAGTGGACAGGGAATTGTTACGGTATTTTATTGGCATGGTCTGCTAGAGGTTAGCAGCATAAGATTAAGAGGTGACCACGTTTAATATAATGTAAATAATTGTTAGTTTAGTGTACGCGATACACACGATTGATTATGACGTGTGTGCGTTGGTATGTCACGCACCGTGACTAGGTTACCACACCCTTTCTTGTATGACCGTCGAACGGATAAGACGGGTCCTTGTATTCATGCAGTGTCGGGCATGGAGTGCCACACAGATTATATTATAATTAATGATGGACATGGGTCAGTCCAATGTTATGATTTGGAAGAAGATGTTACAGGTTAGTAAGTGACTAAACCTAAGTCGAGATAGATTTATAATTATTGACGAACGCATAATCTCACTGTCGGTCGCTGGGATCACCAGCCACGCGTGCATACAGTTATGTCGTTCTGTCTATTTGTTATTTGACAAGGACTGAATTGAAGATAAATCATAATTCAAGGAAGGAACAGAACTTTATATATTTATGCTTCATGACAACCATTGTTTGAAATATTGTCTATAATCTTCTATGTAATAAATACATGTGGACTCATAAAGGACTTATCCCATTATTGAATATCAGAAGTTCAACCGTCAGTATAATGGATACAAAGCTTTACACCACCACTAGCGATATTAACCATCTATCAGCACGATGCTCTATAATGATGAATAATCAATCAATCATCATGATTGACTAACTCTCCCCGCAATAACATAACCTCCAGCCTTGCAACGAGAAAACCGTTGGGCCCTTACGCCACAACTAGAACTAACCGCCACAGGCATGAGTTTGTTGATTGGGGGGGGGGGGGCAGGAGGAACTTGGGCATGAGTTTGTTGATTGGGCGGGCCAGGAGGAACTTGGGCATGAGTTTGTTGATGGGGCGGGCCAGAAGAAACTTGGGCATGAGTTTGTTGATGGGGCGGGACAGGAGGAACTTGGGCATGAGTTTGTTGATGGGGCGGGCTAGGAGAAACTTGGGCATGAGTTTGTTGATGGGGCGGGACAGGAGGAACTTGGGCATGAGTTTGTTGATGGGGCGGGACAGGAGGAACTTGGGCGTGAGTTTGTTGATGGGGCGGGCCAGGAGAAACTTGGGCATGAGTTTGTTGATGGGGCGGGACAGGAGGAACTTGTGCATGAGTTTGTTGAAGGGGCGGGACAGGAGGAAATTGGGCATGAGTTTGTTGATGGGGCGGGCCAGGAGGAACTTGGGCATGAGTTTGTTGATAAGGCGGGCCAGGAGGAACTTGGGCATGAGTTTGTTGATAGGGCGGGACAGGAGGAACTTGGGCATGAGTTTGTTGATGGGGCGGCCAGGAGGAACTTGGGCATGAGTTTGTTGATGGGGCGGGCCAGGAGGAACTTGGGCGTGAGTTTGTTGATGGGAGACTGTGCTAGAAATATATTGGCAGTCAAATAGGAACTTTTCAGCAAATAAAACAGGATGAAAGGCGAGGATGTGTGCTGTCGCCTTAACAATTCTGACAGTGAAAATAAAATGCACAGATGACATGCCAGGAATATCAGCTGGTAGACAATAATATGAACAACTTGAGATACGCTGATGCTACATTCTTAATAGCTACAAGTGATAAAGAGTTACTGGAAATGACTGGTACAGTAGCGACAGAAAGTAAAAATAAAGACCTTAGCTAATGTACAAGCAGCCACAAGTAATAATCATCTCTAAGATAATGACTTCTGTAAAAGTCAAATAGATAACACAGTTTTAAAACACATTGATAGCTTCAGTCACCCAAGTCGGACAGAGGATGTATCTTTGAGGTGAACAGCCACATATCCCAGGTAAAAATAGGGTTCAGGAAAATGAAAAATTGTTTGCAAAGATATATTTTCCTTTTATTACACATAAGGAAAAGAAACCCGAGGCCTGTAAACAGTAAATTAATATGAAACAAATATAAAGGTATGTTATCAGGCACTCGTAGGAAATAAAGAAGTAGAACACTAGACAACAGAAAAACAACAGACATGAGTGGCTTACCCAGGATTTGAACCTGTCATTGAAACATCATTTTTTGGTGATGCGTAGATGGCAGGGAGGATAGTGTGATCGCTTGCATGGCTAGGTGGCGTTGTCGCACGGAAGGTCCAGGGTTCAAATCCTGGGTAAGCCACCCATGTCTGTTGTTTTTCTGTTGTCTAGTGTTCTACTTCTTTATTTCCTACGAGTGCCTGATAACACACCTTTATATTTGTTTCATATTAATTTATTTGTTATATTTTCCTTGTTACATAGAGCCTATCCTAACATACGGAAGTTAGTAAGCCTGAAAAAAAAAAAAATCTCTGGATACAACAAATCTCTTTGTTTTAGAGAAGAATGGTAAGAATACCACGGAAAACGAAAAATAGTAGAGTACGGGGTGGGTCTACATGCAACAACCAGTGCAGGCCCACATTAACAACTCCACAGGCCCTAGGCTGTTAATATAATTTGGGGCCCCTCTCCAATCTTCTAACAGGTAAAACTAGAAAGAAAAAAAACTAATGAATTTCAGATAAATGTTTTTATTAATATATAATCTTCTTCTTCTTCCTCTTTCATCCTTAGCCGCCGACCGTCAAAGTAGTCAGTGGCCATTACGCCTGGGGGCGTCTTGTAGGGCAACAACAAATTGATTCCACTTTGCTCGGTCGGCGGCCGTCCTTCGTACAGTGCCCCAACTCTGGTTCATTCTTTGCATCTCAGCCTCCACAGTCTTCCGCCAAGTTGTTTATCGTCGGCCTCTCTTTCGTTTTCCTTCAGGGGTCCATAGCATTGCTGTTCTTGTGATGGCATCTTGGTCTCTTCTGAGGACATGGCCAACCCACCTCCAACGTCTGCCAGTTATGATGGTGTGCATGTCCTCTTGCTTGCTTCTAGTAAGCAGATCTTGGTTGGTGATGGTATTCGGACAAAAGATTGGGATAATTTTCCTTAAGCAGATTGTGTGAAAAGAGGACAATTTCGACATTTCCTTCTCTGTTACTCTCCAGCATTCCGCACCATAGAGAAGAACAGAAAGCACACAGCTCTGATATAATCTTATTAATATATAATAATATTGACGTATTAATATATAATATTGACATATTAATATATAATAATATGTCAAAAATAAAACCATAAATCCGGACAAACATCAGAAAATATTAGAGAAATATGTAGAATAGTTTTTCTTCTTGATTTTTGTGCTGCAAAATGTTTTGACTTTTTTAGATTTGAACCTTGGGGTCACAGAGTACATTTCAACCCAAATAATTATTTATTATTGCGTTTTTAACACGTTCACTACCTATCATCACAAATTTACCATTTAACAAAACCAAACAACAAACTGCAATAATGATAAAATAAAAAGAACTGTTTGTTGTGATTAAAGAATGCAAATTAAAAATTCTAATCAGTCACGTTATTTTAAACGAAAAAAAAAAATGTTGCACAAATGCACACTTTGGGATTGATCAGAACCGCCAACAACTAATAATTGGGACAGTGTTGCCAACTTAAACGTTTTGAATAGCACTAGATGTGTAACAAAAAAGCACTAAAACGCACATAACATTTTTTGAACTAATTGCTTTAAAAAAATTATTTGATTATTACTGAACTTTAACTATTTATTTTGGAACGGAAAAAAATTAAATGCATTACAATTTTTTTTAATTGTTTAGGAGCCCAGACATTTTCTCCAAAAAAAAAATAAAAAATTTCTCTTGCTTTTTCTCGCGGGGGCCACTGTAACCCTGAGGCCCTACGCCCGTGCTTAGTGGGCCTAATGAATAATACGGCGCTGAGCCAGTAGAAAGGAAGCTTGTTATTTATATTAGAAGGAAGCTATCCATTTTCTTTGGGCATATCTATAAGAATGAAAAAAAGCCGGAAAACGCCGCGATAATAGGAAATATTGAAGGAAAAAGATGTAGAGAACAGAGAGAGAGAGAGAGAGAGAGAGAGAGAGAGAGAGAGAGAGAGAGAGAGAGAGAGAGAGAGAGAGAGAGAGAGAGAGAGAGAGACAGACAGACAGACAGACAGACAGAGAGAGAGAGAGAGAGAGAGAGAGAGAGAGAGAGAGAGAGAGAGAGAGAGAGAGAGAGAGAGAGAGAGAAGATCCTGGTCAGTTTGACATAGTGGCATGGACAGAAGTGAACAAAAGAATTGATGAACAGCTCTGGGGACAGGAGATGTGGAGAAACATGATCACCTACGCTAGCTGACATAGCTTTTGTTGTAGAAGAAGCAACAGAACCGTGAAGTGAGAACAACGTGAAAAAAGAAAAAAGTGTAGAGAAGAAGATAAAAGGAGAATTAAGGCAGAGCTGAGAGGACGCGGAGAGAATCAGGTGTAGTTGGTAGACATGTCTGAGTTCTTTCTTTGTTACCGTGCTTACGTGATCTACAGAAATCTGGTTAAATTGTTGACCAAGAAAAACGCAAAGCAGGAGAAATAACAATGAATACTAATGCCATTTCACAAGAATATGGCGATTAACTCCCTTCCCTCTTCGTCGATATTAATATAAGGGTAATCGTTCTAGAAGTCCATCATCATCATCATTTCTCGTTGGTTCCATAAGGATCACTGAGCCACTACTACATTCGGCCCCCCTGTGCTTCAAGCCGTGATTTAGGTAGACATTTATTTTATAGAATGAGCTTGCCAGCCCTATGTACAACCTCGTTTTAGTCACCTTGTACGACATTGTCTGAGTGACCAGTAGTTTATTCTTTCTTTATCTCCTTAGATACCCCTGTGGACTACAACACGATGCACTATAGAACTCCAAGTCGCGATATATCTGGTCACCTATTGACCATTCAGTTGTTTGATGTCGCAATTTTCTAAAATAGAGTTAGACCTTTTTACCTGTCTACTTTTTAAGAGTCAATTAACGTTAGAATGTGAAATTCTAGTCAGTGTCAATGGACATAAGACAGACAGATCTTCCATGTTATGTAGAGCACATCCTAACATACGGAAGTGAAGGTGGACAATTATAAAGCCAGGAAGAAATTCCTCGGAGATGAAAGAGATGCAGTTTTACAGAAGAATGATAAGATTACCCCCTAAAGCGAAAAATAGTAGTATGGGTGTCATTGAGTATTTAATCTGTCATCCCTTTATAAACGGTCGCGTGTTGTTCCAGAATGAAGGAGTAATATTTGTAAAGGTCAGTTAATGGGTCAGCAATACTCACAGTTTATAACCGATTGGTTTTACCTTACTCTTCGTTACTGGAGATAGATTTGAATACAAACTTTAACGGGAAATTTTACAGTGTAGTTGTGTCCATCGAATATTTTTGTAATTGTGTCAACAGAGAAAGCGACGATGCAGTGGCTAAATGCAGCGATGAAATCAAACGATACCACACACGAAATATAAGCTGGTTATTCTTCCCCATTAACGACTAGCACACAACGGTCCACTCAACTACCTATAAGGGAAATACGACGAGTGTGTATCTTACAGAAGACAATGTCGCCGACAAGCTGTTGGAACTTCCCAAGACAACTCTGTTCTTTAACTGTACTAGCAGAGTGTTTATGTACCTTTATATCGAGGTGTACCCACTGTTACAGAGGCAGCGGGATAAAGTTCGCTTGGCGATAGTAATGAGTATAAGTGTTTAATTACAATGGTATCCACAAAATGCAGAGCGTTTGGCAGGGTTTTCATTCTGGAGTTATACAACTATTGCTACTTTCTCGACATTCTACTGCATAGAATACGAGGTCCGCCTTTGCTATGTTGTTCCTGTTGATTTGTTTAATTATGTGTCTTTTTTTGTTTTTATCATTATTACCCTTTAGCGCCCTGTGGAGCACTACACAAATTTATCCCGAACCTTCCTTTCCTGTTGCATCCATTCAAGGCCTTTCCTTATCTGGTTTATCACTTTCATATCTGTCTTCAATTTTCCTCTCCATGTGTTTTTTTTCGCCCCCTCCCCTCGGCTGTTTCTCTTACCCTGGGGCGTCCACAACCTGGACTACCTTTATTGGCTACTGTTATTTGACTCAGCTTATAAGTGTTTGATATTGAACATATAGCCGTCTTGATCATTCATTCCTTATTTAATGATATCATTCGTGCTGTCTGTGTTCAATATTTATCTATAGGCAAAATCCTTCATTCGTGAGCTTGGGGGCGCTTTCTTTATCGAGATCTTAGGGCACAAGTTAATTTCGTAGGGAAACAGAAGCCGCTTTATGATTTATTAGAAAGCACTATCTAGTTTAGAGCATTCGCCTTCTTATCTTCTTGTCCTTATCTCGACTAGGTCTCTTTCTTTCTTAACGAGTTAATTTCTGGAAACCTTCTTGACAACATTCCATAGGCCGTCCCCATCATACTGCGGCGATACGACAATTGGTGCCCCGTCCAGTGTAAATCTACTACAGTACGCAACACACACACAGACAATGTGATAAATGTTAACCGAATCAATAGGTCACAAATGAAAAGAAATCAAACAACAGTCAAAAGGCGGCAAATGAAATATTTTAAACCAAATGTTTCATTTGACTGACGCAACATAATACAACAGAACAGGACAATTAATTAAACAGAAAACAATGAACACATTAGCTAAGTGTGGCAGCGGCACTGTTTATTTGGTTGTAGATGTGTTAGTGTTCAATTGTTCTGAAATGTTTCTTCGTACTGTTTTGTGTATTGAATTGTCATTTAATGGCGAGGCAGGTGTTTTGATCGTATAGTGGAATTTTTAGCGTTGTGTGATATGCGACAACCCAGCAGGTTCGTTCTTCCGGATAAGAATGCTGCTACGTTTTGGTATTCCTTGTCACTTTGTTGGAGAAGAATTTGCTGTTCGATTAAAAGTGCTATTCTTGAGAGTTTTTATGTTTCATACTAGCAATAACCCGTCAAAATTGACAGCTGTTTAATTATAGTGTGTTGTTTCTGTTACATGTCGAACCACCACCAAATTATTATTATGGATCATTTTGATCCATAATAATAAGTCTGCAATACTTACTTACTTACTTAATCGTTAACCTTCTACCGTGAGGTGTAGAGGTTTGGAAGAGAGAGCGCCAGACTATCCTATCGGCTGTCTTCCTCCTTGCCTGGTTCTATTCTAGTCCTTGGTGGTGCGGGTAAATTTTAAGAATGATTATTCTTTCAGGAACCGTCCTCCCGACGTCCTGTGGTAAGAGTGCATTAGACTTCAGGCTAGACACTCCTTAATACAATGGCCTGCTGAATACCTTCCAGGGTTGTCCTTGCATATTCCGTTTCAGGAATTAATATATATATATATATTTATGTTTGGCCAGTCACACATAATCTCCCTGGCCCGCACCTCAGGTACTCAATAACAAGGCCCAACTTCTTGGCACAATTTACAACCATTTATTATACATTTTACTCCATTTGAGTATGATATGACATCTTAGCTTTTACTAGCACATGTCTCTACTGTCCTTGATTTTGCTCCTCTCAGTTTTAATGGAACAGTCAACTTACGTGCCCAAGAATTTCCAATACACACTGCTAAGACTAAACTGACATTATACTGTTAGATGAAAGCATAAGGCAGTGATGGTAATCGATCTTGCAGGTGAAATATCAAAATGCCCAAAGGCAATTAACACATTTTAAAAGCAGGTCCTACTGGACACATTCCATGCGTACTGGTCAAACGACACAAGCAGACTCCTTGTTAGAGACGCTAGCTTGTCCCACCTCGAAACTGCCGTCTGCTGACAATTCAAGGCAGAAGTCAAGACGTCACTTCCTGCAACCACGGGATACCGTGTGTAAACAATCATTATCAGGAAGTGATCGACATGATATGATATTTACTCATATCATTTACTCCCCCCCCCCCCCGGATTAAAATAATGAAAAGGAACTTTTCATTATTTTCATAGTACAATCTTACAAGGTCACTGGAGAAACCATGTGACAATATCCAAATACTCAACTGTCATCATTATGATAGCACCTAGAGGCGTGCTCCATAATCGACAATTTAACACACAAGGTGTGGTATTTAGTAATAACATAACTAAACCCATTATCGTTAGCAGACGCTCTTTTGACACAAATGTGAGGTAACTACATTAAATAGAAGGCAGTGAAGAAAAGTCAATATGTCAGTCATGGCACTCACACAGCATACCATGTCAACAAACGCCCTAAGTCGTGTCGGTATGTAAGTCTACCTATCTATCAAATGAAATGCATAATAGCAATCAAAGATAGAATAGAACATATGAGGCAGACAAGTTAAAATATAAGTGGTGACTGTGACAATATGTCAAAATAGTTATTAACATTTGTATGTATGCAATGTCATGTGGTGAATGACAATGTTAGTGAGATGTCATATGAAGATATATTACTTAATATCTATACATATGAAGGATATAAGTTATAATAAGTGGAAGCACCACTGTAATTCCCTTGATATAATGATACATTAATGAACCAATGTAATGTCTCAAGTGATAATAAAACTGGTCATGTTAGACCAAACACAGTTCTTCCTGTAGGAGTATTTAAAAGAACCAAAGTTTCAGTGAGTCATTAGTTTGCACATTAGTGATATATTATGCCGGAAAGAAATGGTTCATTGAAGGAAAAATCCAATTTCCATCTATGTTGGTTGTCGATGTTTGTCTTCCATGCAATATCATATGCAGCACCGATACTATTGTTCATTCTGTACCTGAGAATTTCATACGTATGTGATGACGTGATCCAAACCTCAGAAATGAGGTATCTGAGGAAAGTGGTTGAAGTAACAAGAAGAGACATGGTCCGCAACCAGACGATCCGTCAAGGCCTAAAATCCCATCCGCTGCAGACCCAAATAGAACAGTCCCAACTAAGATGGTTTGGCCATGTCTGCAGAATGGGAGAAGATCGGCTACCACGACAAGCATGGGAAACAAAGAGCCAGGGATCCAGACCTCCAGGACGACCCAGAGTCCGCTGGGAGGACAACATTAGACAATCTTTGAAGGACCGAGGACTAGAATGGAACCAGGCCAGGAAGAAGACAGCTGATAGAATGGTCTGGCGCTCTCTCTTCCAAACCTCTACACCTCACGGTAGAAGGGGAACGACTAAGTAAGTAAGTATGTGATGACGTGTCATTTGTTGGTTATGTCCCTTTTTGAACTTTGTAGTCAGTAATTTTAGTTACTTCCCTTTCTACACAATGTTTGAGATAGTCAATTAGTGCAAAAAGTTTTTTGAAAATGTAGGAAAGTATCTGAATTGCACCGACTTGGGTTGTTATACTGCCAAAAGACATTGTACAATGTGCATGAAGTAACCAAGTATTGTTCTTGAGCAATTGCATTAGACATCATGTGACGAACGCTTGAATATATATCTTGATTTTGGATGGACAGAAATTCATCATCATCATGTTGCTTGGCATAGTGTCTCTAGTTTTTCAAACGGTTTAAGTGCATGATGAAGCAATGTGGCTGTAATATCTGAAGTATGCAATATGAGTTAAAAGAAGGTATGTTCCTTAGTTCATGATGCTACCTTTGCGAAATAATTCCTGACTTGTCCTAAAGGAAGTAGTGTTATTATTGAGCATCAAAGTTGGATTGAAGCAGCATTTGCGGATACAACTGGCGATATCGGATGCTTCATACATCTGGATAGAACATCAGCCATGACGTTCAACTTTCCTGCGATGGGTTTAATCTGGTAATTATAGGGTTGAAGGGCCAGTGAGGCACGAGCTGCTTTAGCATTCTTGAATCTCGCTGTTTTCAGGTAAGACAGTGCCCTCTGGTCTGTCTCGAGTGTGAAACTTGCACCAAGCAGGTAGCGTTGAAGTTTGGAGAAGCAGAACACAAGAGCCAGTAGCTCTCTCTCGATGACCGAGTAACGCTGCTCCGTCGGCGTTAGCTTCCTGCTAACATAAAGTGTTGGATGTAAACAGCCTTTCCATTCCTGCAAAAGCACACCTCCAATTGACGTGTTGGAAGCGTCTACTGTAAGAGTAAAATGTTTAGATGGATCAGGCAATCTCAATATAGGCAACTTGGAAAACAGACATTTTAATCTATTTAAAGCCACATTAACATCATGCCTATAAATACACCTATTTGGTGACTCCTTCTTCACCAGTGATGACAATACAGACGTATACTCTGCAAAATTAGGGATAAACTTACGATAAAAGTTTAGGAGCCCTAGAATACTTCTAACCTGTTTTTTGGTCTTAGGCATATCAAGGTTTAGAATCCTAGAGATAGTAGTATCCTCTGTTTTCAAAAAACCTCCTCCTACTTTATAACCTAAAAATGAAATCTCCTGAAATCCAATTTTAGTCTTAGATGGACGTGCAGATAGATTATGACGACGTAGAGTGGTAAGTAAGGATTGAATACCCTTCAAATGTTCATCCCATGATTGATGAAACAGACAAATGTCGTCAATGTAAGTAATAAGGTCGTCTCTGTCAGAGAAGAGTCGTCTCATCATGCGAACGAAGGTCGCAGGTGCGTTAACTAAACCAAAAGACATATAGTTAAATTGAAAGAGTCCTAATGGAGTTGCGAACGCAGTATAAGGCTTGGATCGTTCCGTTTATGGTACTTGAAAATAGCCTTTAGATAGATCAAATTTAGAAAAAATGTAGCTGTAGCTAGTCTATCTAATAAAGACTCCAACACGGGCATTGGTTCCGCGTCTTGGATGGTGACCGAATTTAGACGTCTAAAATCTATGCATATACGTATAGATTTGTCTTTTTTCCTGATCAAAACCATAGGAAAACTATAAGGGGAATGAGATGGAGAAATGACATTTAATTTCACCATCTGTTCTAGTTCCTCTTTAACCTGACATTGTAAATGTATAGGAATAGGGTAAGGTTTCAACTTAATGGGTTGAAAGTCTGTCAGAATGATATCATGTTCGATGATATCAGTGTGTCCTGGGACATCAGTAAGGACATCAGTAAAAGAACGTAAGATAGAAGTAACCTGTTCTTTCTGGAAAGAAGATAGAGTTGGTGATATATCAACATCTTTCCAACTTTCAGTAGACAAGTAGTGAAGACTAGGTAATACTAATAATGAGTCATTACCATCAGTCAAATCCGAATTTTCTTCTTGTATGACAGCCAAAGAAGAATGACGACAGACAGATTGATCAAGAGCCTCAAAGACTGGTCTCAGATATGGTGGACGTGTATGAAACTGCTGTAACATATTGATATGAAAAGTTTTCTCTTTTCCCTCTACTGAGACAATATAATCAACATCAGACAGTTTCTCCACAATCCTGTAAGGTCCTCTCCATGAGACTAATAATTTGTTATCTCTCCTGGGTAATAATACGTAAGCTTCATCACCAGGCCAAAGTTGGCGTAATTTACGGTTTTGGTTAATAAATAACCTCGCCCTAAGCTTTGCCTTTTCAGATGAACCTACTGCTATCTGGCATGCGTCTATTATTTTTTTCCTCAAATTGACCACATACTGATATGAGGTCTGAACCTCCTTGTTCATCTCAGCACCAATTAAAAGTTGTTTTAATATAGACATTGGGCCGCGTGGTCGGGCGCCAAAAACCAATTCAAATGGACTAAAGCCTGTATGTTCGTTTTTTATCTCTCGATAAGCAAATAATATAGCTGGCAGGACTCTGTCCCAATTTTGAGGATATTTAATTGTAACCTTATGTAGCATTTGCTTTAAGGATCTGTTGAGGACTTCTATTTTCCCATTAGACTGAGGATGGTATATTGAACTAAGGGATCTTTGAATCCCAAACATATCCATAACCTGTTTCATAGCATCTGAAACTAACTGAGTTCCTCTATCAGATAGGATGTTTTCAGGAAAGCCTATTCTACTGAAAATCAAAAATAATGCATCAGCAATATCTACTGTGGTGATGGTTTTTAAAGGAATAGCTTCTGGCCAGCGTGTGCACATATCTATGCAGGTCAACACATATTGATGACCTCTGGCTGATGTCACCTTTAAAGGGCCAATAATGTCAATGGCCATCTTTGCGAAGGGACGCAAAGAAATATCAGATGCTTGAATGGGCGCATCATGTTTTGGTTTTCTGGTTGCTACACTTTGGCAGATGGTACATGTACGACAAAATAATTTGACGTCTTTCGTAATTCCGGGCCAAAAAAAAATATGACAAAACTCTTTGTTTTGTTCTAGCAACACCTAAGTGTCCTGCACATTCAATGTCATGTGCATGTCGTAAAATGAATGGTCGAAAACAAGCTGGTACCATAATCTGTTTCTTTAAGGAATTAGCAAATTGATAGTTTCTTACTAAAATCCCATTTTTGATAGTATACCAGTGTTTTGCACAGTCATCTATCATTACATCATTCAAATGAGCAATATGAAAATATTTTTTTAAGGAAATATCATCTTTCTGTCTTTGAATAAAGGTTTCCTTATCAATGAGCTCCATCTGAAATAAATTGTCATCATCATCATTCCCATCATTCATTACCTTAATATCATCATTATTTTCCTGTTGATAATGACTTATATCATCATCATTATTTTCCTTTTCTACTTCATCTTCTGAAGTGATATCTTCAGTTATATCTTCAGGTAACACATCAATGACTGGTTTGTGATGATCATTGTCCATGCGAGACTGAGCTCTGGTAGTCACAGCATTTGAACATAATAAGTGTTGTCTTTCCCATATCTCAATATCTTCCTGTGTACATTCATGCAATTTAGGTATGTTTCCCAAAATAATTCCAGCAATTGGATTGTCCAAGAGGCATACCAGTGTTCGTCCTGTAAAATAAGGTGTGTCCAAAAATACCTCTGCTGTGGGGTAATATTCCACAGTTCCACCAAAAGTTATGCATTTCACTTGTTTTCCTGTATAATCCACCTTATCAACCAAGGCCTTGCGCACTCCAACGGTGGTTGCCCCCGTGTCTCTGAGTAGAGATGCTAACTTATTATTGACAAAACCTTTGTTCAAGATCAATGAACCAGTACTTTCAAAAGATGACATAACTGGGAGAGGGTGTCCGCATAATAATCTTGGCACTCCTTGAGGCTGAAATAAAGAATTGCAATTAGTGCAGTTATCACTATTTGCTAAATCTACACTGCATGAATTTGCATGTGCTACAATATCATTATGGTTCTGATTATTATCATGAACAATGGCATTGGTACTTTCAGTGTTTCTTGATTGTCTGGAAGTATTGTTATGATAAGATCTTTTATTTGCATTTTGATCATTTCCTCTATAAAATGATTTCTGACCTCTATTTGCTTTTGAGTTATAATCTCCTTTATTTTGCCAGTTATTGGACTTAAATGAGGTTTGTGGATAAAAGTTATCCTCCTGATATGAATTCCAATGTCTTTGAGGTTGGTATTTGTAAAATTGTATCTACCTCTATTTTGACTGTAATTATGTGATGGTTTAAATCTTTGATTTCTATCTATGCTGTTAGATCTATACCTAGGTGCATTGTCCTGGAATGATCTAGCCGATGCAGCTGGTAATGAGTCTCTTACATTGTTTTTGCTCAGTACTCTATTAGGATGTGCAACTTGATATTGACGTCCTAAGGTTTGTAATTTAGTCAGGTTCTCTGGTTTTCTTTCCTGCAGGAACGCAAGAAAATCCGAACTAATAGATGACAAAACCTTGTCTCTTAGAATCAAATCTGACAAACCCTCAAAAGTTTTTTCAGTTTTGGATAGTTCAATCCATCTAGAAAAATTCAGTTTAACAGCTGAAATAAATTCAGTGAATCTTTTCCAGAATCAGGGTACAAAGATCGAAATTTCTGACGATAGCCCTCATCATCTAATTGATACCTCTGCAATAAAATGACCTTAACAGCTTCATAATCCTTTCTAGTCTGGTCATCCAAAGTGGAGACTACAGTTAATTGTTCACCAACCAATAAGTTCATAAGTCTACATGTCCATGTAGATTTGTCAATCTTATATTCTTCA
Organism: Oreohelix idahoensis; assembly: GCA_024509875.1. Lineage (NCBI taxonomy): Eukaryota > Metazoa > Mollusca > Gastropoda > Stylommatophora > Oreohelicidae > Oreohelix > Oreohelix idahoensis. The sequence continues at coordinate 47,194 of JAMPIV010008103.1, read as the reverse complement.
CAATAAGTTTCGAACCTATTTAGGAAGCATGAAATGTCATCTATGGATGCGTTAAATTTTGGCAAATTAATCCTTATGGCAGTAGTATGATCTTTATTTTTATCTTCACCTACCCCAGGATGCAACAGTGGTTGTTGTAATTTTAATTTTTCCAGTTCAATCTCAGCTAATCTTATCGCTTGAGCATGTTGAGATCTGATCTCTTCTTGAGCCCTTTCCTCTTGAGATCTGGCATAAGCTAATTTTTCTCTTTCAAGAGCCAACTCTTCTGATCTCCTTTTTTCCTCCAATTCTTTTTCACGGAGCTCTTCTTGTCTCCTTTTTTCAGCCAATTCAATTTCTTTTTCTTGTTTGTGAAGTTCCTCTTGTCTCTTTTTTTTTCTGCCAATTCCTCTTTGCGAAGTTCTTCTTGTCTGTTTACTTCTTTATCAATATAAGCTTGCAAAGCTGGACCTTCCAAATTAAGTTCCTTTCCAATCTTCAATAAATCCTTTAATGAAATCATGGTTGCTTATTTTTGTGTTTATCAATAATACACAATATTTTAACTTTTATGTATATGAATATGTCAGCTATATTCAATATTCACTCCACCAATCTCAGATCAATTTATAATTGCAATAGTAGATGTATTCAGATAAACAATATGGAGTAATGAAAAAAATAGAACCACAACAAGTGAGAACAGCAAGACAGGGTTAGAGCAACTAAAGGAAATACAAATGGGAAAACAAAGGAATAACTATAAAATATATATGAATTAATTTAAACTAATGCTCTATTACACATAGACAAGACAAGACGCATATCACAACAATTATGACATCTATGAAATAAATGATAGTAAGATGAGGCTAGACAATATTACAAAAAATAATGCAACGAACTAAATAAAATATAACAATGACAGTACTTATGAGAACAAACAATAGATAAACATGACTACACAGCTAACACAAATGGATCTGTTAAATTCAATAGAGGCAAACTTTTATACAACCAGCAGAGTATGCTGGGTCCTCTATCTGAATCACACAGATACTGCCTTATAGAACGCTTGATTTGCTCATTCGACCTAGCTTTCGCGGTATTGAATGATCACAAACCAAGTCCCTTCCAACCAGCCCGCTAGTTACAAAATCAAAAACACGTAATGAAAACACATATATGGCGAAGTCAGAGATCAGGCAAACAGATTATATTCACAGCCAGGCTGTATGTAACAGTAAATAGACTTATCTGTTGCCAAGAAAACACTCCTTCTTGAGACTTCGACAAGCAAAGGAGGTAGCGATGATTGAAGCCTAGTATCTGGTTAGGTTTAGAATGGCTTCATGCTGACATCGAAGGACATCGATATGGTCCATGATTTTTGATAAAATGCTTGCTTCTTGAATGAAGATAGTCAGTTCCTATGACTTCTGTGTAATAATAAGTCACTTTAATAACTTAGTGACAACTTGAGGCACATTTATAATGATGGAAATCCCTTCCATTTATTAAAACAGTCTGGCAGACGATGCGTGCCGCCATTTTGAAAAAATAGTCCCCGATTCGTTAGGCGCTGTTAGGCATCCAATGGCTTTGGCCCCCAGAAACTGGTGCGGGTAAATTTTAAGAATGATTATTCTTTCAGGAACCGTCCTCCCGACGTCCTGTGGTAAGAGTGCATTAGACTTCAGGCTGGACACTCCTTAATACAATGGCCTGCTGAATACCTTCCAGGGTTGTCCTTGCATATTCCGTTTCAGGAATTAATATATATATATTTATGTTTGGCCAGTCACACATAATCTCCCTGGCCCGCACCTCAGGTACTCAATAACAAGGCCCAACTTCTTGGCACAATTTACAACCATTTATTATACATTTTACTCCATTTGAGTATGATATGACATCTTAGCTTTTACTAGCACATGTCTCTACTGTCCTTGATTTTGCTCCTCTCAGTTTTAATGGAACAGTCAACTTACGTGCCCAAGAATTTCCAATACACACTGCTAAGACTAAACTGACATTATACTGTTAGATGAAAGCATAAGGCAGTGATGGTAATCGATCTTGCAGGTGAAATATCAAAATGCCCAAAGGCAATTAACACATTTTAAAAGCAGGTCCTACTGGACACATTCCATGCGTACTGGTCAAACGACACAAGCAGACTCCTTGTTAGAGACGCTAGCTTGTCCCACCTCGAAACTGCCGTCTGCTGACAATTCAAGGCAGAAGTCCAGACGTCACTTCCTGCAACCACGGGATACCATGTGTAAACAATCATTATCAGGAAGTGATCGACATGATATGATATTTACTCATATCACTCGGTCCTTCAAAGATTGTCTAATGTTGTCCTCCCAGCGGACTCTGGGTCGTCCTGGGGGTCTGGATTCCTGGCTCTTTGTTTCCCATGCTTGTCGTGGTAGTCGATCTTCTCCCATTCTGCAGATATGGCCAAACCATCTTAGTTGGGACTGTTCTACTTGGGTCTGCAGGGGGTGGGATTTTAGGTTGGGAAATCAAATGCGTCGTTGGGATCATCGGAAATCATGGTGTCTATGCTCCAATAAACCGTTTCATTTCCAGCAAGCAGCTCCAACAATAAGTCTGCAATACTTTAAATTAAAATGTTGTCTTGAAGAAACAATCAAAAACTTACATTTTAAGGTTATTTTTAAGAAAAATGATGAGTTAAATCCGTTTCCCGAATGAAACTGGACAGAAGAGTATCTTGATTGTCTGTTAATTTAATCTGCATATCCGCACCTTCTTGTCTCCAGTTCATGTACTGTTTATCAATTGTGTTGTTGGCTTCTTTCCATAATCAAACTGTTCATGCACACCGTCATTTGCGCACTTTTCTATTTTCGGGAGAGTACATATAAGGGAAACAATACAATTATTGTCTAACGTTCAACCACAGTTGCACCCCTTAGTTGTGGCTGAAAGTTAATGTACTCTCTCGAAAATACAAAAGTGCGCAAATGACGGTGTGCATGATGTGACCCACCGACCGACGTACTTACGACGGGAATTATGGTATTGGATAACTTTCTCTTGTCTATAATTTTCCAGTTATTTCGAGTTTAGGTTTTGGTTTGGTGATCTTGTAAAAAGCACAGGAACGTCTACTTAATACGACGATTTGACCAAGACAAATTACACCAAAATAAATCTTGACAACCACAGGAACATCTACTGAAACTGTCAACCACAAATAGAACTTGGACGACTGGCGTTGCTGGACTCTACGACAAGGTACAGGAATGTTACATCACAAAACTCCAGTAAAGATTATTATGTTTATTAATTGGCCATCCGTTTAACTCTTTTCTGCCAGTTTGCATTCTCTTCTTTTTGTTACAAACATTTTGCAATACATCAAAGTGGAATAATTTCAATAGCTTGGTCAAGGCGAATAATCTGTCCTATCTTCTTTTCTAATCAAGGGTTACCTCAATATACTTGAGACTATTTGCGTCGTTACTGTTAGGCCTACAATGTTCTAATCAAGGGTTACCTCAATATACTTGAGACTATTTGCGTCGTTACTGTTAGGCCTACAATGTTCTAATCAAGGGTTACCTCAATATACTTGAGACTATTTGCGTCGTTACTGTTAGGCCTACAGTGTTCAATTTCGAAGCTTCAACTGCAGTGGTTCTCTTGTTAATACTGGCTCTGGTGTCAGCGAGATTTTCGGTCATTTAAAGAAAAACGTCTTACTTGTGATAAATGTCTTGTACAGCTCTCTAGTTGAGCAGTTACCACGAATAACGTGTAGACACGATTTACCTCTCCTTTAAAATGAAATCACGGGCGTCGTGAACAAGGAGCTGGGTGTTTAAAGACTTACAATCGTGGGAGAGATCTGTGTATCCTTCTGTTCCTAAATCTAACAAATTTGGCAGTTCTTGTGGTCTAAAAGGTTGTTCTATCTTCTACCAGACCCTCCGTCTGCTCCCTTCGGCAGTTGCTCTCCGTCTGCTGCTATACAATTAGTTTACTGCTTTTGTTTTACATTTTTAGCTGACCAATTGTCACGCCATTCTGTACGTGTTGAAAGATATGTTATTTTATTAAATTCTGCTGACTATACTAGTTTATGATTTAAGTTCATTGCAAGGGTTCTCAGTCTATTTTAGTTAGTGATCACTAGCTTATTGAAGGAGTTTCTCTATTACCTTTACTATATTTTGAGAATCAATGCTAACGTGATGTCGCATGTTACGCATTGCCTAGTTAAATGTTTGAAGACCGAAAAGTGGGACACCAGTGTTCTGACCTGAACCAAGGAATGCAGGGGTATTTTCCTGTGTGTATCTAGGGCAGCCAATCAGAGAAGGGGTTTCCCACTGTCAGATAGAATGACTTCGGCGAGTGTATAAGGAAGAATAAATCGTCCGAAATCATGGTTAGAATTAGACATCGGGAAGGAGAACGGAATGACAGATGTCACGTAGGGTTTATATTCATTTAATTTCCTACACCTTCTTCCTATTCTTTCACATAAATTCTCTCTTTTATTATCTCTGTATTTTTTTTTCCTGTATATTTTTTTCATCCATTCGTTTTGCGAATATTATTTTCATATAATTCGCAAACTTTACCTGTTTTCCTTTCTCTTAAACTGAGAATCGCGCTAGGACGATATTACGTAGATGTCAGGGCTGCAGGGCGTCAGAAGGCGTGATAAGTCGGTTCGCTGAACACAGGACGTAGCAAATCGTCTACATTCTCACCGAGCGCGCGAGCTTCTTCTCGGCATTAGTCCCGGTGAGGTGTGATACTTTACATCTGCACCGGTCAGTATCCAGACATTTGTCTGGAAAATCCCAAACTGACACGGCGCTCACTTGGGCCATGGTCAGCTGTAGTGTGAAAACTGCCCTACAATGGAGTCAGGCTGTCTGGGATTTGAAACTGACACGCGTACATCGTGGTCAGTAGGTGACAGTTACGACACGCGTTAAGCGGACGTAAATGTTGGGAGTAGGGGAGATAATTTCGCTTGGCGAAGTAAGTTTGGGCCCTTTGTCTGATTTTAAGATATTGGCCAAGTTTGAAACTTTAATTTCATTCTCGCTCATAGACTCCGCTCGAAAACAGAATAGCTGTTAGCGAAGATCTCAGTTTGTTTCGGCAATTTGTCGAACTTCTAGACTTCCAGAAATATTTTCAGCATTTTTATTCTTAAGTTGTGCGACTACCTGTAATTCTGTGGTTGAGGTAATTAATATGATAGATATATAGATTTTGTGAGTGTTAAAGTGTTAAATCGCTTAATTCATTTTAATCTATTTCTTTAGCGCAGAAGAGAAATAAAGTGGTAGGCTATTATATTTTCTAGGGAAGCATTCAGTGGAAAGCAGAATAAAATTAAAATTTCTAGCTTATAACGGCAATTGTAGCTATTTATAAATTTAATTTAACTGCTAATACTCAGTCGAGTGTATTTTTCTAAACTAACGTATAAACTCTAGAATCCAGCCTCATGAATGGTGACGGAATACGCACGTGTTCTTAATTTATGAGGATTGCTGATTTTTAAATATAACTTACGTCACGGGAAGTTTAAATGATAAGCAAAGCTCTCTGCTTGCAAGTTTAAATGTAAGTTTTAACCAGTACAGATTCTGTTTATTATATTATATGTGTTATTTTTCCTCCACACAGTGAAAGTTTTGGGGTGACCCTAACTTTACCAGCACCTAGTAGTAGTTTCCATACTTGTGAAGAAATAGACAGTCCTTATTTTGAACCACGTGGGTTTTCTCAAGTAACACTGATCTGACGGTGCAAGTTAGACAGAAATACTAATATCCCTATAACGGGTTTTCAAAGACTGTAATGATAAATACTGGACCTTGGAGCCAGCACTTAATTTCTTCTAGAAACTCTATATAATTTGCTGCCTGGTGGCGTGAATATTAACAATCATTTCCCGACTAGATTATATCTTGTGGACAAATCTGTGGTGTGACTAAAGTGAATCCTATACTGAGGGAAGGCACCGACCTGACATTCATCATTTTTTAGAAACCTACGCTATTGACACTGTGCTCTGCTAACTCCCGCGCCTGGAATAATTGTTAGGTGACTTAATCAGACATTTGAACAAATTTGCATACCCAAGTAGTCGTTCCCGGAGACTCCAAGTTAAATACGTCTTTTGGAACTGGGGACTTCTTGGCAGAAGACTGCATTTTTTGAGTCTGTGTGAAAATCTAAAATCAATGTGTTCCAAGAGGCAGCGAGCAAAGTCGTGAGTACCTGAATGAGAAGCCATGGCGGAATGAATGAGTGTACGCTGGTCTGAGTGATATTTTCACTATTATATCTTTGACACCCTGTTGCTGTCCTAATTTTTTTTTTCAATCTGCATAATTTGTTGCTAAGGCTAGAGTTCTTGTGTTTTTGTCTTAGGTTAAATCAGATTTTTTTTCAAACTCTGTGCATATAATTACGAGATAAAACAAAGAAAAACTCTTAGACTCAAACCCTATGTATCTGTGACTCTGGCGCCATCATCTGTTCTCTTAACGGGGCCGGGCTAAACCTAGAGTTAACACTATAACGGGGCTATCATCCTTGCAACATTTCCTTGATTTTTTATGACTATGTGTATATGTATTTTCCTTGATGTACTTTCTTTGATGTTGTGAGCCGATTTTTCCTGATAATAAAATCGCTCTTGAACTTAATAATCGTGTTTGGTCAGCTCGTTCTAGATAATATATATATCATTGTTATAGTTTTCCCACGTCTGTGTGTTTACCTGTCGTCACGTGTATGTGCGTGCCTGTGAGTGATAGAAATATACGTAATATGTATATTGGTGTAGTCTGTCTGACGCTGTAACAACTGTTGTAGAAGATAGGTGAGAGAGAGAAGAATTCTTTTCGCTTTCAGAGACAGCCACTATATCAAATCTATCATCTCACGTGTGTGGAAATTCTATTACCTTTCACTAACTCTCACTGAGTCTATCACCTATTCAAACCTATTCAGAAGGGACCAAACCTAGTCTTAATTCTCCTATCGGAAATCTACGACAAATGAGGGCTCGTTTCCGGTCTTTGAACTTAGAATAGGAAGACGAGTACGACAAACGTGGACTCGTCTATCTGGATTTTGAACTTAAGATTCTGTATTCTGATATAGAGTAAGAGTGTGATGTCTTGTGAGTTGTGTATCTTTAAATAATTACCCCCTAGACTAGCGATCTGTTTACGGGCGTGCTGACCACACAAACTAATAAGTTTTTTTTTCCACAGCATCTTTGAATAATATACATTTTGGTTACAGGTTGATTTTGTCGGGATATATGTTAACTGCTGATTGTAATACTAAATGCTGGTAAAGTGGTGAGTGTATAACATTCACTGGGTACTGAGGCAGAACGGCGTTTGAACTAAGTTAAGGAGTGTGTTTCGGACTTTTTGTCCAGATTAATTCCCTCCCTTACCCGATCTGACTTCAGGGGCGAACTTATAGTGGATTTTTAAAAATTAAGGGATTATTTTTCTCTTTAATTTTTGCAATATTCTTTTGCTTTTCCACTGTAGCAACTTATTTTTCAGTTGTAATCTTAACTACCATTTATTTGGCGTAGTCGTGTTTTGCATTAAGTGCTTTATTGCCGATAATAGCAGCGATAGTTAGATTTTACTTTGGAGGAGGTATCCCAGGGTTAAGGATATCATCTTTTGAATTTTTGGTTTTTTTTTCTCGTAAGTGGTAGGAACCAGGTTATTCTTTTTCCTATTTTCTATCTCCACGTGTCTCAGTCACTGACATAATATGGCCGAGAGGGCAAAGCTTAGACAACTCCTCAGGGACGAAGCGAGAGAGGAGGGACTGGAAGGAGAGGAAGCGAAAGCTTTTGTCAGAGACGAACTGGAGAGATATGATGCGGAGAGGAAAGCAGCTGAAGCTAAAGAGGAAAAGGAAGAAGCTAGGAGGAAAGAAGAAGCAGCCGAAGCTTTACAGCAGAAGAAAATGGACGAGGAAATGGAAATTCGCAGGATGCAGCATGAGGAAAGAGAGAAGGAGAGACAGCGTGAGGAGAAAGAGAAGGAGAGACAGCATGAGGAAAGAGAGAAGGAGAGACAACATGAGTTGGCTCTTAAAGCTCTAGAGTTCCAAAGTCGTGGGGCTGCCTCTACCTCCAGCAATGGAGAGTCTTCTCCTCATTCTTCCTTAACTGACCCTGCTAACACTCAATCTTTTCAACTAAATGCTATGTCTTTCACTCTTGAATCTTTTCCTTGTCCAAATGAGAAGATTGACACATGGTTAGAAAAATTTGAGAAAATTGCAACTCTGTACGGGTTAGAGAGGTCGCGTTGGAATATGAAACTTTCCCAGGCCCTAAAAGGTTCTGCTTATGATGTTTATTCTAAGCTGGAAAGTAGCCAACAAGACGACTACGATGTGTTGAAGAAAGCGTTACTGGAGCGCTTTGAAATGAACGCTCGCAAGTTTTTGCAACTGTTTCGCAACAGCCGGAAAGAGAATTCTGAAACTTTTCACCAGTTCTCATCTCGTCTTAAGGGATATCTAACAAAGTGCCTTGAGCTTTCGCAGCTCCCCTCTACCTATGAAGGTCTTGAGGAACTTGTTCTAACTGAACAAATAAAGAACACTTTGTCTGCTGATACCCGGAGATTTCTCGCTGAGCAGGGGGCAGAAAAACTTGAAGACATTTTGGAAAAGTCTGAGCGTTATCACAATGCGCTGGCTGAACTACCGGCCACAAAGCGGAAACCGACAGAGGAGCATTTTCGAAAACATAACCTAGAGCAATCTTCTCAGGCTTCTAACCAAAACAACCACAGAGAAACTGGACCTCAAAACCCCCCTCCTGAAAAATCCAAGTTCTACAAGAACAAGTACCCCAACCACCCCAAACAGTCTGATCAACCCGACCGCCCTACATGGCAGCGTAGCCAGAAAGGACAAGGTGACAAAGGGAGAACCCCTGAGCACGGGACATATGATCAGACCGAGCACACCGAGCCGAAACGCATCGGATGCTTATTGACAGTCTCGCAAGGCGGAATTATTGACAGTGATTCCCAACCTGTTGGGGATAGACCCTCAACGCGAGGTACTGTTACTTTGAACGGTTCTCAAACTTCTTGCTTATTTGACACGGGGCTTTCTTATGATTGCATTGTTGCCAGAAACCTGGTTAAACCCGGTCAAGAGACAGGAGAGACCGTCAAACTTTGTGGAGTTCGTAAGAGTGATGCACCTACAGCGCTTCCCATCGCATTGGTGGAGATACACTCTGACTTTGTCAGAGGTGTGATCAAAGCGGCTGTTATGGATGATCCCATCTACCCAGTCATACTTGGCGGGAGATACGTGTGTATTGGGAAACCGGAAGAGCCGATTGTGGCAGCAGTAACTACAAGAGGGCAAACCAAGAAGGAACGGGAGCCTGCGCCAAATTTGTTACCTATGGAACTTAAAGAAGCGCAATACAAGGACCCTACTTTGGCACCCTGCTTTAGGAAACTGCCCATGGCGAAGGAACCCAAACAGCACGGGGACATTTTTTCTGAGGATGGCGTACTTTATCGGAGAACGGGCAAGCCTGACCAAGGTTACAACCAGCTCCTAGTACCGAAACAGTACAGAAGCCAAATCCTAGAAATGGGGCACTCTCTTCCCTTTAGCGGACATATGGGACAGAACGCCACAAACCAACGTATAACCACTCATTATTGGTGGCCAGGAGTAAATACTGATATTATCAGGTATGTCAAATCCTGTGCCCAGTGCCAACGTGTACCACCCAAGCAACGGACACCCCCAGTCCACATGGGTGAAATGCCAATAATGGGAACACCATTCGAACGGGTTGTGATCGACATTTTAGGGCCTTTCGAAAGGACTAAAAGAAGGAACAGGTTCATCCTGACCTTAGTCGATACATGCACTTTATGGGCAGAAGCTATCCCGCTAACATGCGCAGATGCCAAGCATGTCGCAGAAGCCCTCGTGCAGATTTTCACTCGGTTGGGATTCCCTCAGCAAGTGTTGACGGATAATGGATCTCCATACCGAAACCTGTTGATGGATGAGATCGTTAAGATCTTGAGGACCCAGCACATCCACACTAAGCCATATACTCCGGCCGGAAATGGGCTCGTGGAACGTGCTAATGGAAACCTCACCATGATGCTAAGTAAGCTGGCACAAGTGAAACCTGAAGATTGGGATCTCTGTATTCCTGCAGCATTATTTGGCTACAGAGAATCTCCTCATACTTCCACAGGATTTCCGCCAGCTACACTCTTATTCGGCAGACCCATTAAGGGCCCGCTTGAAGCCTTACTTCAGTCTCTGACAGACGAGAAGGCGGATGAGACAGTCGTCTCAGCAAGTAAATATGTGTCGGTTTTAAAGGAAAGGTTGAAACTAGGGTGGGACCTAGCAACGACTAACTTTAAGCGAGCACGCACAAAGCACGCTAACCGATACAGGAAAGTCGCGGAAGAGAGAGAACTGGAAGCAGGAGAGAAAGTTTTGGTGTTACTCCCTACCGAGAACAACCAACTGAAGATCGGATGGCAAGGGCCGTTTACCGTCCTGAAAAAGATTTCTAAGGCTAACTACCAGATCTCTATTGAAGGAAAGGAGAAGGTTTTCCATTTAAATCTCTTAAAGAGATACTTGGAAAAACCAGTGCCAACCTCCGACCATCTCCGGACGATCGCCAAAACTGACGAAGATGACGATAGTGGCAGGGATATTCCACCGCTATCACAGGAAATCTTTCAAAAATGTCAGAAGCGGCGACGCTCTTTCAAGCGCGCATATGAGACATTCCAGGGGAAGGAAACTTTGAGGAGTGGACTTGAGTAGGAATTGGACAGAGATGGAGGGGGAAGATGAGAGGGAAGAGGACAGACACCCCGAAGCTACGGTTATAGGAAATTAAACTCCATAACGTAGACATGGAGTGCTTCCATATCTTAAAGGGGGGAGGCTCTGTCACGTAGGGTTTATATTCATTTAATTTCCTACATCTTCTTCCTATTCTTTCACATAAATTCTCTCTTTTATTATCTCTGTATTTTTTTCCTGTATATTTTTTTCATCCATTCGTTTTGCGTATATTATTTTCATATAATTCGCAAACTTTACCTGTTTTCCTTTCTCTTAAACTGAGAATCGCGCTAGGACGATATTACGTAGATGTCAGGGCTGCAGGGCGTCAGAAGGCGTGATAAGTCGGTTCGCTGAACACAGGACGTAGCAAATCGTCTACATTCTCACCGAGCGCGCGAGCTTCTTCTCGGCATTAGTCCCGGTGAGGTGTGATACTTTACATCTGCACCGGTCAGTATCCAGACATTTGTCTGGAAAATCCCAAACTGACACGGCGCTCACTTGGGCCATGGTCAGCTGTAGTGTGAAAACTGCCCTACAATGGAGTCAGGCTGTCTGGGATTTGAAACTGACACGCGTACATCGTGGTCAGTAGGTGACAGTTACGACACGCGTTAAGCGGACGTAAATGTTGGGAGTAGGGGAGATAATTTCGCTTGGCGAAATAAGTTTGGGCCCTTTGTCTGATTTTAAGATATTGGCCAAGTTTGAAACTTTAATTTCATTCTCGCTCATAGACTCCACAGTAGATAGGTCGCTCGAAAACAGAATAGCTGTTAGCGAAGATCTCAGTTTGTTTCGGCAATTTGTCGAACTTCTAGACTTCCAGAAATATTTTCAGCATTTTTATTCTTAAGTTGTGCGACTACCTGTAATTCTGTGGTTGAGGTAATTAATATGATAGATATATAGATTTTGTGAGTGTTAAAGTGTTAAATCGCTTAATTCATTTTAATCTATTTCTTTAGCGCAGAAGAGAAATAAAGTGGTAGGCTATTATATTTTCTAGGGAAGCATTCAGTGGAAAGCAGAATAAAATTAAAATTTCTAGCTTATAACGGCAATTGTAGCTATTTATAAATTTAATTTAACTGCTAATACTCAGTCGAGTGTATTTTTCTAAACTAACGTATAAACTCTAGAATCCAGCCTCATGAATGGTGACGGAATACGCACGTGTTCTTAATTTATGAGGATTGCTGATTTTTAAATATAACTTACGTCACGGGAAGTTTAAATGATAAGCAAAGCTCTCTGCTTGCAAGTTTAAATGTAAGTTTTAACCAGTACAGATTCTGTTTATTATATTATATGTGTTATTTTTCCTCCACACAGTGAAAGTTTTGGGGTGACCCTAACTTTACCAGCACCTAGTAGTAGTTTCCATACTTGTGAAGAAATAGACAGTCCTTATTTTGAACCACGTGGGTTTTCTCAAGTAACACTGATCTGACGGTGCAAGTTAGACAGAAATACTAATATCCCTATAACGGGTTTTCAAAGACTGTAATGATAAATACTGGACCTTGGAGCCAGCACTTAATTTCTTCTAGAAACTCTATATAATTTGCTGCCTGGTGGCGTGAATATTAACAATCATTTCCCGACTAGATTATATCTTGTGGACAAATCTGTGGTGTGACTAAAGTGAATCCTATACTGAGGGAAGGCACCGACCTGACATTCATCATTTTTTAGAAACCTACGCTATTGACACTGTGCTCTGCTAACTCCCGCGCCTGGAATAATTGTTAGGTGACTTAATCAGACATTTGAACAAATTTGCATACCCAAGTAGTCGTTCCCGGAGACTCCGAGTTAAATACGTCTTTTGGAACTGGGGACTTCTTGGCAGAAGACTGCATTTTTTGAGTCTGTGTGAAAATCTAAAATCAATGTGTTCCAAGAGGCAGCGAGCAAAGTCGTGAGTACCTGAATGAGAAGCCATGGCGGAATGAATGAGTGTACGCTGGTTTGAGTGATATTTTCACTATTATATCTTTGACACCCTGTTGCTGTCCTAATTTTTTTTTCCAATCTGCATAATTTGTTGCTAAGGCTAGAGTTCTTGTGTTTTTGTCTTAGGTTAAATCAGATTTTTTTTTCAAACTCTGTGCATATAATTACGAGATAAAACAAAGAAAAACTCTTAGACTCAAACCCTATGTATCTGTGACTCTGGCGCCATCATCTGTTCTCTTAACGGGGCCGGGCTAAACCTAGAGTTAACACTATAACGGGGCTATCATCCTTGCAACATTTCCTTGATTTTTTATGACTATGTGTATATGTATTTTCCTTGATGTACTTTCTTTGATGTTGTGAGCCGATTTTTCCTGATAATAAAATCGCTCTTGAACTTAATAATCGTGTTTGGTCAGCTCGTTCTAGATAATATATATATCATTGTTATAGTTTTCCCACGTCTGTGTGTTTACCTGTCGTCACGTGTATGTGCGTGCCTGTGAGTGATAGAAATATACGTAATATGTATATTGGTGTAGTCTGTCTGACGCTGTAACAACTGTTGTAGAAGATAGGTGAGAGAGAGAAGAATTCTTTTCGCTTTCAGAGACAGCCACTATATCAAATCTATCATCTCACGTGTGTGGAAATTCTATTACCTTTCACTAACTCTCACTGAGTCTATCACCTATTCAAACCTATTCAGAAGGGACCAAACCTAGTCTTAATTCTCCTATCGGAAATCTACGACAACAGACAAGGATGAGAATGGTCTCCTTTTGACGGGAATATCTTCATTTATGTATAGGTACAAGGAAATCAGAAGGGAGTTTTTTTTTTTTTTTTTTTTTTTTTTTTTTTTTTTTTTTTTTTTTCGTTCGCCCGCTAATACTCGAGGCGAAATCTCAGGTTATCATTTTTTTTTATGTCTAACCTGACATTGATTTTACGTGAGTATCCCTTTATTTCTTGTACAGAGACAAATGTCCCTCGCCATTCAGGCAAATACTCGCCGATTTCGGAGGTACCCATTGCAGCTGGGTCGGCTCAGGAGCCGCCAGTCCCTGGTCGACGACACTCCTTCAAATGTCCTCGCCAGGTCTCGAGTTAATCCAGTCCAAATCCCGGTCGACGAAAAATCCTCAAATGCCGTCGCCCGGGTTTGATCCTGTATCACCCGGTCGCCAGAGCGGTGTTCTAACCACTACGCTAGCGCGGCTCCCTGAGAAGGGAGTAAATAGTTGTGAAGAATTTCGCAAGAATAGTGTCCGTGCATTGAGAAATCCTGTGTTTTTCCTATTTATAATTCAATATAAATCGTTAACACGACAGATATGGGAAAACAACATATGGATATAAAGGTCAACTCACGGAGAACGGAAATATATAACTCCAAAGGCTTGAACTGGGAAAGGTAAAATGCACGAGACCAAGGTTTGAAACTCATTTAGCACAACCCCCTCGAAGTTACAACTATTTTGGGAAGTTTGCTGGAGTTGCGAGCCTTGTTTCCTGTACGTCCGGAAGCTCCCTATATAAGGGCGGTCGTAAATGATTTCAAATTCACCTTTTTTTTTTTTTTTTTTTTTTTTTTTTTTTTTTTTTTTTTTTTTTTTTTTGATAACCAAATTGAACGATAAACACAGCGAAGACACCAACGTCCTTCTCAGGACGCCACTACTCGAGAAAAGATCGCGTTATCGTCAAAATGCCCAGACATAAGCCACACGCTAAAAAGAGGAAGGTCTACACCAGCCCACCAGCGCAGAACAGCCAGGGTAATCACAATATCACAATCAACAATGACAGACAGCCAGAGAGCAAGACTGCCCCAAGTACTCGTGCCGGGACCGGCCCTTCTATAACTCCGGACACGACGGAGTTAGCTGTGACATGCGTCGACCCGACTGAGAGTCTGAGTGGCCCGACCCCTTGCCTAGATAAAGAAGACCCAGAACATAAAGAAATTTGGAGAGCGTTACGACAGCTGGAGAAAAGAAAACAACAGCTTATATCCAGGCTGCCACCAGCACACGTACCCGACTCGTCAGCAGAAACCCGGTCTATGACAGAGAATCCGCACGATGCCGAGATGACAGCCGACCCACCTGCAAGCACTATGAAGGAAGTGATAGAGGCAGCTCCTCAACACAGACAGGTACAAGAGGAAGATATCGCAGAGACCATTTTAGATGCACTTCGAAGACTTGAAGACGGAGACGAGTCCCTTAGGCTCGCTCTTCAAGAAGCAACAGTAGAAGTAGCCCCAGGCGTGCTGGACATCGAAACCACTGAGAAGCAAGATACCATTCCTGATCCTGAGGAAACAACAGCTGACAACTCAAGGGCTCAGACGCAAGATATCACACCGTATAATCAAGAACAAGATTCGAACCAAGCCAGTAGAAGGAAACAAAGACCAAACACTAAAAATACAAGCAACTCAGAAACGATACAGGAGAGGATTGTTAAGATCACCCAGACGTCAGGAAGTGAGGCCTCACTCAGGGCCCTACCCGACAACAAAGTGATCAACATCCTCGAGGGGATAACTGGACGGAGAGGTATCGCCAAAGTAGGGAGGCACGAAAAGGGAGTAGTGCTTTCTCTCAACAACACAGACAAAACAACCTCGCTGATGATCGAACTGGAATCCGGTCCAAAGGAAATCCAGTTGCCCCACCAAATAAAAGTGGTGGTGGAAAAGTACAAGACAACAAAGAAGTTGGTCATCAGAGGGGTGGATACCAGATGTTCCGAAGGCGAGGTCCACAGACGCCTTCAAGCTGAAAACGCAAATCTTAAAATCACGCAGGTCGAAAGGCTAAAAACCTGGGCCAAGAAAGATACCAACCTGATGATAGTTACGGTAGAAGGATCGACAAGACCCGAGAGACTAACGCTCGAAACATCAACAAAAAGGACAGAACCATATATACCTCCGGTCATGCAGTGCTCTAACTGCCAACAGTTTTCACACACCAAGAAAACATGCAGGAGAGACGCTGTCTGCCGATATTGCGCGGGAAACCACCAATATGGCGACTGCCCCAGGGCGAAGGAGGACCACAACTACAAATCAATTAATGCAAACCGTACCTGTGCAAACTGCCATGGAAACCATGGGGCAAGGTACCGAGGCTGCCCTGTGTTTCAGGAAACAAAGAGCATCTTGAAGGAGGCCGTGTACAAAAACATCCCCTTCAAGGAGGCAAAACACAGAGTGGCTGCGGATGGTGCAGAAAAACAGCGCATAATAGATAGACGACAGTTACACAAGCTGACCGCTGAAGTGAAAGAAATGAAACTACAGGTCGTAAACAGAAGCAAGCAGGCTCCCGAAGAACCAACCGACAGTGGTGAAGACGTAATAAATCTACAGAGCGTCAAAGATATGATGGAAGAAATGAACAGAATCCAGCAGCAGATAAAAACAGATGTCAAGAGGCTGACAGAACTGAAGGAAGAAAACTCCACAATCCTCAAGAGAATCGAAACAGAGCGAAGAGCCATTGAGGAAATGACATCAAACACAAGAGCGACCAAAACAAACGAACAATCAGACGAGGAAGTCATCGAAGAAACACTTGAAAAACTTCTACCAGCAATAATAGAAAAAACACTATTACAGATACAGGAAAGCAGGAAGACAAGAGAAACAGAAACGAGGAAAGCAAAAACTAACAAAACGACACAAGACAGATAGGAAGGCAGGAAATGAACACCATGAACACACCACGACCGACAAGCAACGAAGAGGAAACCAGACAACCAGCTACGTAGTCCTTTTCAGGACCAGTCCTTTTCAGGACTAACAGACGACTAGCACCGAAGAACCTAACACACAATATACCCCAATTATAACCAACTTTCAGGTTGAACAGGGTATTACAGCAACATAGTAGACGAAAACAACAACAACATTTCAAATTCACTTGTACAGCGAAGCAAGACAGAAGGACAACGGCTGGAGAGAGAGAAACGTGTCACGGCCAATATCTTGTTATTTGCAGCCAGGCAGTTCTGTTACTCCACAAAAGCCAGTCTTTACTGATCTTAATTAGATCCTGCGAGGGTATGTAAAGTTACTATGTAAAATAATACAGTAATTACAACTTTATTTCAGGATTTGTTTAATCTATATGTTATGAAAGTATCATGTATATTAATTGATTACTTGGTATGATTGTTGAAGATTGGAACCCGAAATATACCACCATGACTGAGTCCGTATCAGGGCTAGCACAATCCTTTTCAGGACTAATAACAATTTTTTTCAGGACTACCAACAATCATTATCAGGGCTTATTCAATCTGTCTTCAAGTTACTGCACTTTATAGAGCTAACGTGTCAGGCAGGGGGATACTATAACCTCATACCATATATGTGTGTACATATTGTTTTGTATTATTTGATTTTATAAAATGTTCCACAGTAGACACCTGTCTTGTCACTGATCCATAATCATGCATTTTCACGCATACATCTGAAAACAAATTCATCTCATCTACAATAGGAATGTGGTAATTATTATCCACAAATAGCCACATATCCTACAATTATCTGCAGGTTCATACTTGTCAACCAAAAGTCAGAGGTCAATGATCAAGAATTGCTCGAGGATCAATGCAAATCGCCCCAGCAGTGCCTGGATTGGTAGAAGCACGACCTACTGAAGCTGTACATCTCATATGAACACTGATTATAAAAACAGATGAGTGATATTTGTGACAATCGTGCACCCAAGAAGTGATAACTGTCAATCAAAGTTTTATGATGACAATTTGCGTGATAAACTAGTGAAAGTTATAAAGTGAATAAGACAGTGAAGAAGTCTATTACCTAACTAATTGGAAGAGTCTAAAGAAGTGACATTTTAGTGTAACTTGTAAAAACTGTAAGGGTGTTCGCCAATTTGGTTTTTTGTATAAATATAACTTTTGTATCACCAGTCACACACAATCACCACAATTAGATAGATGTAAATAAAGAGGATATAAATTGTATTCACCAGCTTTATTCATTCAATATAGTTGATACTGAGTTTGGTTGAATTTTTATTAATATCACAGGTGGTCACATAGCGGAGGTGGCGCAGTAAGGTCTGACTGTTCTCTGAATATTTTCAGTCCAGATACTTTCACAGCCGTGACTATCGAGTGATACCAGTGTACTTCTCTGTCACTGGGACCTCACACATTCTGGAGAGAATACTTTTTCTACTCTAGCACTATCATCTCACACATATAAAACCTTCCGCTACACGTGAACTATTGTCGGTCACTACGTACAGAATTCGTCATTGTCATACACTGAATTCTAAAAGTCTGCACTTTGTACCGTCACGTCTCTTACGCTCTTATTTAACACAACCATTAACTAATATAAATAATTGTCAGTCTTTTGTCATTGATTTTCTTATTCATCCTCTTATTTATTCTTGATAGAATCGCCCGTGCTCTGGCACGGCGACATCAGACCACTTCGTTCATGAAAACTTCAAAAGCTTGAGGAATGTCACATTGACAAATAGTTGTTAGCAATAAATGCTGTATTGTGCGGCAATACTTCACAATGGTGAGAGCGAAACAGTTGTATAGATTGTCATAAATAATAACAACCTTTCCCCTCAGGTGAGTATTTCGAATAATTAATTAAGAGATTTAAGAACAATGGGCAACATACTGAAGACTGTATGCATTACACGACACAAGTGGCAAGACTGGCTACAGAAAAAGAAAATAGAATATCAGACAGCGAGATTTTCGAATAGAGGTGATAACAACGCTTTTAATTAACACCTGTAGCAACAAGCGTAAACTTTATGATGGGAAAAGAAAACAACAACAACAATTTCACAACAGTGATAAAGAAGACAAATGTAATCATTTAAAGTAAAGATTCGCGCGCTTAGTTGCCAGGTTACCCCAGATTTTACTAAAGTGCAGCGCAGGTTTGTGAGCGTTATACCAGAAACCATGCTATATTTCAGACAATAACTACTTCTAAGCAATGAAAGCATGTATTGATTAATATTCATGCTTTGTAACACCACAGAAAGGCATTCGACACAGTGACGGGAAAGAAATAATACAAAGTCTAGAATGCGTTACTACCGATGTTAATGTCCTGACAAAGAATTTGTATCCTCATGCTCCGGTCTACCTAGCTGTAAATAGGTACTTGACTCTACTCTTGAGTTAATAAACGCAAAAGGCAGCGAGGAAAGGAACTTGATCACCTTGCCTCTTGTGGTAAAGTGGGATGTTATAAATTTTTATAGGGGACTTAGTGTACTGACTGAGATCAGCTGTGAAGGTATCTGTATCTAATAGGTGTAGTGTTTTACAGATAACCTTACTTGCTACCACATTATGCCTCAGTCAGAATTATTCTGGAATATTGTGATGACTACGTTAAATGTCTAGGGTATGTATATGATGAAGTGTAAGTCACAACAACAACAGACAGATAAACAATTTAATTTATTCCACCACACTTGACAACACTGTGACACTCACACACATGTACCATTCTATAAGACTATCTTAAATGAGTCACTGGTAAATTTTCAAATATCAATATGTATTAAGCACTTTCATTAATATATATGTCCTGATTCAACTACAAAGTGAACCAGGAATCACAATCAATTTTAATTACAATTTATATGTACAGGATTTATCAATATGAAACTTGTAGTGACATATTTTATTAATATTATCCTATGTGTGTCAGTTGTGTAGTAGTAATATGAGGTAATACTGGTTTTGTTTTTTTCAAGCTATGTTGTTATTTGTCATCAGGACTTCAAGTGTTTGTTTATCTTGTAAGTAGTATGGGGAAAAGTTCACAGTCCCTATCAATTTAAACACTGTATTTTCCCTCTGGTTTATTATAAAGTCAGATTTTGAGGGGGGGCATAATGTTGAGCTCCACTGGCCACATAGGCTTATCTTTCGTGATGGCGGCAGGATAAGACTCCTCTTGCTCGATAGCCTCCCTGTGTTCTGGAGACACCTCACTGGTCACTATCTGGACCCAGGAGTATGCTGTCAGCCTCTAGGTTCAGCAAAGCTCCGACCAGGTGCTGCTCAATAGCTTTAGGACCACGGTCCCTGAAACAAGAAGGTTGTACCTCCTTGTTGCAAGTGGAATTTATGGAAGGGGAAGTAATCTTTAGAATGGTGTTTTGAACATATTAAATTTCGAGTTGCAACGCTTGATTAAGCGGATACTTGTCTGACTTTAGGATAGAATTATCTTTTCCTATTTTTCGGGTGACAGAGTACAGATAAGCGTGTGAACGCTGTTTAATGTATTTATTCTGTACTGTTTTGAGTCATGTGAATAGCTCGCTAGTCTGCATGTGTTATCGAGAACGGTGTTCAAGACAACCGAATCTCGTGACGGGTTTTTTGGTGGGACTAGTGTGTGATTTGGGAGTTGTGTTTTGGGCGTGGACCGTGTAGGTCGAGTCCCAGTGTTTTTGGATAATGTATGCCTACGTAGGATTTGAGAAAATGTCGACTTATATATTTCGCTGTGTGTACAGCCTATTTGATAAACTGCAGTGAAGACTGTTTAGGCCATATGAAGATTATTATAGCTGCCGTGTGTTGCAGGCTTTATTGAGTAATGCAGTACTGTTTAGGCCATATGAAGATTATTATAGCTGCCGTGTGTTGCAGGCTTTATGGAGTAATGAAGTACTGTTTAGGCCATATGAAGATTATTATAGCTGCCGTGTGTTGCAGGCTTTATGGAGTAATGAAGTACTGTTTAGGCCATATGAAGATTATTATAGCTGCCGTGTGGTGCAGGCTTTATTGAGTATTGAAGATTTGTTTAGGCCATATGAAGATTATTATAGCTGCCGTGTGATGCAGGCTTTAGTGAGTATTGGAGTACTGTTTAGGCCATATGAAGATTATTAGAGCTGCCGTGTGATGCAGGCTTTATTGAGTATTGAAGTACTGTTTAGGCCATATGAACATTATTATAGCTGCCGTGTGGTGCAGGCTTTATTGAGTATTGAAGTACTGTTTAGGCCAGGATGTGGACAGGCCGTATTATATATATTTAATGCAATGTGGAAATTATATGATTCGTGTTTTGCTGTCGAATGTGTGTCATTTATGTCATCGTGTCTGTGTTGTACGGAATAAACAGTATCGAACTGTTCTAGTCGTTTGCAACCCTTTTTGACTCCTGAATGTACTCTTATGTACGTACTGTGGTGTGCGATCATATCAACACACACCCAGGTCAACATTCCAGACACAGTGACAGGACAGCAGCACACATATATTAAATTAGCCTGCGTGGCGATGATATAGACCAAACCACTACACTCGCAACAGTGGGTGTAAACAGAGATTATATAACATTTAGACTTAGCGCCGTTATCAGCGGTGGTTTCAAAGACATAATAACATTAACGTTTAATTACGTTCAGTGAGAAACCAGCAAATCTAGTCGGTATCAGTTGGTGGTTTTCAGTTAACAGGATCTGACATCTACGACTATTCGCGTCGATAGCCTAAGTGGCGTAGTTTTGTATCATTGGATATGATTTAAGATGTGCCTGGGTGGCGTATACGATTAAGAAATTGTTACCTCTACAGTGATATGTACTTGAAGCAAGAGGATAATATGAAGCAAATTTTGTCCACCAGACCATAACATATCTAGAGGATCAGTCACTACAAGTTGGAAATAATACATATGACTTTCACGTGACAAGAGTGTAGAACACTTGACTGTGTTATAATTAGCCTTATGTAGGCGTGGCTTGAATCTGGTGTACTTCAGAACTGTGACCTAAATATTATCTGCGTGGGTGGCGCATTTGAGAAACAACACACGCTTTATTTGATAGAAGGCAACTTTACAACAGTAGCAATTGACGTCCTATTTCGTGCCTATAGACTACAACAACGTCTGCAGTGGTCAAGGAAGTTCAATTAGACTTGGACAGTATTTGTACCAGCATTTGTACGGGTTGTCACAGATTTCTGCAATATTCGAGTTACCTGTGCCAGTTATCACCATCACAAGTTCAAGATGTTATGATACACGGAGTTGCCGTGTACATTTCAGACTACAGAAGAGTCAAGAGGGGCAGTGTGTGCTGTATTATGGTTCCTGTCAACGTGTGCATTGTTAAGCACATATCATATTGACGAAATTACCTGAAGACAAGCGAATCAAGTTCCAGTGCTTTCCCGCAGTGGAGGTTTTAGCAGTCTATGTGATATCCAGTATCGTGGCGGAAAAGAAGCGGGATCATTGACAAGATAAGTGATTGTGTCTTGTGTAAATTGTGTCACTTCATATATGTCGCTAGGCCTCCCTAATTGCTCATTTTGTTATTATTGTTGTTTATGTCTAATTTGACATATGATTAAGATTTGATGCATAGGTGTTAATGGCTGTTGACATATGTCGATTTTCCTGATAATGATGTGACTTGATAAAGGTGCTATAAAAAGGAATTGGTGATACAGAATTGAGGAATAAGCTCATTTCTTGACAAATAGTTAACTTTGTGAGCTGGAAGGGTAATTGTCAAACCTTTTGCGACAGTAATTTGTCATAACTATAAGTGATTACTATATATAGTTGATTAAGTAAGTGAATCACCATGGATCGTGATATGTGCCCTACAGATATAAGGCCTATGTTGGAGTCTGCATTGGTGGTAGGTAGAGATGGTAAGGGATTGAGAGGTGCACGACTTGGAGTATGGATCATGGACGATTTTTTGGTTAATGTATCGGCATCTCTAGAGTTATTTGCTGAACATAACTTTAAGCTTCTGTGTAATTCAATAATGGCTAAGGATTTGGTGAATTTGCTACGGCACCTTCGTGTGTTTTTGCAACAGAATATTGAACTTGAACACGGACATATAATGCAAAGCATGTTCAAAATAATCCATAACCATACTTCTGATGAGCAGGAAAGGGAATTGAGAATTGAGAAACAAGCAAAAGTAAACAAACAAAGTGCTCTACAGCAAAGAGAGAATTTCCTAGAAGGTGTTGCTAAAGAGAACGAACTACAGGCAACTGTGTATAGGCTTAAAAGTGAGATACTTGAATCAAACTCAGAACTTTCTAGTGCACAAGCTACATTAAATTCAACTTTAAGCAAAGTCCAAGACTTGGAAACTCAGATAGGTAATCTCACGCGGGAACTTCAAGAACAGAAAGAGATGTATGAGAAATTGAAGGTTGAGAGAAATGTCTGTGAGAAGACTTACATAGAAATGCTTCATGAGGTGATGAATGATAATGCGATGCTCAGTGATCAAATTGGGGAGATGAATATTGTACCCCCCAAGAAGAGTAATGAGATTATGAAAAACAATGATGATGTCCAGACTGAAACACTTCAGATAGAGTTGACTCAGTTGAGGGCAAATAAAGAACAGTACGAGAAAGAGACTTTAGTGGAGTTGACGGCTGAGAAAGAGAAGGTCGCTAAAATTGAAAATTTGCTAGCAGAAGAAAGCGACAAAGTTTTGGCTGTTAAGGAGTTAAATAAAAGGTTAAGTGAAACGATTTCACTTAAAGATATTGAAATTGCGGAAGCAAGGGAAAGAATATTTGGCTTAATAGATATGGTTTTGAAAAACAAAAGGTGCTCTTCTGTCAATGTTCACAATGATAGACAGAAAGTTGCGAAAAGTCAGCCCCATATACTTTTTGCTCAGAGAGATGTCATTCATGGTAAAGACAGATCTTATCGTGGTAAATACAACTTTAAAAGTTCTAATATTACTGATAGTTCCAGTGATAATTCTTGGCGTCAGACCAACAAAGATTCTAGTGTAACAGGCAGTTCCGTTGGTCAGGAAAAGAAAGGTGATATATTTCAGGTCAAGACTCATAAGAGCAAATATTTGTCTACTACTGGAAATACTCAGAAATTAATAGCGGGTGTTGAGACTATTACTACTTGTTCCAAAGATGAAACCCATATGCGGAACAATAGAGATACTATTGTTTCTGGCAGTTGTCAAACTCAGCACAGTCAGTTTGAAACTATTGGTAAATATATTCCCATAAGGGAAAAGAAAAACAGTTCTAGAAAGAGAGATAACCCCAAGAGTAAACAGTACCAAGGGAGATCAGAAAATAATAATTTTCCCTCTCGTAGATACTGTAGACAATTTAACAAATCTCAAAGTTTTGATTGTAAGAATGTTGGAAAGTATGATAGAGATAATAGCTTTTCAAATGTTGCTTTATATCACCAGAGTAATGTTCCTAAACAAAAGACTAAAGTCATTTTTTGTAAACAAGACAACGGTAATAATAAGTATTGTGATCGTAGAACAAATAATAAGCGCAATTGTGCTAATTTTGTTCAACATGAGCCCAGAGTCATTTATAATCAAAGTAAACAGAGTAAAAATAACAGTGGATGCTTGAATACTATTGATTGCTCTACTTGTTGTTGTGAATGTGAGACTTTGTTTCAGCGTAAGACAGCGGCGACATTCAAGGTCGGTCATGTTGTCCCCAAGAATTCTATGATATCTACATGTGATAGAGAGAGCTAGTGACATCGTGAAGAGACCGGGTTTTTACACAAGCCGGTACTGGGTAATTGTAAATGTGATTTCTACGTTTTTTTTCATTAAATTTCACTATTGAGTAAAATGGAAATTTTCATTTGTATTTGTTGACAGAAGCTACGTTGCGATAAGGGTCAAGGCTTCTGTGACATATTGACGGTCAGAAATGTGAGTCAACTTTCCGCTCGAGTAGTCAACCGAAACCTGTCAGCGTCTAATAGCAACTGATGGTTACTTTCTGAAGGTCAAGCATGTTTACAAGAGAGTGGGAGACTTCGCGTCTGATTTTTTTTTTTTTATGTGAAGATAGTAAATATTTTTGTATTCTATATTAGTACATGACATGTTGTTGTTTTGAAATAACATATAATTTTGTTGTAATGATTATTTCTATGCATCATTTGATTGCCATAATTTTTTATTGTTATTTATATGTCTGTATTTTGATGATGTATTAATACATTTTTATGCTATTTATATATTATTGTGTTGATAATGTGTAGTATGTAATTATTATCCTTTATACTACTCTGTTCAACTTAGAATTTTTGCAACTGTGTTGTTTAGGATAGTTTTGTACATGATGAGATTGCACAAACTCATTTATTGTGTTGATGTAGTGGTTACTTTTAGATAATCCTGAGTGTTCGTTATTCACTTAATTTATATTTTTCTCATGTTTTGATGTCATGATTAATTAATATATAGAACATACAGAGAAGATGTGTATTATCTGGTATGTTGTGAAATGTAATTTTGGAAAATAGCTTGCATGTATCATACATGATCTTGTATTTGGATTTGTTAACTTTTTGTGAAACTTCGATTTTTCCAGAACTTGATTTTCTTGCCAGTCAGACATGTAGATTATTTTCTTAGCAGATTATTTTTAAAAAAAAAAAAACTTATTTTTTGTAGATATTTTTATAGAACCTTTTTTATATTTCATAGTAACAACAAAGTGTAGATTTATTTATAATGTATATCTTATCGATTTGAGTAAGAGATAGAGTTATACCTAAATAGCATTGTACGGAGCTGAACGTAATTGTCAGCAGAAAGAACTTAAAGGATAAATTAAATTTACATGTGTTGATTTAAAGGTTCCTTCGAGATAGGATTTTTGTTTTATATTTCACTCATTTTGTTAAAATATTGATTTCATTATTAGGCTTTACTTAAAGTATTACTGAATTACTTAAAAATTAAATACTGTTTTTATGTAACTTATCGAGAAAAAAAATATGTTTGTACGGTACTGTTGAAAAAAATGATTTTTTTTTTTTGGCATTGTAATTTTTTGTTGTGTGTGCCCAGCATTTGACTTCGTGATATCATTGATATGTAGTTTGATTAGTTCTTGTAAAAAGTTGTTTTTTATTATGATGTATTTTTTATTTTTAGCGCTTGATTGTGCGTTGGTCGTATTAGTTATAGTAATGCTATTACTTGTTTGTTCGATGCCTATAATTTATTTATGTTAGTTTTGTATAACTCTTATAACTTAGTTAAATTACTTATTAGCTTTTGTTTAGTTATAAATTATTTTTGATGGTATTAGTATAGATATACTTTGATATTTTGTGTTGTGCCTTTCGATCATGTTTATATATTTTTTTTTGAATAGGTTATCTGATCAAAACAGTTATTAGTATATACTGTTATTGACTTTCTTTGCGTTCGTGCCTTTGCTTTCTATCTGTCTTTGGTAACTATTCTTCATTTCATTCCTTCTTTTCTGTTGTCTTTTCGGTATGGATTTCATATCTTGTTTATACTTTCGTACCTCATCTTCGTTTTACTTGATTCTATTTGTATACTTTGTCTTCTTTCAACACTTATACCTCTATTCTTTGTATTGTTGGAGTGGTTATATGACTTGATATAACATATCTACTTTTGACAGTTGTATTTATTTTACATGTAATTGTCCAACTTAGTTATGAGTATATGGTATTGTTGAGTTCTTACTTTCCTTTTTTACAGATCATTCTTCTTTTGATTGATCTTGTGTTTTCTCTTTCGATTGGTTGTTTTCGGTTTGGTTTGTACTAAATATACGTAACTTAATTTTGGAACTGATCATATTTGTATATTTAGCTAATTACTTTTTATACTTAGCTGGTTATGCTGTATGCTTTAATTGCTACTTTACACTTTAATGCTGATATTTCTTGTAAATATCTAATTTTGATTTAAAATAAGATATTTTTGTAGGCATATGTTAGAGCTTAATTGTCTTCTAAATTTTTCGTTTTTGGGAGTTAATTTTTTCAAAAAAAATGATAGAATCATTTTTTTTCCCGGAGCGGGTGGTAACTGTTGCAAGTGGAATTTATGGAAGGGGAAGTAATCTTTAGAATGGTGTTTTGAACATATTAAATTTCGAGTTGCAACGCTTGATTAAGCGGATACTTGTCTGACTTTAGGATAGAATTATCTTTTCCTATTTTTCGGGTGACAGAGTACAGATAAGCGTGTGAACGCTGTTTAATGTATTTATTCTGTACTGTTTTGAGTCATGTGAATAGCTCGCTAGTCTGCATGTGTTATCGAGAACGGTGTTCAAGACAACCGAATCTCGTGACGGGTTTTTTGGTGGGACTAGTGTGTGATTTGGGAGTTGTGTTTTGGGCGTGGACCGTGTAGGTCGAGTCCCAGTGTTTTTGGATAATGTATGCCTACGTAGGATTTGAGAAAATGTCGACTTATATATTTCGCTGTGTGTACAGCCTATTTGATAAACTGCAGTGAAGACTGTTTAGGCCATATGAAGATTATTATAGCTGCCGTGTGTTGCAGGCTTTATTGAGTAATGCAGTACTGTTTAGGCCATATGAAGATTATTATAGCTGCCGTGTGTTGCAGGCTTTATGGAGTAATGAAGTACTGTTTAGGCCATATGAAGATTATTATAGCTGCCGTGTGTTGCAGGCTTTATGGAGTAATGAAGTACTGTTTAGGCCATATGAAGATTATTATAGCTGCCGTGTGGTGCAGGCTTTATTGAGTATTGAAGATTTGTTTAGGCCATATGAAGATTATTATAGCTGCCGTGTGATGCAGGCTTTAGTGAGTATTGGAGTACTGTTTAGGCCATATGAAGATTATTAGAGCTGCCGTGTGATGCAGGCTTTATTGAGTATTGAAGTACTGTTTAGGCCATATGAACATTATTATAGCTGCCGTGTGGTGCAGGCTTTATTGAGTATTGAAGTACTGTTTAGGCCAGGATGTGGACAGGCCGTATTATATATATTTAATGCAATGTGGAAATTATATGATTCGTGTTTTGCTGTCGAATGTGTGTCATTTATGTCATCGTGTCTGTGTTGTACGGAATAAACAGTATCGAACTGTTCTAGTCGTTTGCAACCCTTTTTGACTCCTGAATGTACTCTTATGTACGTACTGTGGTGTGCGATCATATCAACACACACCCAGGTCAACATTCCAGACACAGTGACAGGACAGCAGCACACATATATTAAATTAGCCTGCGTGGCGATGATATAGACCAAACCACTACACTCGCAACAGTGGGTGTAAACAGAGATTATATAACATTTAGACTTAGCGCCGTTATCAGCGGTGGTTTCAAAGACATAATAACATTAACGTTTAATTACGTTCAGTGAGAAACCAGCAAATCTAGTCGGTATCACTCCTACTTCATAACTAATTTATAATCTATTTACAGACTGAACACATTACATAACAAACACTGAGTTCAGAGCGGTAGGCCAATTGTCAGCTTCATCTGAAATAATTTACACCAGTATATTCCTCCCTAATGGTTACTACGCCTCTGCAATTCCAGCATTATTTCTTTCTAGTCGATAAGATAGGTGTCAGTGTACTGTTTGGCAATTCCATGTAGTTTTACTTTCCTCCGACACCTTCTGTTCAGGTTGGAGCATTATATAGGCCTTGCCTCATGTTCGCTACTGACCCACATATATATACAGACATAAATTATCAATTTACATTCAATTTTCATTAAAAAGATATTGAATATATCAAGCTTACCACAATTCATGGAATAATACACAGCTACGTTGACTGGCAATGAATATAGCACAATTTCGATCTGCCGATGTCCCAGGCTTTTATTTAGAAAAATATGCACTGGTGCTCAACGCACTGGTTCTGTAGTAAGTTTATTTGAACATGTGGTGGTGACCTGACGCCTCTGATTGACTATATTCGCGGGTCTAACCAATCGTGCCATGTTTACCCAATCGTTTGAAAAAAAGTACTCCTACTCCCGTTTCCCCTGACAACAAAAGATAGTATTTATAGCCCGACTAATCGTGTTTAGCCTTACATTTATTGCGCTCCAATCAAATCGGATTTAACATGGAGACCCATTTCCCGTACAATGGTGGGGTGAAAATCTGCCACTGAGCGATTCTGATTTAGGTGTTGTCTGACATCCCTCACTATTTCTTTTGGCTATAATTTGGTAATTCCTAGACTATTTGCGTAACGTTTAACATATTATTTGTCAGCAAGTTCTAAGGAACCCATATATATATATATTTAATGGAGCCAATATGCATTTTCTTCTAGGATAGTCGTGCTGTTACCACCTCCTCACTTCCAAACTTTAGGGTGTCTGGGTACTGTCATGTTTTCAAACGTAAACCAGTATAATGTCATGTTTCCTAATAAGCGTTTTTCAGGATTTTAAAACCTAACTCTGGTATGGGTAGTGTTTTTTGATCACTGTCGATTTGAAAAAAGCTAGTGCTTGTGGCCTTATACGCGTGATGGTAGTAATTGTATAGCGAGACGCGTGTTTAGTGTTGCATGCGTTCCTGCTTTCAGCCTCTCCCTTTCTTTCTATCTTTAGTCCATCTGTCTTTCGTTTTTTGGTAACGTAGTGTATAAAATGACATGAATGGAATTTTAAATCTAGGTCATCTTGCGTATCTCAAGGTTTTTCTTAGAAATGGAGTACACATTTTATTGTGTTGGGGAAACGCGTGTATGCTGCAGAAGGCTTTTACTATCAACGTGAAACGTTACAATTTGCAGACGAAGGAGAAAACAAGGGGGATTTCGAGTACAGTCATTGTGACAGCACTGTTCTTTACCATTCTTCTTTCCTTTTATGGAATTTATGTGTTAGGCTTTACATTTACTTTTTAATTTATATATGTGGATTAGAATATTTCACGACATCTCCCTTCTTAAAACAGACATCTTATGTCAGTCCTTTATTCTATATACACATAGATAAATGTAAGTCAACTTGACTTTACTCTGCTGTTGTGCTATCATGGTTTTATGTAGTTGGGTCCATTCAGAGTAGGCACTACTCAGGAAATCTGCCTCAGACCTCTACAACCAATAATATTTTTCGGTTATGTTACTGAACAGCCGCAAGTGTGACTGCTTGTCTTAATGCTGCTTCACAACCCGTATTCACCATTTCTCTTCTCTGAGTCTGCGCAATGACATGTCCAGAGAACATTAGATTTTCCTCAAAATGTACGTTATGAGGAGATAACATATACCTGGTGATAGCAGAGTTTTCGTAGTGGATCCCATAATCTTCTTATTAGCCTGTATGAAACATTCGGAATATCCTCAATCAAAGAGGCAACTCAGGGATTCATTACGTTCCTCTGAATTGTTTACATCCAACAATTTTGTCTGATCTCAGGTTTTACTGGAATCTGATAGTATCCTTTACTCAGATCCACTTTGAGAAATATTTAGCTTTATTTAGTCTGGCAAACAACTGATTTGTATCCGGCAATGGATCCACCTGTCCTTCTGTAATAGCATTCAGTCTCCTGTAATCTATACAGAGTCTATGTTCTCCAGAGGGCTTCCTTAAGAGTACAACACCGGAACTATACGAAGATTCACTGTGTGAAATAATTCCTTCCTTCAACAAATAGTCTATCTCTTCCTTCAAAGCTTTCTCCTTAGCAAAAGGAATCGAATATGGTTTCATACATACAGGTGTGGGGTCTATCAGCTTCATATCATATTCCAATAAGTTTGTATGCCCTGGTCGGTCTGTTAACACCTCTGTATGAGTATATAGAACCTGTTGCACTCTCTCTTTCTGAGTTTTCGTTAAATGTGTACTGATTTTCACCTGTGCCGCTGTCTCACAGGGGTGTAATGGATATTCAAATGATGAAAGTGGTTCCTTTTTCATCTCCATGGCAATGGACAAGGTCAACAAGTGTGTCTCTTCCTGATGTTCTCTTTCCAAATATTTCTTCAGGAGATTCACATGATAGATTTTTTCTTTCCCCTTCTTATCTATCTTATAATTGGTTCTAGACACCTTCTCTAGAACTGTATATGGACCTTGCCATCCAATTTGTAACTTATTCTGACTACCGGGTAGAAGAAGCAGTACCTTCTCTCCCACAGCCAAATCTCTGTCTTTAGCTTTCCTGTTATAATAGGCAGCATGTTTCTTCCTGGCTTGTTTCAAATTTTCATTGGCAAGTTTCCAGCCAGTTTTTAAACGAGTGGTCAGCTCATTCACATATTGGTATGAGGATGTAATATTTTCCTCTGCCTTTTCATCAGTCCACGTTCTTAACAGCGTTACATATGGACCTTTAATTTTTTGGACCTATTTGTCCATGCACCGGTATGGTCTCTTCCACTCGAAGCGCTATAGTGATGATTTTTCCTCCCAGAATTATCATGCACAAAACGACCGCTACCAATTTTTCTTTTGGGGCTTTCTCCCCACTTAAAATTCTTGATGAGAGATTTCCTCTCTACATCCTCTTCCTCCAGTTTGTTTAAGTCCGATTGAGTTATTTTCGGCTTATCCTGGGGTAAGACATCTTTTTGCACTCTCCGCATAGTGGCCATTGTAAAACAGTTAAGTGAAGCTTGTCCGTGAAAAGGGGCTTCCCATTCCATTTGGTCCACTTTATCAAATCTATTTTTCTTTTTATTATCAGGCCTAATTTTGCCCCGTGGCGTGTCTAGGTCCTGATCAATGTTCCCACTTGTGGGTGTTCCCTCATGTGCTATGCTACACCTTTCTACAAAATTCTCAATGTCCCATCTTGCTTTGGGCCAATAATAATTGTGCGCCACCTTTTGAATGATGGTACCTATCTTCTCATGGTCCCCATCTGGTTTCACATGTAGGCTCCTTATTAATTCTGCCCTATATCTTTTAGGAAGTACCAGCTGTCCCTGACCTTTGGATCTAGCTCCAGTCTTCCTATACATCAACTTGTTTTTCATGTAAAAATCTCCCTTGCCTGGAGTTGTATGACAAGTTGACAATTTCCTGAAACAAGGCTTGAGGGTCTTATCCCCAGCCTGTGCCTTCCTCATCTCTTCTGGAGTGGTATCTAACATAATATCCTCCTCCTGTCTTGAGGTCGACCTGACCTGAAGGGTGGCCATAACTATAGGGTTCCTTCTACAACGGTCAGTGTCATGATTGTTCATCTTACAATTTTTACACCACCTTTTTCCTTGGTTGAAAGATTTTCTTTTATCATATTTCCTTTCATCGAATTGTGGGGTTTTATTTTTATTGTCATACCGTGGCCTATGAAATTGGTGCTTACCTTTGTTTTGATCTCTAGGATCAAATTTATTAAAGTTCTGTGGTGCCCTAAAATTTTCCAGCTGTTTCTTTTTATTACCTGATACCTCTGCCTGAGCTGCTTGATACCTTCAGCAACATTTAGCAACTCACCCAGCCTCTCTGCACCTTGTTCCATGAGAAACTTTCTCAGGTCTGGAGCCATGGACTCTCTTAATTGTTCTATAAGGACCATTTCCTTAAGATCTTGGGTTTTCCCCAGAGAAGTCCATTTCTCCAAGTATGTCTCTAACCGTGCAGAGAACTGGTGATAGGTTTCACCTGACAGTAGTTTAGCATTCCTAAGTTTTTTCCTATAAAATTCTGCGTTCTTTTCATATCTTA
The DNA here is from genome assembly GCA_024509875.1 of Oreohelix idahoensis. Classification (NCBI taxonomy): domain Eukaryota; kingdom Metazoa; phylum Mollusca; class Gastropoda; order Stylommatophora; family Oreohelicidae; genus Oreohelix; species Oreohelix idahoensis. The sequence goes on along the minus strand of JAMPIV010008103.1, from coordinate 14,806 downwards.
ACAAAAGAGCCTGCTTTAGCATGTCATAATTTTCCTGATCACCTCTGCTCATTTTTGCAAAAACTTCATAAGCTGCCCCCACGAAGTCCTTGAGATAACTTTAAGCTCCACCTTTCTCTCTCTAACCCATATGTGGTAGCTAATAGTTCATACCTATTTAGATAGCTCTCTATATCATCGTCTTTCTCAACAAAATGATCTAAATGAAAATTCATAGCTGAGGTTGAGGCTCCCTGGCTAGCAGTGGCATCAGAGGCAAAGGGACTGGCACCATTTTCAGGAGCATGGCCTTGAAACTCAAACTCCCTTAGTCGTAACTAATGTTCCCTTTGTAATCTTTTATCTTCTGCTTCCCTTTCTGCAGCTAATCGCTTGTCTTCCCTTTCTGCAGCCTGTCTTCTTTCCTCGGCTTCCCTTTCTGCAGCTAATCTTCTTTCTTCTGCTTCCAATTTCTTAGCCTCAGCCTCAATCTGCAACCTCTTAATCTCTTTTTCAGCCTCTATTCTCTTATCTTCGACCAATCTTTCAGATTCTAATTTTCTTTCGGCCTCTTTTTCTAATCTTCTTTCTTCCCGTTCAATATATTTGTCACATTCAGCAGTGACATAAGCAATCATAATTTGCCCGTCCATTCCTAACTCTTTCGCAGTCTGTACAGCAGCAGATCGAAATTTTGCCAAGTCGGCCATTGTCTAACATACAATTGTAAACAATTCAATCTTTCAATAATTATCTAAGGACATTACAGGCACTGAGAGCTCAACCTTATTTATTTCCACCCAAGGATACCTTTTAATTCTTTATTATTCCCAATATATATATAACAGGAGAAAGTTCAATATCCCGGACGAGCCCCCAATATATGTGGTAAAGTGGGATGTTATAAATTTTTATAGGGGACTTAGTGTACTGACTGAGATCAGCTGTGAAGGTATCTGTATCTAATAGGTGTAGTGTTTTACAGATAACCTTACTTGCTACCACATTATGCCTCAGTCAGAATTATTCTGGAATATTGTGATGACTACGTTAAATGTCTAGGGTATGTATATGATGAAGTTTAAGTCACAACAACAACAGACAGATAAACAATTTAATTTATTCCACCACACTTGACAACACTGTGACACTCACACACATGTACCATTCTATAAGACTATCTTAAATGAGTCACTGGTAAATTTTCAAATATCAATATGTATTAAGCACTTTCATTAATATATATGTCCTGATTCAACTACAAAGTGAACCAGGAATCACAATCAATTTTAATTACAATTTATATGTACAGGATTTATCAATATGAAACTTGTAGTGACATATTTTATTAATATTATCCTATGTGTGTCAGTTGTGTAGTAGTAATATGAGGTAATACTGGTTTTGTTTTTTCAAGCTATGTTGTTATTTGTCATCAGGACTTCAAGTGTTTGTTTATCTTGTAAGTAGTATGGGGAAAAGTTCACAGTCCCTATCAATTTAAACACTGTATTTTCCCTCTGGTTTATTATAAAGTCAGATTTTGAGGGGGGGCATAATGTTGAGCTCCACTGGCCACATAGGCTTATCTTTCGTGATGGCGGCAGGATAAGACTCCTCTGCTCGATAGCCTCCCTGTGTTCTGGAGACACCTCACTGGTCACTATCTGGACCCAGGAGTATGCTGTCAGCCTCTAGGTTCAGCAAAGCTCCGACCAGGTGCTGCTCAATAGCTTTAGGACCACGGTCCCTGAAACAAGAAGGTTGTACCTCCTACTTCATAACTAATTTATAATCTATTTACAGACTGAACACATTACATAACAAACACTGAGTTCAGAGCGGTAGGCCAACTGTCAGCTTCATCTGAAATAATTTACACCAGTATATTCCTCCCTAATGGTTACTACGCCTCTGCAATTCCAGCATTATTTCTTTCTAGTCGATAAGATAGGTGTCAGTGTACTGTTTGGCAATTCCATGTAGTTTTACTTTCCTCCGACACCTTCTGTTCAGGTTGGAGCATTATATAGGCCTTGCCTCATGTTCGCTACTGACCCACATATATATACAGACATAAATTATCAATTTACATTCAATTTTCATTAAAAAGATATTGAATATATCAAGCTTACCACAATTCATGGAATAATACACAGTTACGTTGACTGGCAATGAATATAGCACAATTTCAATCTGCCGATGTCCCAGGCTTTTATTTAGAAAAATATGCACTGGTGCTCAACGCACTGGTTCTGTAGTAAGTTTATTTGAACATGTGGTGGTGACCTGACGCCTCTGATTGACTATATTCGCGGGTCTAACCAATCGTGCCATGTTTACCCAATCGTTTGAAAAAAAGTACTCCTACTCCCGTTTCCCCTGACAACAAAAGATAGTATTTATAGCCCGACTAATCGTGTTTAGCCTTACATTTATTGCGCTCCAATCAAATCGGATTTAACATGGAGACCCATTTCCCGTACAATGGTGGGGTGAAAATCTGCCACTGAGCGATTCTGATTTAGGTGTTGTCTGACATCCCTCACTATTTCTTTTGGCTATAATTTGGTAATTCCTAGACTATTTGCGTAACGTTTAACATATTATTTGTCAGCAAGTTCTAAGGAACCCAAATATATATATATTTAATGGAGCCAATATGCATTTTCTTCTAGGATAGTCGTGCTGTTACCACCTCCTCACTTCCAAACTTTAGGGTGTCTGGGTACTGTCATGTTTTCAAACGTAAACCAGTATAATGTCATGTTTCCTAATAAGCGTTTTTCAGGATTTTAAAACCTAACTCTGGTATGGGTAGTGTTTTTTGATCACTGTCGATTTGAAAAAAGCTAGTGCTTGTGGCCTTACACGCGTGATGGTAGTAATTGTATAGCGAGACGCGTGTTTAGTGTTGCATGCGTTCCTGCTTTCAGCCTCTCCCTTTCTTTCTATCTTTAGTCCATCTGTCTTTCGTTTTTTGGTAACGTAGTGTATAAAATGACATGAATGGAATTTTAAATCTAGGTCATCTTGCGTATCTCAAGGTTTTTCTTAGAAATGGAGTACACATTTTATTGTGTTGGGGAAACGCGTGTATGCTGCAGAAGGCTTTTACTATCAACGTGAAACGTTACAATTTGCAGACGAAGGAGAAAACAAGGGGGATTTCGAGTACAGTCATTGTGACAGCACTGTTCTTTACCATTCTTCTTTCCTTTTATGGAATTTATGTGTTAGGCTTTACATTTACTTTTTAATTTATATATGTGGATTAGAATATTTCAAGACACCTCTAAAAGCTGGACCTAGTAAAATGAAGCCTCTAACATTTCTCTTCGGCAATATCTGCTATGGGACTATCTTTACCTTTTATTGATAAGGATGGTAACGAGCAACAGCTTCAACACGTTGAACCAAGTAGGAATTTCCAGTCAAAAGTCGGTTATATTATATTACGTTTTATAACCTGACCTACTCTGTCTGTGTGAATGAAAATACAATAAGATCCATTTAACATACGCCACAAAAACGACTCCAAGGGCACATCACCTGCAAAATGAGAATACCAATATTAGATTATTTGCAGGCTTCAAATTTACAAATAAATATACAAGAGGTGTTAAGAATAGACAGACCTAGGGAACTGCATAATGTAGTCAAACAGTATTTACCAAGAAAAAAAGTTAATATGTAGTAATTGGGAATGTGAAGGTCTGATGCTGTTCTTACAATACATATGACTTATGGCAAGTGAAAGTCACTTAAATAGCTGTTATACGAGGGGCGTTCAGAAAGAAATGCACCACATCGTTTTTCTCAGATAATAATGAAGATAGAAGCATGACATTTTGCACACTTAAAATATGGCATGTGCCAATTGTGTGCGTGCATCATTTGCACTGCAACCGGCCAAATAATACGGCTGCCCTAAACCGTTGAAATGGAGCGTGTTAGCAACTTGCGTTATAAGCAGCGAATTGTGATAGAATTTCTCGTTGCAGAGAAGGAAACTGTTGTGAACATTCACAAGCGTCTATGTGATGTGTATGGAAGTTTTGCAGTCGACAGGAGTACAGTCAGTCGCTGCGTTCAGAGAATCGAAGAATCAGGTAGTGGAGATACAGAGCTGCTTGATCGGCCGGGCTGTGGACGTCCTGCCCCAGCCACCAACGCAGAAATGTTGAAATGCGTGGAGGGCATTATTCTTACTGATAGGCGAATCACTACTCAACAAGTGGCCTTACAGTCAGCATTGGTAGTGCAAATGCAGTTATAAAAACTCTCGGATTTTCTAAGGTTTGCACAAGATGGGCTCCTGGAAGTCTCACAAATGACCACCGATTGCAAAGGAAAGCAATTTCTTCTGAATTGTTGGAGCGTTTCAATGCAGATGGAGAAAACTTTTTGGCTAAGATCGTTACAGGTGACGAAACCTGGGCACATCATTTTGAACCTGAGACAAAAAGACAGTGAATGGAGTGGCATCATCCGCAATCACCACGAAGAAAGAAATTCAAGACAATTCCTTCAGCTGGAAAGGTCATGATCACTGTCTTTTGGGACATTGAAGGTGTGATTCTTGTGGACGTTATGCCAAGAGGAGAGACAATCAATTCGCAAGCTTACATTAAGACATTGAAAAAACTCAATCAACGTTTTCGCAGAGTTCGGCCGCACAATAATCCAACAGACCTGCTTCTCCTTCACGACAATGCGCGACCTCACACAAGTCTGGCAAGACGGGAAGCAATCACCAAATTGGGTTGGACTGTACTACCCCATCCACCCTATAGTCCCGATTTGGCACCCTCTGATTTTCGTCTGTTTGGTCCACTTAAAGATGCACTCCGTGGGACAAGGTTTGAAGATGAAGGAGTGATTCATGCAGCGAAGAAATGGCTACATGATCAAGACAAAATCTGATACGGGCTAGGAATACATGCACTTGTTTCACGCTGGCATAAAGCCGTACAAGTTGATGGGGATTATGTTGAATGATACCGATGTTTACATGACATATCCATGTATATTGTATATAAATTTCATGCTTTTTTGATAAACAGCTCCTGAGAAAAACGATGAAGTGCATTACTTTCTGAACGCCCCTCGTATAACTGAAACAACCAGGCATTTACACCTTTCCATCTTAATATTATTCTTGTTTGGAATTTCTGTTTGATTTTGTTCGGTTTGATCTCATTTAGTTTGTTTGGTTTTTTGTTTGTTTTTTAACATACACGCATAATCGGTAATTGTGATATGCCCTATTTACAATTATTTGACAGATGTGAGGCTACTTTCCCATATCGGCAATTGTTCATATTATTTGGAATTGAAAACAATATATAATCTAATTATAACCCATCAGAAGTTGAAGGAGATATTTTTCAGCTGGTGACATCACTATCAATAGCCAAGGTGAGAAGGTCAAAGGGGAGTACATTATAAAGTTGCGACAGAAATAAAAAAAAGTAAGTGCAAGTCTCTGTCGTCATATTAATGAACATATGACGTAATGTTTAAGATAGAATGCAAGGTTAGAATAATTACATGTAAAGGTCATTGTTGCGTGATAAATTCTCGCAACATCGTTTTGTTTCAATGTCTGTTTTATAACGCAAGGGCAACAACTGCTTGGAATTTATAGTCACTTTTCTCGGTAAGCATTTGTCTTCTCGCGTTGGTATCGAATGCAGTTAAGTTTGAGCTGTGGTCATTTTTGCGCTGGACTGCGCATGACTTGTCTTGTTGTTTGGTCGATCGGTTTCCGCCCACCACTAGTGGAGTGAGCGATTTGGAATGGCGAAAGAGATGCCTCGTTGAAGAGGGGATCTCCGCTATTTTTTGTTCTGTCAGGGATGTGTAGTCCTCTTAATGGATATTTCGTTTATTCGAGATAATACCTCTAGTGTTTTCCCACATGTCGGGAGGCGTGATATTTCTGTGTATTTCATGAAAGCAAGGTAAATTGACTTTTTCATTAACTCTATCGATTTTGGGTCGTGAGCGATTTCGATTCATAGCCTGTCTCGAAAGTCGTCGTCACGAGATGTTTTTTCCCAGCTCACATGTCGCTGCATTGTACTGCATCGGTTGATGCATGTACCAAGGACCATTACTTGCTACTTTGTTAAATGAACTAGGTTTGGAAAACCTTTATTATCTAGAGGATATTTTTGAGGACATTATTTATACTTCGGCAGACGTGTCTGTCTTGCTGAAGTCAAACTAAGGAGAGTGAACTGATCTCATACATCTGGTTATCTCCTGGCTGTTATAGAAAAGGATGGAGTTTTTCACCTGACTACATTTACAGCACTATGAAATATAACATGCATCTGACTCATCATTGTAATGCTGTCTACCGTCTATTGCTGTATTGAATGTTGCTGTGATAATGACTGTTTGATGTGCCTACACATTTGCGTAACCATTTTGTCACTGTGGCGTCCACAATAAATAATGAAGAAAAACGTCAACGGCTGTTTCAAGAATCATTGACTTTATACGTCGTGAGTTTACTGACGTCCTATGTGGATTGCCCTGTTATTTTTGTATGAACATTGTTTTGACTGAACACATCTGCACACTACACAAAACCAGACATGCGGATACCATCCATCATCATATGGCATCACGCATCATTTGGTGGCCATAAGCTGGTTTGATTCTGGTACCAGCAAACACGGGGTCCCTTACCCACTTCATTTTCAACAAGAATTCATCAGCATCCTTCAAGAAATTAACATTCTTCAATACAGTCAACATCTTCAAAATTTTCAAAGTACTCGGCGTTGCCCGGTAAAAGTCAAAATTTCAATTTTTTGACGGAAACAAGAATTTGACAGTACCCGGCGTTGTTACATGTTGCCGGATAACTCGGACTGCTGTTATCTTTTACGCAAGTCAAGCAAGTTGCTGCTGTCAAGGTTCCAGTGCTGTCGTTTTTGTGAAGGTCAAGTGCCGGTTGAAACGGGTTGTTTTCTGAAGAAGGCCAAGTACCGATTTCCATCAACTTACTTTTGGATTAGAAGGTCAAGTGCCGAAACAACTCAACACACAGTATTTCAGAAGCTCTTGTACCATCGTGTTAGCAGTGGAAGCAGTTCAGATGTGCCATCATCGTTGGAGCTTCGCTCTTTAGGACGTTGATTGACATCCGTTTTTCTGCTGTTCTACGATTGGAAGCCTATAAGTTAAGTGGCCTGTTTGTATGTAAACTGTGCCCTTATACTTCTGCTGAGTCTTCTGTGTATCATCTCATTCTATATGTTATATGTTTATATGTTATTTGTATATTTATATGTTTATATTTCAGCGGGTTCTCGGTTGGGTGGTGTCTCCGTTAGATTATGCCACGTCATAGAGGTCGTCTATTGTGAGCGTTTTCTGTAGGGTTTGCAAATTTCCGATACTGGAATTTGCTAAGCGACTTCTGTTGCTATTTATGTTAGCTGTGATGACATGTTTTAATATTGTTTTCGTTATTATTTCGCATTCTTTAGTTTTGTTTTGATTTGTTTGTATTTGTTAGCCTACTCTTGTCTATAATTTAGTTTCATACAACATTTTTGTTTATACACTGTGGTGTCATGTATTTTGTTTAATTCTATCGCAGATATCGTCACATTTTTTGTGATATTTCATTAATTTCTGCTTTATTTTTAGTTGATTTCTGCGAAAGTTTTTGTATTGTTGCTGATCTTTGTTATTGTTTACATTGTTATTGTTTACATTGTTTGTATTGTTTACATTTTCAATGTTTACATTCTGCATGTGTTTACATAGTCATTGTTTACAGTTATAGTAATTAGTTAATGGGCTATGCTAATGCACTGTTACTACTACACTGATGATAAATGAATGATGAATAGTGTCGTGCACTATTGAATGAGAAGTGCACTTATGATCAAGAATTGAGTGCTGATATTTCATATACAAGTTCTTTGATTGGAGACTTGTTTCCCACAGAGACTGGGATAATATAAGGTGATGTGAATATACAAGTGCTTAATTAAGACTTGTTACACTTAGGTTTGAAATAAATTAGTTAATTATTTCAGGTTTTGGACTCATATGTTAGACAACATGTCTACATTTGAGCACTTTATTGAGCAGGGTAAATTGCTTGGGAAGACTGGTGATAAGTTAGAAGAATTTGCAACTGCTCGATATGATAAAGCAATGGAAGCTGAACAAAAGAAACTGCATATGGAAGCTGAACAAAAGAAACTGCAGATGCAGGTGGATGAAAAAAGATTCCAAATGGAAATGGAAAAACAAAAAAGGGAATCAGAAGCTGAGGAAAGAAAACTCCAGCTACAGCTAGAAGCTGAGAATAAAAGACTTGAAAAAGAGGCTGAAAATAAAAGACTTGAAAAAGAAGCTGAAAATGAAAGACTTCAAAAAGAGGCTCAGGCTGAGGAAAGAAGATTACAGAGAGAGTCTGATGAGAGGAAAGAGAAAGCAAAAATGGAACATGAAGAAAAGGTCTTAGCTTTAGAGTTGGAAAAATTGAAATTGACGAGCATGAGTAATGGTAATGATTCAAACAAGGGTTCATCTTCTGGTAAGGCTAATAATGATACTTTTAAGATTAAGTTACCAACATTTAGTCCTTCCAGTGATGACATAATGTTCTATCTGGACAGATTTGAACAAGCATGTACAGCTCATAACATAGACAAAGCAAAATATGTTTATCAGTTATCAGGGATACTGACAGGTAAAGCTCTAAGTATATTAAATATGGTGGATGAACCTGACAAGAACAATTATGAGGTTGTCAGGGCCGCTTTGTTAAAGAAATATCAGCTTAACGAAGACGGCTATCGTCTACAATTTAAAAACATGTTACCTGAAAATGGAGTTGAATTCTCCGAGTTTATTGCAAGAATACGCATTACTTTCTCACGATGGGTTGAACTATCTAAGACGGAAAAAACTTATGAAGGACTTATGGACTTAATACTTAGAGACAAAGTCATGTCGTCTGTCAATGAGTCTTTCCTTGCTTTCCTTCATGAACGTAAACCTAAAACAATAAAAGAAATGGAAGATTTCTGTTGCCAATACGTAACTGCGCACCCACACATAACCATGGGTAACTCTAAGGTGAAAGAAGGTTTACCAGTTGCTTCGGCAGCTCCGTATGGTCAAAACTTTGCTCGTAGATCCCAACAAAATTTTGATAGAAAGAGTAGCGGTAATTTCTGTCAAAATCATGGAAATCAATTTCATGGTGATTCTTCTTCGAAGAATTGGAGACAACCTGATAGTACTCGTTACTATCACCCTAATAATTATAAGCATTTCAAAAGAGGATATGGTAATAGAGGTTATTCCTGCCGAAGACCTCAGAACCAAACAAATAGATGTTCGCATCAATGTGAACATGATAGTAATCGTGGAAACTGGAATTCGAACCAGGATAACAATTACAATAGAGACAATAATAACTGCAGAGATAATAATAACTCTGATAACTTCAGAGGTAATAATAGTCGGGGTAGATCTCAACACAAAAAAAAGAGATATCAGCAGGCTAATGCTGTACAACAGGAAACTGAGGGAGCCTGTAATCATGTTGTTGATAGTAAAAACTTTGACGCTGTCACTGGTTCTGCTTTTGACTTTGAGAGAGCAAACAAATGCCCCCAATGCAGTACTTTATTCGAACCGGGTACCATAACTACTTTGAGTTGTGGTCACCCACTTCCCGCTCTTCCTGCTGCTGTTGCGCATGACGGGAGGGGTTCTTTAATTCTACATAAGGGTCTTGTTAATGATACTCCGGTCTCACTACTTTTCGATTCCGGATGCACCACTATTGGTGTTAGACAATCGCTTGTAGATCCATCTTGTGCTACAGGAAGGGTTATTAAATGTGTCACATTTGGCGGCACTCTAGAAAAATATCCTACTGCTGTAATTCGCATTGCCACTCCTTTCTTTACTGGAGATGTGCATGCTTGTCTCTTACCTAATCCTATTGCGGACCTTATTATTGGTCGTATTCACGGAGTTAGGGAGTGTACCCCACAGCAGATTGCTGCTTGGGAAGATAATAACATGCAAGCTACAAATGCAGTAGTTACAAGAGCACAAGCTCTACAAACACCCGAAACTTCACTGAATAGTGATAATGAAGTTGATAGCCAAGATAGTCACTTAGTAATCACTCGTGACTCTTTCATAAAATTGCAAGAAGAAGATCCTTCTTTAAAAAAATTCTTCGTTCTTGCGAAGAAAGGTGATCCGAATCAGGATACAAATAGAAAATCTTGGATTGCAATGAGAAACGGCGTACTTGTACGTATGGTACAAGATTCGACTACGTCGGCACATTCGCAAATTCTTGTTCCCAAGAGCATGAGAGTCCAAATATTACAACATGCTCATGACTCGCAATGTGCTGGACATATGGGTTTTGCCCGTACGAAGTCGAGAGTCCTTGCGGCTTTCTTTTGGCCTTTTGTCAATAAGGACATTCGTATTTACTGCCGATCATGCAAGGTATGTCAGGAGGTCAAATCTAGAGGACCACGACATGCTGCGCCTATCCAGGCTGCTGACATTCCTATTCGGCCGTTTCAGAAAATGGCCATAGATATTATTGGCCCTTTTAAGGTCAAGTCGGCCAGAGGACATCAGTTTATCCTTACATGTGTCGATATGTGCACACGTTGGCCAGAGGCTATTCCTCTTAAGAGCATATCTACTACAGATATCGCAGATGCTCTTTGGTTGATATTTTCTCGCTTGGGGTTCCCCAGAGAAATATTGTCAGACCATGGCACTCAACTCATATCTGACACTATGTCACAGGTAATGTCTACCTTACATATTGAACGATCTCTCAGTAGTATCTACCATCCTATGTCTAATGGGTTAGTTGAGCGTCTGAATAGAACGCTCAAGACTTTGCTTGGTAAGATAACTGAAGATCATCCTCAAGATTGGGACAGGGTTTTACCCGCGGCTCTCTTTGCCTATAGAGAAGTCCCTAATGAACACACAGGATTTTCTCCCTTCGAACTTGTCTTTGGCGCGCGTCCACGCGGCCCTATGTCTTTATTACACGATCTCATCACTGCCGATGATATTAGCGATGAAACTCAATCCTCATATGAGTATGTCATTGCTCTTAGACAAAAGATCATTGAGGCATGTAAGCTAGCAACTGCTTCATCAGAAATTGCTAAAGAGAAGGCAAGGCAGTTTGCTAACAAGAATAGATGTCTACGACAACTTTGTCCAGGTGACAAAGCATTCGTCCTACTCCCCAGTAGGGAAAATAGACTTCTTATTGCATGGAAAGGTCCGTATGCAATAGTCTCTCGGATTTCCGATGTTGACTATGTGGTCGATATTGATGGAAAGCATAAAACTTTCCACATAAACATGCTTTCGGAATTTCACGAACGTCCGGACTATTTGCTGCCTATTTTCCAGGCAACGGATGATGCTCCTGCACCTCACGGTCATTATTCATCCCTGTCTGTCATTCAGGATGAGGAAGCTACCTTCTCTGATGTCAACCTTCCCCTTCCAGTGGTTCCATTACATTCCACGGAATCTTGGAAAAACGTTTCTGTTTCTCCTAATCTTTCTGGTGACGAACATCGACAAGTCTCGTCGATGTTACAAACATTTCAGGATGTTCTCACTGACATTCCTGGACACACAGATGTCATAGAACATGACATAATTCTTACCGACAATAATCCAATTAGGGTTAGGCCGTATCCTATTCCTATACACTTTCAGTCGCAAGTGGAAAAGGAATTGGATGAAATGATTCAATTAAATATAATTGAACCATCGACTTCACCATATTCTTCTTCCATGGTTATTGTCCGGAAGAAGGATAAGAACATACGAATTTGCGTTGATTATCGCAAATTGAATCAGGTCACAAAGTTCGACGCTGAACCGATGCCTTTGTTAGAAGATCTACTGATTAGACTTTCTAATTCTAGATTCTTCACTAAACTTGACTTGTCTAAAGGTTATTGGCAAGTGCCTTTAGCAGAGCATGCCAAACCTCTTACTGCTTTTTCTACACCTAGGGGTCTATTTCAATGGAATGTTATGCCTTTTGGTCTCATGAACGCCCCTGCCACTTTCGTTCGCATGATGCGTCGAATTCTGTCACATCGTTCGGATGTCATCGCATACTTAGATGACATCTGTCTCTTCAGTGATACCTGGGAAGATCACTATTTAGGGTTATATGACTTACTGTCCACTCTACGTGAGAATAATTTGACAGCAAAACCTTCTAAAGCTTTTGTTGGTTTTGGTGAAATCTCTTTCCTGGGTCATCGTGTTGGTCATGGTCTCTTGAAGACAGAAGACCACAATACTTCCAAAATACTGAACATCTCTGTTCCTAAAACGAAGAAACAAGTTAGGAGTCTCTTAGGTTTAATTCAATTTTATGGGAGATTTATTCCAAATTTATCTTCGATCATGGCACCTCTCTCAACATTGTTGAAGAAAGGTTCGCCTAATCTGGTCCGTTGGTCTGAAGAATGCCAATCTTCACTAGACCAAATCAAGAATATATTTTCTTCTCCTCCCATCTTAAGATTACCTACTCTTGATAGGACTTTTGTTCTTCGGAGTGATGCTTCATCCACTGGGATTGGAGCAGCACTGATGCAAGAATATGCAAATACTCTGCATCCTGTTATGTACATTTCTAGAAAACTAAATGCGGCAGAGAGGAACTACTCGGTTTTAGACCGTGAGTTGTTAGCGATGGTTTGGTCAATTCTAAAGCTACAAAGATTCCTCCTGGGCGCACATTTCATTCTAGAGACTGATCAGAAAGCTCTTACAGCTATTCAGACTAAGAATTTGAAGAGTTCGAGATCCACTCGATATGCTATAGCTCTTCAACCTTTTCACTTCACGGTACGAGCTATCCGTGGTGCGGATAATGTGATGGCTGACATTTTGTCTAGATGCCCACATGACTCCAACTAATACTTCTGTCCTATATTTCCATATATTACAGAGTCATAACACACCTATATTTCTACAATAGATTAGCACATCTGTACTTACTTTATATGTACACACTATCGTGCTTTGTTGTCATCTTCTTCTGTTCGTTTTTTAAGATGATAGAGGAGGACTGAGTAGTTAATATAAGGGCCGTTAGTTTACTAAACAGCCACAATTATTAATAATGTATTGTACCTTATGAAGCATATTAGTTATTAATTAGCATTATATTGCTTGTACTTTCTCAGAATGTCATTGTTGAGCTGAGGACTTACCTTACGAGTTCTAGATTGTGTACTTACCCTCGGAATACCAGAGCATATGTCCTGGATCGTCATGTAGTTTAACTTTACTATGTACTTATGTCATTACATGTCAAAGAATGTACTATTTAAATTTTCCTATCAGATTTGTACATCCATTTTTAAAGACAATATTAGAGTATGCTGTTTAATGATGATTATAGTAACTTGCATACGTATATTGTGTTTACATGCTAACGTGATGTGTGTTGGTGACACCTCCCCGATGTGAATATTTTTTGAGACATATTTATTTTTCTGTTGAGGTATATCCTCACCAGACACTCTATAATTAGCCTATTGTTTGGCAATTTAATTAATTATCAGCGCATAATTCGTGCGTTTTGAGCCGCTTATCGCTTGCTCTTTGATATTGAAAAAAAAATATGTTCCACATTTTTTTTTTTATCGGGAGGAGGTGGTGATATGTTGCGTGATAAATTCTCGCAACATCGTTTTATTTCAATATCTGTTTTATAACGCAAGGGCAACAACTGCTTGAAATCTATAGTCACTTTTCTCGGTAAGCATTTGTCTTCTCGCGTTGGTATCGAATGCAGTTAAGTTTGAGCTGTGGTCATTTTGCGCTGGACTGCGCATGACTTGTCTTGTTGTTTGGTCGATCGGTTTCCGCCCACCACTAGTGGAGTGAGCGATTTGGAATGGCGAAAGAGATGCCTCGTTGAAGAGGGGATCTCCGCTATTTTTTGTTCTGTCAGGGATGTGTAGTCCTCTTAATGGATATTTCGTTTATTCGAGATAATACCTCTAGTGTTTTCCCACATGTCGGGAGGCGTGATATTTCTGTGTATTTCATGAAAGCAAGGTAAATTGACTTTTTCATTAACTCTATCGATTTTGGGTCGTGAGCGATTTCGATTCATAGCCTGTCTCCGAAAGTCGTCGTCACGAGATGTTTTTTCCCAGCTCACATGTCGCTGCATTGTACTGCATCGGTTGATGCATGTACCAAGGACCATTACTTGCTACTTTGTTAAATGAACTAGGTTTGGAAAACCTTTATTATCTAGAGGATATTTTTGAGGACATTATTTATACTTCGGCAGACGTGTCTGTCTTGCTGAAGTCAAACTAAGGAGAGTGAACTGATCTCATACATCTGGTTATCTCCTGGCTGTTATAGAAAAGGATGGAGTTTTTCACCTGACTACATTTACAGCACTATGAAATATAACATGCATCTGACTCATCATTGTAATGCTGTCTACCGTCTATTGCTGTATTGAATGTTGCTGTGATAATGACTGTTTGATGTGCCTACACATTTGCGTAACCATTTTGTCACTGTGGCGTCCACAATAAATAATGAAGAAAAACGTCAACGGCTGTTTCAAGACTCATTGACTTTATACGTCGTGAGTTTACTGACGTCCTATGTGGATTGCCCTGTTATTTTTGTATGAACATTGTTTTGACTGAACACATCTGCACACTACACAAAACCAGACATGCGGATACCATCCATCATCATATGGCATCACGCATCA
>JAMPIV010008102.1:0-46825 GCA_024509875.1 Oreohelix idahoensis | reverse complement strand
GGGACTTCAAATTAATAATGTTACTTCGGTCTTCAGTATGTGAGCTTTTCGAGTTGATTAAGATTATCTCCTGGTGGCCTACTTGCTATTGACAACACTTCATACGCTCATGTTGTCACGCGTTTTCTCTAATGGTCTTTTTTCCCTGCAAAGTCAGACTAATCGTTCAAGTCATCGGTGTAAATTTTTAATATTTTAATTACGAGCCTACGCTTAGCTGATTAAGCATCGTTTGAAAACTTATATTTCTGTGGATTGTTTTCTAGTTCAAAATGTGCGCACTGAGGGTCAGGTGGGGGCTGGGGGGATCCTTTTTCCAACGCACCAAACTTGCGCTCTTTGTTAGTGAGTTATGATCCGTGTGGTAAGTTTTGAAACCATGAGACGTACCATTTGGCTCATGTGAAATTCTATTAGTGCCTAGTTGTAACTAATGTGTCGAACATGCCAGGAATCACCAAGAACGTCCTGGTATCAGTAATTTCACAACATATATAGAGTGAAGATAGCGTTTTTGCCTTCCCAAATTTCTAGTTGGCTTGTTTCCTGTCTCCGGGAGTGGCGCCAGCTGTAGAATTTGTGGCTTAACTCTTACGATGTTGTGGCATTCATTGGCCACTGTTATGAAGAATTTGTTCTGCGTATTGGTATACAATTTGACGGAACAGCTTTTGGCGGGGTATTAATGGTCAGAGTATGTGCTCGCGACTTTTGAGGTGCGTGGTATTTAGCTTTGGTCAGTAATGGAAACTGTGTGAGCTCAGCAACTTTTGAATGTTTGCTATGAGTAGTTCACAACATTGTAGATTTGACCTCTCGTTGGTATTTTTCACTGCTTTTATTACTATTTTAGATTAATCATCTATAGGAATCCGGCCAGCTCTAATCGCGGGATCACCGTCGCTACATTCTAGCACGGGGGGGGGGGTATGATTGGGATTTCATAAATTTTTAGTGGGGGATTGAATTTAGATTTTTCCAATTTGATTATCCATTAAATTTACCGTACTCTACCTTGGCAGGACCAGTGGCAGCAGGGTGGGATACCCCGCCATTTGTATATTTGTTCTTCACGAATAGAGACACCTACAGATACTCTATGGCGAAGATCATTCACGGTTTACAAGCGGCGGTGTAATTGCAGCTTTTTGTAGCTCAATTTATTGTAGGAGGTGTGCGTTGGGAGGCTAGGGAGTGCGAGGGTGGGTGGTCTTACAGGTTGTTTTTAGAACTTTGCACCACGTATTCTGATTTGCTCTGGTTACAGAACATTCCCTGTAATCACCAACGCCAAGCTATCGAGGTTTACGGTACGGTGCGTAGGTAAGAGGGGGGGTAGGGGTGGGGGGGGGGGGTTAAGGGGGCCGGTGGGGTGGGTAGTGTAAGTGGTGGGGTGGTTTCCCGACCCCCCACCCCCTAGGGACAACCCACATGGCGCCCCCCCCTTTAATGTTGTTAGTGGGGGTGGTTCTTGCGTGCTTTCAGTTCAGTTTTAGTTTGGATGGGTGATGGGTTTAGGCTGGAGAGTCTGGGGTTGGGAGGTTACTTTGGTGCTGGGGTGTTTGGGGGATGTTGAGGGTACGTGTAGAACAATGTCCCTTGGCGGAATAGGGCAGGGTCGTGGGAGGGTTGATGTTAAAAGGATAGGGGTTGAGGGGACATGGGTTGATCATGGTACTGGTTATTGGCTGGGGTTGTTGCGTCCCCGCCTACGGTTTTCACAAGGGAGGCGGATAGGGGGGTGGGGGGGAACTCTCCAGGCAGGTGGGGGGGGGGGGGGGGGGGGGGGGAAATGGGTGGGGGACATGAGCGGGGGGGAGGGGGCGCGGTGGAATGAGGAGGGGGTATGGGTTGTATCAGGCGGGTAGCAGTTTTTTGCGCGGGGTATTACCCTTACGTGGGGCCGGGGGTGAATGGGCGGGGGGGGTGGGGGGGGGGGGGGGGGATTTCCTAGGTGGGTCAGAAAATGAGGTATTATGGTTCTACTTTGGGGGGTGGGGTATCTCCCCGACATAATTTTGGAAATCACAGGAGGGTAGAATGTGCACATGGGGGGGGGTTGTTGGGGCATCGTCAAATGAATTTCATGGGGGGGTCAGCCCTAGGGCCACAGCAAAATTTAAACGCGTATGTGGTACCTAAGGGGGATGCTGGAAGTTCAAAATAGGGCTAAATAATGCAGGGTTGGGGGTTGGTGGAATCCAATGGGGGGGTGCCACAGTGTGGGAAAAGAACCAAGGGTGGGGTCTAGTCAACCATATGAGGATTTTGGGGTCCTTTGAGGAAGATGACGGCTTCCCCTGGGGTGGGTGGGATTATGCGTAGGGGGGGGATCGTTACGTCCAAACTTGGTGGGATGGGGGGCAGTTAAAAAGGTGAGTTAGAGGGGGGGGGGGGGGCGGGGTTTGGGGGATGTATGCGTGGGGTTATAAAGGAGGTATTGTGTATACGCATGGCGTAAATGGGCAGGATTGGGGGGGTAGAGGTGTCCAACCGGGGGGGGGGGGCAGTTACTAATAACACCTATTTTCACCTTGTCTTTGGGAGCGTCAACACAAAAGTATTTCAGTGCGAACCGAGAGTTCGTATAGGACGGTTGATGTTCCTGTTCGAGGTTCACACATTAGGACCCCAGTCTTGGAGGTTTAAAGTTAGTACTTGGGTGTGCTGGTTGGGACCACGAGGTATTGCAGTGTCAGCCTCACTTGTGATGGGGACGTTGTAGTTCCATTTCCCGCATACATGGATCGCGGGCCTCGGTTGTCCCCAGCACTAGTGCTATCAGGAGGGGTGGGCTGTATCGACGTATGGGGTGGGCTGTTGAACCATGGAGGGGTTGGGGGACGTGCCCAGAGTGTTATGTGTTTCGGGTACCAAATATGATTCCGCCTAGGAACCTACGCCGTGAGTGTAACGTATTATTATTTTGTTTGGTGGATTTTGTTATGCGTGTCCCAATGCGTTTTCAAGTATGGATACGGTATTCGGGGTGTGTGGTTGTCTTTGTGTGTTGATGAGGTTTTTGCGATACGATGTGTAGGGGAGGAATTGCTTATAACTGGTTTCTGGGATTGTAACTGGGTCTTTTGGTTTTCGTTTTTTGTGCTTTGATGTCCAGCTTAGTGACGTTTTCATTTAATGTTGTGGCTATGAGTGTTTGCAGCTATTTTGCCGTTCCCGTTGCACGTGAACAATCGTTTGTTGCGTGGAGGAAGGTTGTTTGGGTTATGTTCGCTCATTTATTTTCAATTGTTTTCTTGTTTACGTTTATGCTTAATGTGGCGTGGCCTGTACTGTTCTTGGGTTAGTTAATCGGCTCTGGTTGGGGTATTCACTGTTTAGCAGTTGCAGTGGGGTTTGAATTGTGAGTTCGTCACTGGGTAGTGGGTTTTTGTTGGCCACGTGGGTTTTTAGTATAATAGTGTTGGGGGGGGGGACAAGGTGGGGGCGGGGGTGGATGGGGAATTGTGGTGGGGGTCGATGGGGTTTTTTCGGTAGTTGTTGAGGCCGACTGGTGCCTTATCACAGGAGGTAATTGCCGTATCGACGTGTCTGCCATGGGGGTCGGGGTGGGAGAATATATGGGGTGAGTCTTCTACAGATCGTGGCAATGCGCTGGGGGGGGGGTTACTTACGGAGTTAGGGGGCTAGAAAGGGATTAGTAGGTCGGTGTGTTAAGGATTAAGGGGGGGGACGGTACTAGTGGAGGGACTTTCTTGGCATTAAGCTGGGGGGGGGTGGGGAAATTCGTGGTTGGGTGATTGGAAGGGTGGTGGGTTCGGAGGGTCTGACTTGGTCTGGGTGGTGTTCGGGGACGGGACTGTATGTTAATTCGGGGTAGGGGGGTGAAGGGTTTGACACTCATGGCTAGGGGCGGCCGGGATGTTGTATGGCGTTGTAGGGTACTGTATGGTGGAGGGGATGGGGGGCAAAATGGCGGGGGGTATGACGGGAACTTTAATGCATTTATTGTTTTTTTTTAATGGGGGTGAAGGGGGGATGCGATGATTTTTTTCATGGGGGTTTAGAGGAAGTGGATGGGGGGAAGCATCTGGTTCCCTGGTTGGCAACATGACGTTCGACTATTGTCCAATGGGGGCGGGTGCACTCCGTGCTTTTTAACGTTAGTCAGCAGTGAGGGGGGGGTTGGAGAACGTAGGGGGTTTAATCTCGTAGGGTGGGGGGGAGGGGGTCCGGGCATCGGGGTGGGGTTTGATAGCGGGTGTAAAAACCCACTTGGAGAATAGGTGGGGGTGGTGGAACAGGTGGGGTGGGGAGGGAAATCATGAAAAAATTCGCATGGGTGGTGTCGGTTGAGGTTCATTGTTGGTGTCAGGCCGGGCATTAAATGGGGAGTTGTAGGGTGGTGGGTATTTTTGGGTAGGGAGAGCGGGGGGCGGGGCCGCGTTCAAAAACATGGAGGGGAGCCAGGGGGGGGGTTTGGGGGGGGGGGTTTTAGCAGCATAGTATGAGTGGCGGCACTGCTCAGGGGAGGGTTGTTAGGCAGTTTGGGGGGTTGGTAATTCCTAGGCATATTTTGGAGTGGTGGGGTGGTTGGGTGGTTTAGCCAGAAAAATAGTTTGTTTGGGGTGATATATTCAAGAAAGTGGTGATGCCGGTTTTGCTTTGTGCTGTTCGGGGAATGGGGGTGGGTGTGATTTTTTTGTGGGGTTTGTTGCAAAAAGGGTTGGGTGGCCATTTCCCAAGGGGGGTTTGGGTGGCGGGTGGGGGGGGGGAGTCGTGGGGCGTGTGTATGGTAAGGGGTACGCGGTAGGTTAGGTTTTCTGTGGGACTCAATGTAGGGGGGGACGGGTGGAGAGGGCTGTGGCAGATGCGGGGGGTGTGGAAGGAGGTTTGGTTTGGGGGTGGGGTGACGAAGGGAGAATGGGGGGTTGAAATAGGGGGGGGGTGGGGGTTTGTTAGGGTAGGGATGGGCGAGGGTTCGGGATGGTAGGGAGAGGGGGGGGGGGGGGGGGGGGGGGTACTGGAGGGAGCCTTGGGGTGAGTTTGGTGAGGGCGGGGGGGGGTGGGGGGGTGGGGACTCGGGGGGGTTTGGGGGGTTTTGGGGGGGGGGTGGGGTGGGGTTTTGCTGGGGGGGGGGGGGGTGTTGGGTTGGTTTTGGCGAGGGGGGGGGGGGGGACATGGGGGGTTGGGGGGGTGGGGGGTGGTGGGTTTGGGGGTGGGGTTTGGGTGAGTGTTGGTGGAGGGGGGGTTAGGTTGGAATGGGTTGTTGGGGGGGGGTGGGTTGGTTGGGGGGGATTGGGTGGGTGGGGGGGTGTGGGGGGGGTGGGGGGGGGGGGTGAAAGAAAACAGGTAGGTGGGGGTGGGGGGGGAGTTTTAAAAGTTTGAACAAATGGGGTGGGGGGGGGTTGGGGTTTTTGGTTGGGGCGGGGTTGGGGGTTGCTGGGGTGGGATGGGGGGCATGGGGCTGGGGGTTATTGTGTGGGGGGGGGTATGAAAGGGTTGGGGAGGGCTGGGAGTGTTGGTGGTTGGGAGTTGGGGGAAAGTTTGTTTGGGGGGTTTGGGGACGGTGAGGGGAGGTAGCGGAGTTGATGGGGGGTTGGTGGGCACTCCAGTGAGGGGGAGGGGACGGGCGAAATGTTGGATTTTGGGTGTTGGGGTTGGTTTGGGTGGGGGGGTGGGGGGGGGGGGGGGTGTTATTGTTGGTTGTTGGTTGGGCCCTCGCATGGGTGGGGGTGGTGGGGTGGTGGGGGGGTTTATGGTTGTGGGGGTGGGTGGGGTGGTGGGGGTGGAATGTGGGGTGGGTTGGTGGGGGGGGGGGGGGTGTGGGGGGTGTTGGTGGGTGGGGGGGTGGGGGTTTAGTGTGTTGGGTGGTGGGGGGGTGGGTGGGGGGGGTGAGGGGGTGGAGGGTGGGGGGGGGGTTGGGGGGGGGTGGGGGGGAGGGTTGTGGGGGGGGGGGGGAGGGGGGGAAAGGTTAGTTGATGTGGTGGATGGAGGGGTGTTGGGGGGGATGGTGGTTAATGGGTGGTCCCAGGGGGTTAGGGGGTTGTGGGGGGGGGGTTTAGGTGAGCATGGGCTGTGTGAGTATGTGGAGGTGGGGCGGGGGGGTGGAGGGGGGTAAGGGAGTGCAGGGGGTGGGTGGGTGGGGGTTGTGAGTTGGGGGTTGGAAGGGGTCCAAGGACCTTAGTAGGAGATTGGGTTGGTTATGGGGTGTTGGAGGGGTTGTGGTTGGTGGTGGGGGATGTTCTGGGGTGGTGGTTTTGGGGGGGGGGGGGGGGGGGGGTGGGGGGTGGGGGGGGGGGGGGGGAGGAGTGGGGGGTTAGGGGGGAGGTGGGGGGTGGGGGGGGGGAGGGTAAGTGGGGGAGTTGGGGGGGGAGAGAGGTCGGGGAGGGGGTTGGGGGGGGGGTGGGGGGGGAAGGTGTGGGGGGGGGGGGGGTGGGGGGGTGGGGGGGGTGGTTGGGGGGGTGTGGGGGGGTGGGGGGGGGGGGGTGGTGGGGGGGGGTGGGGGGGGGGGGGGTTGGGGGGGGATAGTTTGCGTGGGCGAGGGGGTGGGGGGGGGATGGGGATCGGGGTGGTGGGGGGTGGGTATGACGGGGCAGGGGGACATGGGCCGCGGTTGGGGGGGGGGGGTGGGGGGGGGAGGGGGGGCCAAGTTGGGTTTTTTGGTCATGCAGGGACGTTAAAGTGGGGTCATGGGGGGCGAGGGGGGGGGGTTTGGGATTAAAAGTACCCTGGAGGGGTCTTGAGGGGGCGGTGTGGGTATTCTTTGGGGGAAGCACCTTATGGGAGTGTTGAAGCCAGACTTGGGGGGGTGTTGGGGTTGGGGGGGGGGGGTTCGTGTGGTGAGTCACATTTTTAACATAACCAAGATGGTGATGGATAGTGGGAGAGATCCTCCGTGGGTCTTGGGAGTGGGGGGGGAGGGGGGGGTATAGAAGGGGTGAGGTTGGGCAGGGGTGGTGGTTAAAGCCGTGGGGGGAGATAAGGGGTGGGGGTAGGGAATACATCTGACGGGAACCCGTTATTTAGGCGGGTGTGGGGGTTTCATGGGGAGACAGCCGTTGGTTGATTCGAGGTTGGTGGGGGGGGGGGGTGAATGGGAGTTAGGGGGTGGGGTGGGGGGTGGGCGGGCATCTGTGAATTGGGGGGGGGGAGTAAGGGGCAGGGAGGGTATGTGCGGGGCGGGTGGGGGGAAGGTCCATAAATGTGTGGTGGGTAGGTGGGTGGATTGGTGGGGGGTAGGGGGGGGTTTAATGAGGGGATTTTGGCTAGGATATGTGTGTGGGGGTGAGGGGGGGGTGGTGGGGGGTAGTATATACGGCTGGTTTTCTTCAGTGGTAATTTGTTAGGGGGCGGATTTGGGGGAGGTGAGGGGGGTGGGGTTGTGGGGTGGGGGGTTTTGGGGGGGGGGGGGGGGGGGGGGGGGGTGGGGGGGGGTGGGTTTGTGAGGGGGTGTTTTTGTGGGGTGGGTGGGGGTGGAGTACACGGTGGTGAATTAAAATGGGTTTGACTCTGTTGAGGCTATGGTGTGGGGTAGGGAGGTCGTTGGTGAAGTGACCCCTAGGGAGGGATATCTGATAGAGAGGGGGGGTTTGGGAAAGTGGGTGGGGGAAGGCATGCGTGGGTGGCACAGGGGAGTATGGGCTTGGCCTCGGAAGGGTGGGGGTGTCTGGGGCTGGAAGGTTGCTGGGATAGTGACTGTGGTTGAGATTGGGGGACGTGTCGCGTGTTGTGACCGAGTAGGACGTGGGGACGCCAGCTGGTCGTTGGTACGGGGGTGGGGGGAGGAGGTGTCCGGGATAAGGGCTCGAGACGGAGGGCGGGGGGGAGGGGTGAGGCGTGGGAGGGGCTAGAAGGGCTAAGTGTGGTGACTGGGGTCGGGGGGGGGGTGGGGGAAAGGCGAAGGTGGGTAACCGAGAGGGGGAGGTGGGGGGGGCTCCACTTGTTTTGAGTGGCGGGGTGGGGGGCGGGGCGTGTCGGAGATCCCTTGGTCACGGGGGCCTTTGCGGGGAGGAGCTCTTCGGAGGGTCTATGGGGATTGATACTGGGTAGTATTTCTGTAGATTATGGGGCTTGTGTATTAGCCTTTTTAATGCTAGGCCAAATTATGGTTTGGGGTTTTCTTACCGCAGTATTTTGACCTCTTCATTAGCTTTACTCTTTTTCTTTTTGGGTAGAGTTAAGTTAAGGGGGGAAAGTCCTTTGGTAGGCAAGAGGATAGTAGAAAGTCATGGTTTCCATGACTGCAAAGAATGGGATCATTCCATTTAACTCTTTATGGCGGAGGAGGCGTAGGGGGGTGGGTTCGCTTCCTATTGTCTTTGGGGGGTGGGGGGGGTTGGGGGTGTGCGGACTATCGATGGTGCTATGACCAGTTTAGGGGTCAGAATTGGGCAGAATCGGTGACGGGGTGAGTCATCCTAGTGGCGTGGTCGGATATACGTGTGGGTATATTTTCTGGTCCACTTTTTTGATTCGTGGATGGGGGGGCATGGGCCACAGATTAATCGGTTGGGCGAGTCTCAGGGGTTATAATCTTTCCATGTTGCGGTGATGGAGGACGGAACTGGCCCTATTCCAAGGAGGGGGCTAAGCTTGATTGGGGTGGGAGGGTGTGTTGTGGATTCCGGGGTTTAAAGGGGGTAGGGAGGGGATGACCAAGATAGTATAACGCGGGAGCCTCAGTGAATGGATTTATCAAGGGGGGTCAGGGAGAGTGGGGGGGGCGGGGGAGTACAGCAGGGGATGGGGTTATGTGGGCTTGTTTAGTCAGTCTGGAGTACGGGCTATTTATTCAGGGAGTTTCTGTCTTCTCAATATTGGCGATGGAGGGCGAGAATGAGGAGACGGGGGGGGGGGAGAGAGGCGGGCGAGTGTAGGTTTCTTTGATTTAGGTGGGTGGTAGAATGGGCGGGGGGGAACTAACTGTTTAGGGGGGATTCACGGGGCTAGACAACACGTGGTAGGGGTGGAGGTTGCATATCAGCGTAGGTTGATTTTTTGCGGGGGGTAGATCTTCTAAACACATCTGCTATCGGGTCTTTGAGTGGGGTGGGGGGGGTGGTATGGGGTGGGGGAATTGATATATAAGTTTGCAAAATATAAGGGTCTCTATCGTAGTGTCTGTTTTATTATTTAGTTTGGTTTATAAAGCAGCTGGGAACTGGCATTCCGAAACAAGGTGCCCGCGGCCTAGATCTGTTGGTCACTCTTGATTTATGTCGTAGGTAGGATCGCAAGTGGATAAAGGGGCTATCCTAATGAGATTAGGGGACTCCACGATTGTCGTGGGGTGTGGGAGTTTGGGTCCCACAATAAAAGTGGAGGTTGAACTGAGGGGGGTTGGGGGGGAGTGCGGGGTCATCAATACCGCGGATGGGTCCTGAACTTTAGAGAGGCGGTTGCAATTCGGGCGGGGGGGGTGCGGTGTGTTGGCGGTTCTGTTGAAAATGCCTTCTTATAGTGTGGTGTAAGGCAATGTATTAAATACATTGTTTGCACAACTCGGGTACCCCTGCCGGTTTTGTACATTTTTTCTATGGTAACTCATCTTAGGCTATACCCATCTCATTAACCTCTACTCGATTAACCCCTTGCTTGCATCTAGCTTTTCCGTTCTAAAACCAATTGGTTTTCTATGATTTTGCCTTATTTCTTCTATTCCTCTACTATTTCATTCTGTCTCTCTGCCTTTGCAACTGTTGAGCAAGTTGCAGGCTTAATTCGCACCCTGAATCATTCAGGCGGATAGAAATGTTACTTATAGCGTGCACCCGCACGATTTCTGCAAGCTTTTTCAGGTTGCATGAGTTCTCCTCATTCCTGCCACTCCACGCACACGTTTATTATCAAACTTACTGATATTCATGACGCCTCCCCCAACGCCGAAAAGATCCCTCGCCCCATACCCACTCAAAAGCTGGAAGAATTTGTATACAATAACCATGCATATTATTTAATAAATGCATTGTCAAATCCTCTCACAACCGCACACAACTCCACACTCACCATGAGTCCTATCATAAACCTATGTCTCTTCACCACAAACCCATGCCTCCCCAGTCCCCCACCACCATACCCATAGTTGAAATCGGGCATTCGGTTACTTTGAAATCTGCCCAGACCGATATGTACGAAACTTAGGTACATCTGGCTAAGAGCGGGTTTGTACAATAAAATACTATTGTAGTCGTATTTAGTTCTGTTTCAGTACTCTATTGGTGCGCGTATCGGGGGGGGGCCGATATGTACGCGGTTCTCTTTTACAGAGGTATGATTGAATACAATCTTGTGTTCTTCCGGTTACAGCCGACACCCACTGTTGGGTTATAGCCGGTCTTGACCCAGGCCTTCTGCGCAAATTTCGTATTCTCCTGGTATGTGCCATCAGCCGCCCCTCCGCTTGCCCGTATTGACTCCCCCCGTGCAATAGGTCTGAGCGGGTGAGAGAATGAGCTCCGATGTTCGCTGCTACAGTACGCCGATGCTATGTGGGCTCTGTGTTTCTGAATTTGTATGCGCTTGATCCTTTAATTTACTATACTTATGTCATTTGTATAATTGGATTGTTGTTTTCAACCTTTTGGGGAAAATTGTAAATTGCATTCTCATGTAGACACAACTATGCCACAATTAAATGTTGACAATCATCTTTGGAGGACTTTGTAAACGTAACCTTGAGTTCTAAGGAAACCACTACGACAGCAAATGTAATTTAATATAGTTTAATATTGTTGTTGTCATGCGTGTACCTTGATATGTATTCCTGAAAAAGTCCTCTGTAGAAAACTACGACGAATATTAAACATTGCGTTTACTACTTAAAACTTTGGTTTTCGAATCATTATATCAGTAGGCTAATTCCGATTTGTGGTTAAATTTCTTTTTATAAATTAATGCATTTAAATATGTGTGGTTTTCTGTAGATTACTAACGTAACTTCTTGTAGAGCTCTATACGATACGAATCAATTTAAATCCGTTAGCCTTTTTGGTGGGCGTACTCTGTTATGCCTGCAGGACGAACCTTTTAGAAATAGCATTCCTGTCTACGACAATCGTTAAATGGGTATTGTAACAACCTATTTTGACCTGACTTGAGGTTATTATTATAGGATTTACAGTACTGTGACATCATCTGGTATGCACGGATAAATTTCATTTCAGTTATCTAAACTGAGGCAATGGTGACAACCGCTAGATGTGTGTTTTGTGTGACTTTGGTGTTGATTTTTTGATTATCGGACCCTTCTGGGTAGACACCCTACGACAATTATTTTAAATGTGACAACTCTTTTTAGTGGACCGTCTTTAATACGTTTCAGTGTAGATATAATCACAACTTCGGCGTGATACTTGACAAATGGCATTTTACAACCAACATAATGCTTATCCATAACCTTATATATTTAATTTTGTGGGTCTTTTGGGTGGGGGAACTTTTGAAAACATGAAATACCTTGTACGCCAACTACGGAACAATTAAATTGTTTAACAACATTTTGTGGATCTTGGTATTTGATTCTACGAACCTTTTACTGTTCATCTTTGACGACATTTTTAATTGTTTTCATAACTAGATTGTGGAGTTATTTGTAGGATTCTTTTTGAATATGAACATCTAGGTTGTGAGGCTGTAACTACGAGCGACTTATAAATTGTGCTGATACCTTTGTTTGTATAATTAATATTTATAAAAATGTTACAATCAATTTGTTGGACTCTTGAAACACGAACCTCTGTAGAAAACTAACGACCATTTATTAATGTTACAACCTTTGGGGGACCTTGAAGCACGGAACCTCTGTAGTACATCTATACGAAAATGTAAATTTGTTATACATGTTTGTATCCTAATGTTAACCCTATATCCGATCAATTGTGATTCTCATCAGCCTTTCAAGTTTTCCCCAAGGCGAGACACCAGTAGGACGCATTGAGATATTAACAAATTTATGTCGAAGTCTACGTCCTTGTTCCCGCCGTGTCATAAAGTAAGGTCTTTCCATCGTCTTCATCGTTTCGTCCCATAATGTCTGATCTCAGTTGTCTTCTCCGTTGGTTCCTTTGATTTCTTCTATCTCTGGCATCTATTCACCATGGGCTTTCCAGATCTTAAGGATGCCTCAGTAGGAAAATGCTTCTCGCAATGTTTCCTTCAGTGTGCTGCTATTATCCATCTCCAGGCGTAGTATTTTCTTATAATTCATTGTTGTTACATGGGGTTGTTCCTGGTTTTTTATCAGTTCCACATTGAGGATCCGTGTCATACTACTTCTTGTTTAGGTCCTATGGTCTTGCGAGATGGAATGAGTAAGATCGGCTACCACGACTATTTAGCGTAATTAGTGAGATTGGAGGGAACCAAAAGACCCTCTCATAGTGATCGTTGGAGCGATATACGTTAGCTTAGGTGATCCGTTTCCTAGGACTCCACCCCAGTGTATCGGGTAGATTTCGGTAGCTATGTAGTAGCGTTCTCCTGAGTCCTCTCTCACTCTTAGTCAGGAGAATGGACAGTTTCAAAGTATGGTCCTTAAAGTGACGTTTTATTTCCGCTTTTAATTTGGGGTGAGTCTGGTAGGAATAAATATATGGCGAATGTGGACCAAATCACTTAATGCTAGATGTACTATAAACTTGCAAGAGCATAAAAGCACATTAATCGACTCAATAGCCACGTTGCAGTTCTAAGCCTGGTCAGTGATAAGGTTACATCATTATTACGAGTAGTAGACATATCAAGCTAAGCTGGATCTTTTCTGATTACCAGGTTTCTCACTAGGTAGACCGACAGAGATGATTCGCTTCTCTATTATTGCGCTGCATAGGAGTAATATCAGCTATGCTGGCGAAAATTCTATAAGACCACATGCGCCGCTCCAAGCAACACATGAACTGACTTGCACGAATTTGTATCGGTAGTCGCAGTCGTGTTTAGCGCAGGTAGATAAATAACTTTTACGGACATCAAGATAGAAATTCTTGGCTCCGAATGTAGAAGCTATACCGATTTATTAACAGCTAAATGGTTTGAATTAAATGTTTATTCAGTAGTTTCTAGAATCTAGTATTACCTCCAAGATTTCCACTAAGCTGCCACATGAAGATTGATCCTGACGGTGTATTGATACGGAGATGTGATGTTATCTTTACGAGATGACACTAGCGTTGTTTTTTCTTGATCGTATTGGTGAGACAGATTTTTTTAGGGCGTCTCAGTTTTTTATGACGTGCACTGAAATCAAAGAGGATTGGGGCAGATTGGAAAGTTAGAGAGGGGTTATAAGGTTTACAAAATCAAATACTTCCTTCTTAAAAAAAATAGCTATTACTAGAAAAAAAATTTTTTTAGCTAATAATAACAATTAAAAACTAAAATTAATAAAAGAATAAAAGATAAAGAATACAAAAAAATACAGAAAATAAATATATATAAAATAATATATAAAATTTAAATAAAAATAAAAAATTTATGGCGGTTTAGTTTTCAAGGCAATTTTGAAATTAAGAGACGGTCTATGGTATTGAAATGATTTAATGGTAATCTGGCTCTAGATTACGTTTACTGATGGTCATGGTTAACCAATACCGTAGTGGCCAGGCTAACTGGAGATCTAGCAGTATAATATATTCTGTGTACGCGGTACAAGAGAAATATGACAGTGTTCACATTCTGGTTTATGTTGAGTTTTTACAAATCTGAATTCCTAGTGTTCGACATCGAATGCACTGTATTTGTTTTTCCCAATCTCATCCAATCCTATCACTAATTTCAGCTTAGATTAAACTTGGACGTTTTGTCTGCTTCTATGTTAAAAGTTAAAAGAAATAGTTAGATAGGTCATTCTTACTTCACATCCTATACTTCTTCTACGCATGCATCGCATTTAACTGAAAGTATATATGCTTGATGGGTGATTATATATTGTTATTGTGATCACCTCTATGTGCTCAGAGGACATATGATGCTGAATTTGACATTTCAATGTTGAAGATTCTGGATTTAAATTCGCTTATTTGTTATCATGTCTAATCTGTTGGGGTTAGCGACTGCAGTTTTTCCGTATTGCCCGTCTTTATTCCTTCCAGGTTTCCTGATATAATTCGCATGGATTTAACGTGTTCGGATTCATTAGCCTTTTGAATTTATTATTTTTGTTTTTTGTTCTATTTTTTTATTTATCTCGTTAATTCACTTTTTTTTTTTTTTTTCTTTAGTTTTTGTAGTTATTTGTGTTTTTTTTTTTATTTTGTTTTTTTTTGTTTTTTTCTTGTTTTGTTTTTTAATTTTTTGATTTTATTTTTGTTTTCTTTTTTTTTTATTTTTTCTATTATTGTCATGTACATGTTAGTTTATCTCTAGTGTTTTCCTGAAAAATGTCCATTACAAGTGAAAGCTGTGTCAAGTAGTAGCCCAGATCCGATGTACCGCCAAACCTGTCTTTGTTCGCTCTTCTATCGATAGGGGTTAGTACGGATTATACTGGGTAATTATTATTCTCTTGTTCCTCTTTCGGGCCTCAGTAATACACGTGACTAATATTTTTTTCATTACATAAGTAGTTTATGATGCTAGCTACAGACTATTAGAACACGTATTTGCAGCAATGGTACTGGAATTATCGGGGAGCAACGCCTATCACGAGTGGACAATGAATTAATTATTGTGTTCGAAATTGCCCTCTTAGTGAAGGGAGATCTGCAGAACTAGCAATTAATATGGAGCTAGATCGGAATCTACTCTTCTCTCATGTGTTCACAGCTCCAATACAATATTACGAACAGGATCTAAATTGTATGGATAGAAGGAAATTTTAAATAAAGCAGGATAGACCACAAAACTGAGAATTTAGATGTATGATACATGGACAGGTAAGTGTTGAAACGAATACAATGTAGAGTTTGGTTTAGTGGGAATGTTTCTAGCTCATATATTCACTGATAGTCTGCGAGGTGTTACGAACATGTCTTATCGGTTATTGTTATCTTAATTGATGGACGCACGACTGCAAGCATTAAGTTTAATGCCAGCTTGAGTGAACGTACAAAGTACATTAATTGATGATAGATTATTGGTTTTTTGATTTAGATAATTCGGCAACTAGCAATAGGACTATTTTGTTAATCTACCATTAATGTATAATCTGTTAACGTGATTTATGAAAAGATTTTAGAAAGCTATACAGTATGTGACAGCTAGTTCTTGTTTAAGACGTGGTAAAGTAAAGTAATATAACTGCCAAGTTGGTCTTAGGATATTACAAGTGGTAGCTCAAGGTTGATAACATCTGAGTTGGACAGGTTAGTTTCGAATCTTTTTTATTAATAAAGACTCCCCTCCTTTATGAGGCCAACATTGTTCGTCCTAGTTAGATGCTTAGAAGTACTGAAGGATCTTTCGTTGGTGTGGAAACGGAACCTTGGTGTTAGGCAATTGAAATTGTGATCTTTAAGATATAGGTGTATATTTAGTGTGTCCTGTATATTCTGGTATTATCATAGTTAGATGTATGCTTTATTTAACCGCATTAGTGGTTGTACGTGATTATTTTTGACAGTGGGATGTATTGGCAAATTTGAAGAGCTTAGGGTAAGTATTATGTTGTGTTTGTTGTTTGTTTATTTTTTTTTTTTTTTTTTTATTCGTGTGTTTTTACTTACCCGGTGGGTGGGGTCTGTCGGTGAGTGGGTGGGTGTGAGTAATGGGAATTGGCGGAGTGGGTGGACTGAGAGTGATTTCTACGTAGATTTGGTGGGCCTATCATGGAAAGAAGCGAGGTGGTTAGTGTGCGGATATAGATAGGTGAGGTGAGGGGAACGCAGGGTTCTTGTCCCGGTAGTATTGAGTGAAATGGAGTGGTGGTGGCCGAGGATCCGTTGTACAGGAGGGTCTTTTGGCTTCCCATACTATGGCCTACTTATTTTGTTTTAACCTTATGTAGACTCGGTATTAGTGATGGTCTGTCTTGTGTCGTGAATCGGTTGGGCTATTTAACGTGTATGTCTTATTTCATTTATGGAGGTTGTTGTGTTGGAGATTAAATAGATTTTTGATGTATTTGTGTAACCTTGAAGTCCTTTATGGCTGTGTCGCCCAGTGACTAATCCGATCAAGACGCGAGGGGAATACTCACGAATTCCATGAGTCTGTGAAGGGAATAAGGGCGATCAAAGGCTTATATTCTTTTAAAAGGGTGCGGGGTGTGGGTTATAATTTTACAGTACTGGAAGATACTGGTGAATTGATGCAGTTGACCATCTGTCAATAGCTGTTAGGCTTTATACTAACTGTGCTGTTTTTGATACGTTAGCACCCCTCTTACCACATTCAGTAACCATTAGCACGATGCCAGTGAAATAAAAAAACAAAAAAAAAATAAACAGATAAATTATAAAGATAATGACGGCGGACTTGACTTAATTATGTTATTATGCAGAGCAAACGCGCCGGTGGGATTTTCAAACATTCAAAGTCAGAGGTACATGACTGATCAACATAGCTGAGTCATCCTTTGAGCCATATCGTAAGGACTATAGCAATGCGTACAGATCAGGGGACACTTCACATACTAAGGATGACTATTGAGTACAACAGACGCGGTTTCGCTGGCGAGAGACCAGATATGGGTATAGACATAAACATCAGAATGAATAAGGCAAGAATATAGCCTTTTCTCTCCTAAGGGACGTGTAATAATGAGCCTTATTATAATAAATCGGGCTGTTCTAATACAGCCATAGTCACAAAATTAAGTTTATATCAGAGTCTGTGAGCTTTCTTTGATATGTCTGCTCTATGGTGCGGTATTGAATGGACATTGGAGTATCGAGCTTTTACTTAATCAAAGAAGCTCGTGAGTCATGGAAACTTATGTCGAAAATTGGTAGTCATTTTCTTCTTTTCCCACAAATATTGCCCCTAAGAATAAATTCACTGAATCTTTTTGGCGAATACCATCCTAACCATACCAAGATTGCTTTTACTCGGAGCAGCAAATGAGACATAGATACACGTGATCACTTACCAATGACACATTTATTGATGTAAAATTTTAAGACCGTTCGATTTGGATTTTGGTCATTTTGGACCTTTTGATTGATCAATTTCCTCTTTTTTGGGATAAGAGGGGCTTTAGCAATGTTCTTACGGGACGCATCGCTTTAGCGTATGGTTTTTCGATAGTTATAAGCAATAGGGCATTCATATCAGTTCCTCCTCGTCATAAGCACATAGTAGATCCCCCACCGGTCAGTTGCCTATCACAAGAACAGCTACTGCTTTAGTCTATCGTAAGCCAACCTGAATAGGAAACAACGAATAGAGAGGTTTGTAGCCGTACCTCAATATTTGATACTAAACTCGGTCCGAGACGGACCTGTGATGTGGACGGTGTCTGAAGAAGCGCAGTGCATACTAGCATCTTGATTTTATTAGAGTGCATAAAGATGGAATGAAACCAAGAGATTGGGAGGTTAGTGACCTGTAATTACGAACATGAGATTGGCCAGATATTACCGACTGTCCATTGGAGCAAATAGATGAAATAGAAAATTGTTATTAGTTGCCCACGAATAACATAGACGCCGATTCTAGGCTTTGAATGGCCATCAGATTTCTTTAGGGTAACTGCTAAGTTGACGTGTCGGGCTGATGTTATTAAACGTTTATCTACATATCGTAACTCTTCGGAATCGTGTTATATTTTAATCAATATACGTACTACGACTGACTATAACTCTCTATAGAAATATAAATTTACCATAACAACAAATCACCAATCAAATCTCAATCCTACATCTTTATGATTCTCCAACCCTTGATAATTCCAAAATAATATATATACTCTACGACATCAATAAATACAAATAATATAATAAAATGACTGCTTTATTCATTAAATTATCTAATTCTTCCTACAAACAACAATTAATTAAACTCACTGTCAATCATCATAACATCAGCTATCTTAGAAACTATTTATCGTAGCCTTACATACTTACATTCTTTAGTACACACGAATTTCGTTCGTACTATGATATAACACACTAAAGATTATTCACGAAAACTACAAAGATCATAAAACTATCATCATAGCACAACATTCAAACACCCCAACTGCCTCAGCCCCCATGCCCCCCAGTACACTTACATCAAATTCAATAAATATGTCTTAGATTGACACTATCTCAATAACATCGTCTAGTGGTACCAACATCTTGATATCCCACGCTCGATCGGACTACATCATAAATATATGACTGGTATAATTCAGACTAGCACTAGATTGACCAAACATCCCCCCCCCACCCCCCCACATATTTACACCCGCCACACCCCCCATGCTCTCTCCATCCCCCCCATAAATCCCCTAATCCTCCTCTACCCCCTCATATCATACAACCACCATCAATCAATATACTCAGAGATTACTAGTCTACTAATTTCGATAGTCTACATGTGTATATGTCCAGGTGCCATCTAAGTCCTCAACCAGACGGATGAGTAGAGATTATCAGTAAGTCATAGGATTCTACATCCCCCCCCCCCCCCCCCCCCCCCCCCCCCTCCCCCCCCCCAAACATATTAGACGTGCTTCTAATAACACACACTCTGACAAACAGATAGATAATATATAGAATGTCAGTCTAGTTAGTGAAGAGATACTACAGAGACTCGCCTCGTATAGATACTAAGTCCTTGTTCATTAGTTCAGATTAGCTCGCGATAATCATTCTAGTTATTCTGCCTTAGAGCCATGGAGATTGTAATCTGTGCATAGCTCGACCTAAAAAACCAACCTATCACTCCTAATTGTTCCTTAGAAGGATCCTTGTGTCCGCGAACGAGAGTCTGCATTGACCACGAACAGAGTCAAGGCAAACTATGCATCTTAAGTAGCTAACGGCGATCTAGGTTATAGTTTGGGTACATACTTTGATTCATAAGGGTGGGAGAGATTGGTGATGGCACTGTGTTAGTATATAAATTACTCATAACGCGAAAGCATCCCATGTAGTGAAACCTTCAGTGATCTATTAAGTAGGGTGTAAATGCGCCTCGCAAGGCATGTAAGCATCATCAATAGTTATATCTGACATAGTGGTTAGTGAGGCTTGGATTTACTCGCAATGGTGATCAGTACAATTATCAGTTGTCCTCCAGCGATTCTGACCTCGCAGAACCTATCATTAAAAACGATTGTCACTGCCGTAAGGGACTAATGAAGAAGCTTTCCTCAGTGTATCTTCGCAGGCGCACAGCACTGTCGCATCTCGTAGAGTGTCGTCATCGAAAACGAGCGTCTGATAGGGCAGACGCGCCAGATGGCTATTGGAATAGATTTGCCCTAGGAACCGAGCACATTAGATGTACAGATACTAATCGAAGAACCTACGGATTTGCGATTCAACATCGGAAGACCAACAGGCAGAGATACTTATAGACCAGTACCTGCTCAACTGACAAAGCGTAGTACCACGCATCTTTGGCCATGCTGTTGCTTTATTCGTGGAGGCCAGAGTTGGACAACTCGTAGTTTCAACGGTATGGCTCATCGTGCCTCATTGAAAATGCGTATGCTCATTGACCCATTGTTTGGGTCCTGCCGCAGATTCGCTTACTACGTGTCCACCTAGTACAAAGGGTAGTCCACGAATTCAATCAGAACCCTTCTGTTAGATATTGAGTATTACGATGTCAGATCTGATGTGGGAATATGACTCGATATGAGCTATGTAGCTCCAGGCAGGACATTTAACGATTCTGTCTGTATCAACTCAATATGTGAATGCTTAGCTGCTCGTTGCGTATTTAATTGTGAAATTGGCGCCGAGCAAAGACTATGCTACAACTTACTTGTGCACCAGAATAAGTACTGCAACACAAAGCCAAGACGCTAGAAAGGTAGACTATGAGTTTTGCTTATTGTTTGTAGGACTCTATTAAGCAGTCGAACGGCGAACGAGGCGAGAGTTCTCTGGCGATGTGGAGTGGACGTCATAGTAACATCATGCTACTCTCTTTGTCTGGAAAGTTGAGTCATGAATGAAGTTGCGATTTGATGATCGTACTAGAGTAGCCGGATCTTCTTGTAAAGACTGATTACTAAGTTTGCTATCGAGGCAAGGTTGTCAAGTTCACGATAGAATCAAATTAGTGCGTCGAATTTTATCAGTATGGTAAGAATGGGTGTCGTGAGAAATTGCCAAATCTATCATGTCTGTACGGAGACGTTACAGACGTGAACTTACTTCGGCAGTCTGAGCAAACCTATGATTGCGAAAGACATGGACCGTAAGACTTTCAGGGAAGTAGCGACACCACTTATGTTGACCTTGTCCTATCGGCATGGATCGTAATTGAAAAGGATACCACTTCTTTCATTTGAAATAGTCCCATGGATAACATCTCGCCCGTCTGTGAGAAATCTCAGTTGTCCACCATCGAGTGCAGAGAAGGTCGATGGAGGTTAGTAATGTCTGCTGAAGAGGTACGATCAGGCAGCCCCAGGCAGAGGTTAAAGTGGGTGCTATACCTAAGTAAGACAAATTCAGAAGAATACAGATAATTTCGAAGTGAGTGTGCCGCATTGCATTCACTTGTAGCTGAATGCATTATTATTAATAAGCATGAACAGTGGTGGTAGTATAACGTGTCGGACCACTTTGAACGGCATTACACAAATGTACATATTCGTGACGGATAACTGCTACAGTTCCAGTGAATAGTGCTGATATAGCAATCCGCAATCAAAAAGTCTGATCATGGAAACCAATATGAGTCGCAGTTACCGTTGCAGAGTCAAGTATATAGGGGTATAGGTAAACCGGACTTTTTGATGAGTATTGAACGTTCAGTCAGCATGTAGCATTTGCGATCATCATTAGTCGGGGAAAGGACTAATGATAAATGATACTGTATACGCACATGGTTACAGCAAACAGCGAACCTTGAATCTACGCTATCATGTTTAGTTCGCGTGAGATTAGTTAGCTGTATGGATCGGTCGAGCCACTTGGTGAATGTAGACTCTTGTCATATAGAATTACATGTTTGAGACTGTATGCTATCTTCAGTTGTGACAGTGTGGATCCATAGTGGACCGCGATACAGAATCAGCGGTTATACTACGCAGATTAACGTAAAGCTAAATATTTCATCAAAAGCTGGTCTGAGTACTATGGATACTATACTGTCTATTCAGTAAGTGCAGGTTTGTACTCAATCGCCTAGGACTAAACGTGAAGGTTAGAAACACTCTCGAAGGACTAATGTGATGAAAGTTTAAATCATAGATTGCCCAATGATTGGATGTACAAGAAATGCGCGACCTAGTGTCTTTACCTACTTAGAATGATTGAGGGTGTTGATTAATTGGATCACTACTGATACTAATGCCACTTGGATATCGGACATAATTTTTATGGATGATATCAACTATAATAGCAACCAGATACCTATGGAGGATCACTCTACTATTGTTACTCTTCACTCTGAACATGCTGTATTACAGATCGAACTTAGGACCCATAACAAATTACTCATCTGCCCAAAATGGATGGAGGCAACACTCAAAAAGTTGGTTTTGGATGTAATGAATTACTAATTTAAATGGGACACACAGTTTATCAGGAAACCATGATCGCCCCTGGACCACAAAGTTGTTTGAGTTCTATTCTGAAATGCCCCAGAGTCACCTGTTATTTCACAAGATAGGACGTGAGATGCCTTAGATGTCTCTGTAATCAACACACTCAGGTTTTCTTGGTGGGTGGGGGGACTTAGGTGCACTTTGAAGGTTATCTCATAATTGAAAGATAATAACTGCACAGTTTTATTTGGGTTTTGGTTTTTTTTCATGGGAATTGTTTAAATGCCCGCAGAATTGGGCGAACATGAGAGAGATATAAATTTTATGTCCACATTATTTTTTGGTTCAGGGTTGTCCCCATCTTGGGTAGAGTGTTACTATATGAGTTGGTATTCATGGGTGACAGTATCAGTTTGAGATGAATACCCTCCTCAGAGGCATGACACTCAATAATTTATTATGTAGACCATCGGCTATCCGTTCTTGTTTTGCATTACCCCATATAACAATCTTGCATCTTAAAAAACAATTTAAATTCAAAATTTTGTTACGCCACTATTTTTATTCTTTTTCAATTATTCTTTTCTGTTAATTAAGTTAAGTCCCTATTAGTTCTTACGGTTACCAAGGACCCTTGTAAAGCAGATGGTTATTCTTATTTTAATAAAATTTATAAAATTTTTTCACTTACCTCCTCACATCCCACTCCTCACAAACCCCCAAATCCCCAAATTCATATATATTCATTCCACCCTTCTTCCTACAACCCTCAGCTCGTTATCTCCACAACATAAAAAATTCAACTTACCACCTCTCAATCTACCTCCATATCCACTCCCCCCAACCACCCCACCCACTCTAATATCCCCAACCCCAGTTACACACACAAGACCCCACCACCTTACATAAAACCCTATACCATAACCTCCACCATCATACTCCCCCTACCCCTCCCCCCCCCACAAACAATCAACCTATCAAATCCCCTTCCCCCCCTACCCTCCCCCCAACTCCCCCCCCCTCCTAACCCCAAAAACCTTCAATCCTTCCACCCCCCATACCAATTCAAAATACACATATACATAATAAACCCCCCCCATTCACTCCCCCCTCCCTCCCCTCCCCCTTCCTAAACATTTGCAGCTTTAGCTTATTAATGACGCAATCACTTCTGTTGTTCCCCTTTTATAATGTTTATGTCAGTCCACACAAGGACAACGCCCTTGATACTGTGTTCTTGTTAAATGATAGAAGATTAAGGAAACAGTAGTATAGTAAAGAACAGAGGGTAGGTTTTGGGTATTGTATAAACATTTAATACATATAAGGAAGGCGAAACCCGAGGGCCTGTAAACAGTAACATAAATATTAGACATAACCATAAAGGTATGTTATCAGGCATCTTAAGAAAATAACAGACAGTTGTAGACACTAGGACAACAGAAAAACTACAGAAGTGAGTGGCATATACCCAGGATTTGAACCCGGACCTATACGTTACGGACACACCTACCTAGCTATATACATAGCGATCCCATATATCATCCCGGCAGCCTAGGCATCCCCAATATATATAGATGCTATGATATACACTGTGGTGAAGTGGGATAATATATATATATATATATAGGGACTATAGTGTATCATGACTGAGATCAGCTGGAAGAGTGTGCTCTAGCAGGTACTATTCTGAAAGAGACAGTGTATTATAGATAAGGGGCTTACTTGCTACCACTATTATATATCTAAGGTGCGAATTATTATGAGACGACTAGATGTTATGACTAGTTATGTGTCTAGGTATGTGTACTGACTGAAGTGTAAAGTCATAATACAACAACGACGGATAGCCACATAAACAATGCTGCGAGAGGACATAAACGCTTTAGAGTATACACCCTGCTAGGGGACCTGCTGTATTAGTGGTTCCGCACTCCATACGGAGCGAAAAGGGAAACTACGATATTAATGTTGAATGATGAGCTATTTATAATTGTCCAGCATAAAAGAAAATTATTGCAGGCAGCACAAGAAAGCTGAATTTCCAAATATGTTAAGCACGTGGATAATATATGCTCCAAGATAGACTGAACTTTTTAAAAATTATAGCCGAAGTTGATCAGATTCGTTCCTGGTAGTTTCCCATGTCTCTTCGTGGTCTTTGTAATTCCGAATACTGCCTCAAGAATGAACTAAAATGTGTTTTGCAAAGATCCTGAATTCCTCCCACGCCACGATTCACCTTATGCAGCCGTAGACAACAACAGGACGTAGGCCAGACAGCTGTGGACCTGGAACCATCCTGTGAGCAAGGTAACCATTCTGGAACTGTATTTTGTGTCGGAACTTTCATAAAGGGTTGTTGTATTTAATGAACAAGAAACGAGAATTGTTTAATAGAGTAAGGGGGTGAATGCGGGGGAGGGGAGCGAGAGAAGGGAGTGGGAGTCGTAAACAATGACATAAGAGTACAGAAGAGAGTTTTGTAGTGCGAATTTCTCGTGGATTGTACATCTAGCGCCATGCTTGAAGACAGCATGTGGCGATAATGACACAAATTTTCGCCCGCCTCATTGATTCGCCACATTCGTTAATTTTGTCCGCAGTGCCACAGATAAAACGTGATATCCAAATATAAAAAACCCACAGCTAAAAAATCAAGAGTCTGACTGAGGATTGTTGTCTATTATTGGCTAATATCGCAGATCAGTATGAATAACTCCCTTCGATCGCTGGTTCTCTAGCACTCAGATCTATCGATCTGCTGAATCCAGGAACTAGGGCGTTAATCAGTCTTGGCAAAGCTTAAAATGCTATCCAAAGGCTTACGCATCCATTAATTTCAGTCTGCATTCTAAGTCGAATACACCATATATCTGAAAATCAATTACGCAGGCGAGCTGATTGTAAAGATGTCCTAAGCCGCCCTAATCCGTAAATTGATGAAGGGATTTCACATCACTACTGCTATCTAACGTACACGAGGTTGTGTCACTATGTACAATATATTCACACGCAATATCGGAACTGTAAGTGATACAAAGTCTCCGACATTTTTCATGTACCGTACAGACTATCTTATCATCCCCCCCCCCCCCCCGCCTTGAACCCCGATGAAGAAACGTAAATCGATTATACAAATCATGAGACATTGATCGTACGGTTGTCGACATTCGATCACCACATTCCGAAGTTTTAACCAAATATGGCTTTGAGAAGAGATTATGTAAGTAAGATTATACATAGCTCAATAACACTATACATTTAAATTAGTTCTAGCTTGAATAGACATGAATAAACGAATGAGTGGCAAAAT
Source organism: Oreohelix idahoensis (assembly GCA_024509875.1). Taxonomy (NCBI): domain Eukaryota; kingdom Metazoa; phylum Mollusca; class Gastropoda; order Stylommatophora; family Oreohelicidae; genus Oreohelix; species Oreohelix idahoensis. The sequence continues at coordinate 21,956 of JAMPIV010008102.1, read as the reverse complement.
CTCGAATGTAGTTTACTATATATCAGCCAGATGAACAATGTCAGCAAGTAATGTGGTGACATGCTCGCATGATATAACGACGCCATATAGCAATTAGTGCTACAGCCCTTCATGATCAGCTGTGAAGAGTAGTACTAACTGATTATCTAATAAGATAAGTTGTATTATAGATGAACCCTTACTTGCTGCCACATATAGATGCTATACCTCAGTCAGAATATTCTAGCGAAGAGTCTGATGACTCATACTGTTATATGTCTAGGTATTGTGTATGATAAGTGTAAGTCATAACATTGGCAACAGTTAGACAGATTAGAACACTTTGAAATTTATTTCCACTACACTTGACAACACTGTGACACTCACAATAACATATAACCTACTCCAAAAGGATATCTTAAAAGGAGGCACTGAGATAACCATGAGTTCAAATAACGATATATGTTTATTCATTGCTGTCATAGAATCGTATCATTCTTGTCCTGCAAGATCAAAGACAAAGAGGAACCAGGACATGACAATCAAATTTAATTTACAGAGTTATATGAATGTACAAGAATTTCAATTCATAAAATCTTGTAATGACATATAATATTAACAGTATCCTATTTTGTGATACAGTATGCTGATCACGCGTGTAAATATTCTACATCCACATTAATAATAAATTATCAGCGCTAAGTTTGTAATTTGCATCAAATAAAATAAATATGAAATAAAGTTGTGAAAAGAGCAATTGGTAAAAATAACAGTGCTGTCACAATTGAATGACACTCACTATCCCCTCTTATGTTTTTTAATGCTTCACAATCTGCAATAAGATTGTAAGCTTTCAACGTTGATTGAGTAAGCTAGGCCTACTGTATTATGTTGACCCTGCGCGTTCTTCAATGACTCACGTTGTGGCTGTATTTACAGCTTGGAAAAACATTGTAGATACCAAATGCTGAACAAGATAGGCTCCTAATTATTAATATTTCAGCTTCATCTCCATTTTACTCAATACCACGGCGTAACCAATGACACAGGATTATGGATAGAAAAAGGGAGGAGGCATAAAGCCGTAACATCCGTAAGGCAATCAATCTTAAACCACGCGATCGCGAAGCGATACACAAATTTACTACTTATCACGCCCGTAACTAAGTAGGCACATGCACTAAACTTTTTTTCAGACGTGGACAATGATAAATTCCACTACCCTTCCCAGAGTATAGGGTTCCTTAAAAAATCTACCTGAACTACGCTTATATGAAAAGATAACATAAGATGAGGTTTATAGCTTTTGAAAACATTACATGTTACCCAAGGGAGCCACTTTCGCACATCTTCGAAAAAACAGGAGGTGTAGAAGAAATTGCAATATTTTCGAACGACAGCACCCTTAGCTCTATCGTAAAGTTATAGAAATATATTTGGGTTCCATAATAGGGTTTGGCTGACACAAAGACTATGTTACAACGTTATGGCTCCCTAAAATTCTAAGAATTTAACAAGTTATAAGGCCAAAATTTATAGTCAAAATGAGTGGGGTGCCTTGTCAGACAACCCCAAAATATCAGAATCGCTCATGGCGTAAATTTTACTACCACCATTTGTAAAAACATTGAATACTGGTCACAAAGCCTACATTTGGAAACTGATATGTATTTGGAGAGCAATAAGTTAAAGGCTAAACACGATTAGTCGGGCTATAAATACTATCTTTGGTTGTTAGGGGAGACGAAGGAAGTTAAAATTTTTTCAAACACTTGTCGAAACGTGGCTCCATTGGCCAGACAGCATCTGTGTTTATTTCCATGAAATTGTGGTAAGCTTGAACCATTCAGTATCTTTTAAAGAAAATTGAATGTAAATTGTTAATTTATGCCTGTATATATATGTGTAGTTCAGTGGCAAACAGGAGATAAAGCCTATAATGCTCCAGCCTGAACAGAGGGTGTCGGAGGGAAGTAAAACGGCATGGAATGGCCAAATAGTACACTGACACCTGGATGATTGATTAGACAGAAATAATGCTGGAAGTGCAGAGGCGTGGTAACCATTAAGGAGGTAAATACTGGTATAAAGTATTTCAGATGAAGCTGACAGTTGGCCTAACGCTCTGAACTCAATGTTTGTGTTGTATTGTGCTCAGTGTAGAACTAGAGTATAAATTAGTTATGAAGTAGAAGGTACATCCTTCTTGTTTTCAGGGACCGTGGTCTTGATGGTACTGAGCAGCACCTGGTCAGAGCTTTGCTGAATCCAGAGTCGGACAGCATACTCCTTGGTCTTTTTAGCTATCAGTGAGGTGTCTCCAGAGCCCAGGGGAGAATTCGAGCAGAGGAGTCCTTTCCTGCCGCCATCACGCAAGATAAGCTGATTTGGCCAGCTGAGCTCAACATTATGTCCCCTCATCTTGAAATAACTTTGTAAAAAAAACATTCAGAGGGGAATTTAATTGTCTTAATATCAGGAACTGAGAACATCTCCAATACTAGTCCCAAAAGACAAACTATTGAAGTCATGATGACAAATACCAACAGAGCTTGAACAAAACAAAACCAGTATTACCTCATATTACCACTACACAACTGACACACATAGGATATTTTAATAATATATGTCACTACAATATTCATATTGATAAAGTCTGTACATATACTTGTAATTAAAATTGATTGTGATTCCTGGTTCCTTTGTATTTGAATCAGGACACATATACCTTTATTCATGCCAGTAATGAATACATATTGTTATTTGAAAAGTTATCAGTGACTCTTTTAAGATATCCTTGTAGAGTGTTATATGTATGTGAGTGTCACAGTGTTGTCAAGTGTAGTGGATTAAATTAAATTGTTTATCTGTCTGTTGTTGTGACTTACACTTCATCATACACATACCCTAGACACATAACGTAGTCATCACACTATTCCAGAATAATTCTGACTGAGATATATAGATATGTGGTAGCAAGTAAGGTTATCTATAATACACTACTCTTAATAGATATAGATACCTTCACAGCTGATCTCAGTCAGTACACTAAGTCCCCTATAAATATTTATAACATCCCACTTCACCACAGTGTTATCAAAGCATCTTTTTTGGGGATGCCTAGCTGGCCGGGAGGATAGTGTGATTCGCTTGTATAGCTAGGCGGTGTTGTCGTACGGAAGGTCCGGGGTTCAAATCCTGGGTAAGCCACTCACGTCTGTAGTTTTTCTGTTGTCTAGTGTTCTACTTCTTTATTTCTTACGAGTGCCTGAAAACATACCTTTATGTTTGTCTAATATTTATTTACTGTTTACAGGCCTCGGGTTTCCCTTCCTTATATGTTATAAATGTTTATACAATACCAGAAACTTACCCTCTGTTCTATACTACTGTTCTTAAGTCTTCTATCATTTACTAGACACAGTATCAAGGTCTTTGTCTTGTGTGGACTGACATATACTGTATAATAGGGGAACAACAGAAGTGATTGCGTCATTAATAAGGCTAAGCTGCCCATTGTAAACTTCCGGTGTTGTCTTGCGTTTCGCACTAATGACCGGTTATCAAAGCATCTTTTTTGGGGATGCCTAGCTGGCCGGGAGGATAGTGTGATTCGCTTGTATAGCTAGGCGGTGTTGTCGTACGGAAGGTCCGTGGTTCAAATCCTGGGTAAGCCGCTCACGTCTGTTGTGTTTCTGTTGTCTAGTGTTCTACTTCTTTATTTCTTACGAGTGCCTGAAAACATACCTTTATGTTTGTCTAATATTTATTTACTGTGAATATTCACAAGCGTCTATGTGATGTGTATGGAAGTTTTGCAGTCGACAGGAGTACAGTCAGTCGCTGAGTTCAGAGATTCAAAGAATCAGGAAGTGGAGATACGGAGCTGCTTGATCGGCCGCGCTGTGGAGGTCCTGCCACAGCCACCAACGCAGAAATGTTGAAATGCGCTGAGGGCATTATTCTTACTGATAGGCGAATCACTACTTAACAATTGGCCTTACATTGTAATGTCAGTCAGCATTGGTAGTGCAAATGCAGTTATAAAAACTCTCGGATTTTCTAAGGTTTGCGCAAGATGGGTTCCTCGAAGTCCCACAAATGACCACCGATTGCAAAGGAAAGCAATTTCTTCTGAATTGTTGGAGCAATTCAATGCTGATGGAGAGAACTTTTTGGCTAAGGTCGTTACAGGTGACGAAACCTGGGCACATCATTTTGAACCTGAGACAAACAGACAGTCAATGGAGTGGCATCATCCGCAATCATCAAGAAGAAAGAAATTCAAGACAATTCCTTCAGCTGGAAAGGTCAAAATCACCGTCTTTTGGGACATTGAAGGTGTGATTCTTGTGGACGTTATGCCAAGAGGAGAGACAATCAATTCGCAAGCTTACATTAAGACATTGAAAAAACTCAATCAACGGTTTCGCAGAGTTCGGCCGCACAAGAATCTAGCAGACCTTCTTCTCCTTCACGACAATGCGCGCCCTCACACAAGTCTGGCAACACGGGAAGCAATCACCAAATTGGGTTGGACTGTACTACCCCATCCACTCTATAGTCCCGATTTGGCACCCTCTGATTTTCATCTATTTGGTCCACTTAAAGATGCACTCCGTGGGACAAGGTTTGAAGATGGTGAAGGAGTGATTCATGCAGCGAAGAAATGGCTACATGATCAAGACAAAATCTGGTACGGGCTAGGAATACATGCACTTGTTTCGCGCTGGCATAAAGCCGTACAAGTTGATGGGGATTATGTTGAATAATACCGATGTTTACATGACATATCCATGTATATTGTGTATAAATTTCATGCTTTTTGAATAAACAGCTCCGGAGAAAAACGATGTGGTGCATTACTTTCTAAACGCCCTTCGTATATTTTAATTGTTTGAATTCAAATAACGATCTGTAAGTATTTCATTTAAATAACTTTTTTGTCAATTTTATGATTGTGAAATCCATGATTAGATCATCAAGATTTAGTGATTCGACGAAGCATATCCGCTTCAGTTTCAAGTGAGGTATTTCCAGACAAATTGCTGTTCTCTGAGGGTTTTTCATTCCTTTTTTTTTCTGAGAAAAAGATAATTCTGCAGAGCAGTTAATAATATTATATGTAAAGAAAATACGTAGCGTTATATCTAAATTTGGAAATACGCATTGTATTTCATCCACGAATAAGTCATGCATGTCAGTATCAATGAATTTCTTTCTTTATGAATTCTTCTTCTTCTTCTTTGATCCTTAGCCGCCGACCGTCAAAGCAGTCAGTGGCCATCACGCCTAGTGGCGTCTTGTAGGGCAACAACAAATTTATTCCACTTTGCTCGGTCGGTGGCCATCCTTCGTACAGTGCCCCAACTCTGGTTCATTCTTTGCATCTCAGCCTCCACAGTCCTCTGCCAGGTTGTTTTTGGTCGGCCTCTCTTTCGTTTTCCTTCAGGGTTCCAAAGCATAGCTGTTCTTGTGATGGCATCGGGGTCTCTTCTGAGGACATGGCCAACCCAGCTCCAGCGTCTGCCAGCTATGATGGTGTGCATGTCCTCTTGCTTGCTCCGAGTAAGCAGATCTTGGTTGGTGATGGTATTCGGCCAAAAGATTCTGTGAATTTTTCTTAGGCATGTTGTGGGAAAAGAGGACAATTTCGACATTTCCTTCTCTGTAACTCTCCAACATTCCGCACCATAGAGCAGCACAGAAAGCACACAGCTCTGATATAATCTTAATTTTGTGCTTGTGCTGTATTGAGAGGATGTTGTTTATGCTAAAAAAGGCTTTTCTTGCCTTATTCATTCTGATGTTGATGTCTTTGCTTGCCCCGCGTCTGGTGTTACTATGCATCCTAGGTATGTGAAGGTGTCTGTCTGTACCAGTTGCTGATTCCTTACTGATATGGGCTCAGGGTTGCTCACATTGAGCGTCATGACCTCTGACTTTGATGTTGAAGCCCACCTGCTGGATAAACTTATTAAGTCTATCCGTTTTTTCCTGGATGTGTTGATGTGAATGTGCTAGTAGTGCAATGTCATCTGCATATTCCAGATCTTCCAATGTAGAAAATGTAGACCATCTTATTCCTCTTGGACTGCCCTCTGTTGTCTGGCGCATCACCCAGTCTATGACTGTTAAAAATAGAGTGGTTGATAAGGGGCATCCCTGTCGTACTCCTGTCTTCACCTCAAAGGTTAGATTGCTCTGCCCAACACTACACGTAAAGTTGGCATAGAGGCTTTTTATGATTGACACTATGCAGCTTGGAATTCCATAAGCCCTCAGTATTTTCCATTAACTGTCACTATGTATGCTGTCAAAAGCCTTTTCAAAATCAACAAAATTAATGTACAGCTGTCTTTGCCATTCTGAGCACTGCTCTATAATGTTCCTGAGAGTGAATATATGATCTACACATCTTCTGTTCTTTCTAAATCCTGCTTGTTCATTTCTCAGTTTGTGGTCTACTGCTTTTGAAATTCTCTATATAATTATCCTGCCTAGTATTTTGCTGGGAACTGAGAGAAGAGTGATTCCTCTCCAATTATTGCAGTCTGCAAGATCTCCCTTCTTGGGCAATTTGACAATTATTCCTTTGTTCCACTCTGATGGTGTTGTCCCCGTTTTCCAGACTTGTGCAAATAGTGGTTCTAATAGTTCTGAGCTAGCAGCAGAACTATGAATTATTAGTCCACGTGTATTACTGAGGCCCGAAAGAGGAACAGAGAATAATAACACTGTAACCTACTACCCTTATCGTAAGAAGCGACAAAGAAAGGTTGGGCATGGGGTGGGCTACCTTCTCTTGTAGACATTTTAAGAAACAAAAAAACTGTACACAAAAAAAATTAGGAGAGAACAAAAGAATCAGAATCTTCAATTGAAATGTCAATTCAGTCATATGTCTCTGAGACATAGAGATCAACAATAACAACAACCATAAAGCTATATACTTTCATTAATGAGTGCATGCGTAGAGAAGTAGGATTGAAGTAGTATGACTTACTTACTTACTTACTTAGTCGTTCCTCTTCTACCGTGAGGTGTAGAGGTTTGGAAGAGAGAGCGCCAGACCATCCTATCGGCTGTCTTCCTCCTGGCCTGGTTCCATTCTAGTCCTCGGTCCTTCAAAGATTGTCTGATTTTGTCCTCCCAGCGGACTCTGGGTCGTCCTGGGGGTCTGGATCCCTGGCTCTTTGTTTCCCATGCTTGTCGTGGTAGCCGATCTTCTCCCATTCTGCAGACATGGCCAAACCATGAAGTAGTATGACACGATCTCAAATGTGGAACTGATGAAAAAACCAGGGACAACTGCCAGTGGAATAAGGGATGAGAAGAAAACGCTGGAGATGGATAATGCCACACTGAGGAAACCAATTGATAGCATTACCAGGGCAGGTCCTTGTTCTGGAATGCCCATGGTAAGAGATGCAGAGAAAAAATCACAGACCACACGGAAGAAGACAACTGGAGACAGACATAATGGGGACGAAGAAGACATGAGAAAGACCTTGACTTTATGACACGGGGGCAGGACGACTTGGACATAAGTTTGTTTTAAGGCCTGTGCTCCCTTGGGGAGCTGAAGGCTGATGATGATCTTACTTGATACACATGTAAACATTTAAATTGTCGTAGTTGAATCGTAGTTGTCAGAGGTTCGTTCGTGTTCAACGTCCCCAAAGGTTGGTAACATTTAAATTGTCTTCTTGTAGTTGTCTACAGAGGTTCGTGTTCAAGTCCACAATGATTGTTAACATTTTTAAATTTAGTCGTAGTTGTCTACAGAGGTTCATATTCAAGTCACCAAAGTGACCAGTTACATTTTATAACTTGTCCGTAGTCTGGGTCATACAGAGGTTCGTGTTCAAAGGTCCACAAAAGTTTTGTAACATTTTTAAAATTGTCGTAGTTGTCTACAGAGGGTTCATGGTTTCAAGTCCACAAACGGTCTTGTATCATTTAAAATAGTCCGTAGTTGTTCTTACAAGAGGTTACGTTTGTTATAGGCCACAAAGCGTTGTATACATTTTTTTTAAATTGGCAGTAGTTGTCTACAGATGGTTCGTAATTAAGTCCAACAACGGTTGTAACATTTAAATTGTCGTTAGTTGTCTTCAGAGGTTCGTGTTATATTTCCACTAAGGTGCTGTTAAACATTTTAAATTGGTCGTTAGGTGTCTTACCGAGGTTCGTGTTCAAACGTCCCCATAGGTCTGTTGTCATGTGTTAACATTTAAATAAATGTGTCGTAGTTGGTCTACAGAGGTTCGTTGTTCAAGTCCACAAAGGTTGTAAAAAATTTAAATGTGTCGTATCAGTTGGTCTTACACTAGTGGATCAGTATTCAAGTCCCCCAAGGTTTGGTTAACATTTAAATTTGTCGTTAGTGGTCTCCAGTGGTTACGTGTTCAAGTCCCCAAAGGGTCACCTGTAACATTTAAATTGTCATAGTTGTCTACTGAGATTGCATGTTCAAGTGTCCCAAAAGGTTATTACCAGTTTAAATTGGACCTAGGTGTAAGGAAATAGAAGATCTGGAAGCAAATGCACATGACAAGAGATATGATGTTGAAGAAATAAGGAAATTATCAAATCGGCTTGGTCGCGGTTTGCATCAAGGAGGAAAGCTGTATCAAGACAACAAATATTGGTGTAGTATATTACTTTGATGAGAAAAGGACATATCTCAAACCAGCATGGGCTAGGATTACGGTAAAAAGAACGATTCCAGAGGGACTAAACAGAGGTCAAAAAAAACCCTATCACAAGATTCTCTAATGAAGGCCCAAAACACATTCTCAGCTCAGAAGTAGAGGAATGCCATTTATCCATATGATACAAAAAGGATGGATGAGCAAGGCTAGATGGATAAACCATAAACATTGAAATGATAGAAGCATCTGGAGAGCTTTTGGTATAGATACAATCACAGAAATATGCAATGATTTATATACAAATAGACAGGACTATTTACCATCACAAGACATGAAGACGTCAGTTTTTATAAGATTGCCCAAAAAAAACCAAATGCAACAGCGTGTTCAGACTTTAGAACGATCAGCCTGATGAGTCATGCAATTAAGTTACTGCTCAAAAAATCATTACAGGAAAGAATAAAAAGTAAAGTAGACAGCGAAATCCAAGAAGAAACAGTTTGGTTTTAGACGGAACAGTGGAAATAGAGAGGCAATATTTTGCTAAGAAGATTAGCAGAAAAATATACAGAGGTCCAAAAAAGTATGTATATGTGTGCTTCATTGTGACTATAAAAAGGCTTTTGACAGAATCCATATGAGAAAATAATTGAATGCCTCAAAGACATAGGTATTGATGGAAAAAGATATAAAGAATACTCAGTAACCCTTTATTGGGAGCAAACTGCTGCCACAGTAAGATCGGGAAGGAATTATATTCACACCATACATAGACATAAAAAGAGGTGTCAGACAAAGGTTGTGTGCTGTACCACCCTGCCTATTTAATTTATACACCGAAAAAAAATTTTCAAAGATGTAAAGATACAGGAAATACCAGGAATTCTGAACATCAGTGGAAGATCAATAAACAACCTTAGATATGCAGATGATACCGTGTTGTTAGCTGAAAGCGAACAGGAGTTACAAGAACTAGTGAAGCAAGTGAACAGTATACTAAGTCATGAATATGGGACTCGACATTAATATTGAGAGAAAAACTAAAACTATGATAATTATCCAAAAACAGACGATAAACCCACACATTAAAGATAAGCGTTAAATGGGAAAAATCCTGGAACCGACAAGTCAGAGCTACGTTATATCTTGGTCATATTGTAAAAACAGAAGATGATGGCAGATGTGAAAACAGAAATCAAGAAGAGGTAATAGGAATGGGCAAAGCTACATTCTAATCAACATGAAACATATACGTGACATCCAAACAGTTAATCACATAAATTAAAACTGAGAATCATAAAGTGTTATATATATTCTGCATTTCTGTATGGTGCAGAAACATGGACGATGAATAAAGCATTTGGAAGAAGAAGAATGAATTGAGGCTCTTGAAATGTTAGGATATATATAGATAGAATGGGCGGTATATTTCATGGGAAAGCGATGGAAAAACAAATAAGGAGTGGGTCCTAGAAAATCTAGGTATGAAAAGATAGAACTATTGAAGAGAGGTGTCAAAGTATCGGCAGCTAAAAATCTATTTGGCCACATAAAAAATGGCATAACACCTTGACAGAAGACCATAACAGGAAGGGAGAGTTTGTAAGGCCAATCGTTGCAAGGGGAAGACAGCGCTATAAGTGGGAAGATTAACATCAAGCGATGGACGGGAAGAAAGAGTCTATACAGAGTGTACCACCCAAGGCACAAGTCGACAGAAAGACGTTGGAGCATCCAAGTACAGCACAACCTTCGTTGTGGAGATGGCAACTGATGATGATGATGTTGAGTTGTCTTCAGGAGATGCGTGTTTCTAGTCAGTCCCCATAAGGCTGTATAACTATTTTAATTGGCGTTGTTGTCTAAGAACTTGCCGTGTCCGAGTCGTTCAAGTCACCCCCAATGGGTTCATTAAATAACATTTAAATTGAAAGTTAGTTGTTCTACAGTGATGTCATATTCACGTCACCACAATGTATATACACACATTTTTAATATTGGCGTAGTTGTATTACAGAGATGCGTGATTCAAGTCCCCAAAGGTCCTATATACATTTAATTTGTCGTTGTTCTCTACAGAGATTCGTGTGTTTCATGTTCTTAGGGATATGATTCACATGGGGACTCTTTAAAAATCTTTTTTCATTTGCCTAAGTATGTTTTAAGAACTGCTTCATCAGTGTTTTAAGGCAGAAACAAAAAATGTGTAAAACACATGCATATTTTATATTTTTCTTACAGTAAAATTCCAGGTATTTTACATGTCCTAGACTCAGCTCTGTTGCCCCAGCAATTACAGGCACACCGTCGAACTAGACAATTAAAACATCGTGACAGCGAAACATGAGGGAAAATACCTGCGTTGCTAACAACATAAGTTCAGAAAACAGATTGAAATTGTCAATATATAATTCATTTCGATTTTATCACCCACACAAAACATTTTTCCCTGTTGGGCTAGTGCCTTAAAGCCAACGTGCTTCGTGTGCTTAATGGTTAATCACGGATCTTGGACTACCTATAATTAAACGGTTGCGGTGGTTGGGGTAACTAAATAGCTGTTGGCGTCTTACCAGGATACTAGAGAGTTGCAATATGTTACGAGCATAAGGCTTTCGTATCACGGGACAACGAAATAAACAGAATGGCATCTCATACCAGTAAGTAAACAAGCGAAACGTTAATTCGAGCGAAACGATAACAAACTTAAACGACTTGTTATAATGCAAGAACGGAGATTTTGACCACGGCTTAGTGAGATATTTGAAAAAAATCAAAAGGAGTGTAAAGATCATAAATCCTACATTAAAAATAAATTTAAATTTACAACATAAATGAAATAAAAGAGGTACAGGACAAAAACGTGGAAGAACATATTTAAAAAATATGAAAGAGAAGCTTATGATTGTGGCGATCATGTATCTTTACAGTTTCTGTCTCTAGTACTCTTCTATTAATTTTGTTGTGACTTCTTTCTATGCCTTGGCGGGTAGAGCCGCGCTGGTGTAATGGCTCGGCGTTGTACTGGCGACCAGGTGTTCATGGTTCAAACCCGGGCGTCGGCGTTTGAAGAAATGTTTACGGCCGGAAATTTGACTGAATAGCCTGAACGGCTCCTGTGATAAACCCTCTGTGGATGGGAAGGAGCTTCGCTCCCTGACCAGGGTTGGAAGGAAACAAGTCACTCAGGTTTCCCAGCCTCCGCAATGGACATGTTCGTTGGGCCCGAAGGGGATGAAAGCCCAAGTGCAGGCTGGTTAAAAAAAAAAAAAAAAAATTTCTATGCCTTGGTATCAGATCTCCAGTATGTTTCCCTCTCATTGTCGTCATCTGTTTCCTTGTCTTTATTCTTTCCTGTCAGTCAGTATTTTATTTCAGCTTTCTTCTTCTCATAACTTGCCCGATGATAGTGGCATTTGCTTTCTTTCTAACACTGAGAATAAGCTTCCTTTGTGCATTGGTACCAGATAGATTTAAGGCACAGTAAAACCTTGTGACAATTCTCTTCCCGGTCACATTGAAAAAATCTTGAGATAATGGAGCACTCCCTGTGATCGGTTCAGCATTTACGTAGATGGGGAAAATGCTACGTTCAGATGAATTAACACGATTTAGCACGGACAAATAGCATAGTAATTTTCCTCCAATTTATCATCTGCCTTGGGTCTTCATATGGTTATTTTCAGTGTATTTGATACGTCAATTCTATCTCATTTTCTTCAGTGAGTAATTGCCCTGTACAGAGATGTGGACATTTCGATAGGACGCAGTTCTCACTCCCACTATAAAAAACTCTCAGTTTCCTCTACAGCAACTTTCTCTTACGATTTTCATAATAAATGTTCTGAAAGTAATAAAAAATTTTGATTAAAAAAAGTTTCACATTATTCACAAATTCAAACTGAGAATCATCAAATGCTATATATATTCTTGATTACTGTATGGCTTAGAAACAGACAGATGAAAAAGCAATTAGAAGAAAGAATTGAGGCATTTGAGATGTGGATATATAGAAGAATAGGACACGTCTCATGGAAAAAGCAGAAAACAAATAAAGAAGTTATGGAAAAAACGTAGGAATGAAAAGAGAATTAATGAGGGAGATTAAAATTAGGCAGCTAAATGTTTTGGTCATTTAAAAAGACAAAAAAAAAAAAAAAAAGAACTTTCCATAATAGAAGGTAGAGTTGAACGCAAACTTGCAGGAAGGAAGACAGTTGCCATAAGTGGGAAGATAAAATCAAGAGACGGACAAGGAAAGAGAGTCTATTAGAGTGTACCACCAAGACAAGAGACAGAAGACGTAGATCCATTGCAGTTGACCTTCAATGTGGAGATTGCAGTTGATGATGATGCTATATACACGTGGATGATTTTGTTAAGTAGATAATGTCATGTTATTTTTTTATGTTGATAACTTTTCCTTGTCCTGTTTATTAACCTTTTTATCCTTATTTATTTGTTTAGTAATTACTTGGATATACTTCATTCTTCAAAAAAAAAATAGCATTAAAACAAGTCGGCCAGTGGGAGATGGAGTGATAAGCAAGTTTTAGGAACTGTTTTTAATGTTGCTACCAAATGCACTGAAAAGAAAAGAAAAAATAAATGTTCCACATTTATACAGTTAAAGGAATAAAAGGCAATGAACAGTTTAACATTAATCCATGTTGTGTGACCCCTCCCAGTGATGGCATTAAATGTAATCTAAGATACTACTTCCGTTACAGCGGGTCTTCACAGCACAAGAGAAGCAATCAACTCGGACAATACGATCCAATAAACCGTATTTGAACTCAACTGAACTTCATCAGTTTCCATGAGGCACTACATACATCTAACTACCAACACAGACAAAATGTTCATTGTCCGTTAATCCATGACCCTTGCTAATGAAACCATACTGTATGATACGGCCGGGTACAAATTACGTCACTTGATCCAATTTTAATTAATACGAAACCAGTCCAAAGTATGCACAAGTGTTCACAGGCACTGTGTATATCTGGTGCATGAAAGTCCAGGTTTTAAAAATCCGACTTTGACGATTAATACCCTGGACATTACACGTTAGACCACCTAGTTTTTTTCGCAGCCCGGCTAACTTCTTCTCTATATGTAACGTCATGTCCTTCACCCCCATCTACATTATTACATAAAAACGCGCAAACGATAATTGAGCAGTAACACTCCATCGGGTAATCCAAAATCCTTCAATCACCGTGCGCAGCAGCTCTCAACATGCAGTAATTCTTCAATATCGCTCACAATTTCACATTTTTTGTCTGCTATTCTTTTAAACAACGATGAGGAAAAAGAAAACAAAAATAAGAATTAATTTTTTAGAGAACACACTTTGTGAAACATCTACTAGAAATTAAACAAATTTAATCGGCACATCATCATTCACCATCCGACGGCAAATCCCATTTTAAAAAAACCAAACACAGTTTATTGCGCTGTTAAATTATTTGCCGTATCTTAAATTTCATTACTTTAATGGAGTTATTCCACCTTATTTTAACATTGTTTTTAGTTATTGTATAAAATCGGCTTGGTCAATGCCTGTAAAAAAACTTGGTGGGTTCAAAACCTAGTGTACACAAGAAAGGTAGCTGCACTCAAAATTACAACGGTTTCAGCGCCAAATATTTGAAATTACGACAACGTGTACAATGCACATGATCACAAGTAAAAGTGATTAACAAAGCCCGGCAGTTAAAAACAGTAGATGAGAGGTCACATCAGCTAAGTCTGAAAATCCAAAAGAAAAGTCTCTGAACCGTTAGAGTAAAAAAAGGAAGAAGAGGAAAAGCCTAAAAAACACATGGGGGACGGGAAACGAGTAGAGGTGTTTTGGTTTGGTTTGGTTTGATTTTAAGGACTATCTTCATTGCCCGCGGAACAACTCCATCAGTGCTTCCGATCTCCTCTTTTTAGATCACACAAGGAGGATACTCAAGCACAGTGCACGAAATCCGTAGCACCCTCGGAGAGAATCGCAGTGTGTGTATGTATGAATGTAGAGGTGTAAGAAGGATCAAGAATACACGTACAGAAATTGGACTGATGACACAGGACATAATGACTTTGGCGTCAATTAATTGATGGCACTATACTCCACAGGGAGTGTTAAAGGGGTGGTAATGAAGATACGATAAAAAATCTAAATAATACAAAAAATAAGTGCAGCTGTTTTAAACCTACTTTTATGACCTCCTGACAATTCATGAGCATTTGAGAAAATAAGTTCTCTATTTTCCTTTTATGGAAACATGAGAGAAAGGACGCCTTCACAAATTTAATTACGACGTGCTCGAGTATTGATGGAACGGGAAGAACGCCTGCAAAAGTCATTATGGAATGATGGCGGTCGGGTGGTCAAAAACTCGAGGATGAGATACTAGTGCACTCATTCGTGGTGATTGATTTCTTGCAACTAGTTTACTTTTTTTTTTTTTTTTTTTTTTTTTTTTTTTAAGCAAAAGCAAGCAAGCTGTATATTCAGACATGATAAATGGGTCTATAAACCTAAGGTACTGGGAACCACGAAAATTCCATGTGTCATGGTAAGGGGACTAAGTGCACGTGAGAAAACTAACAATGGGCCTTTAAGACCAAAGTGATACACCTAGAGCTGATGCGGTTTTCCAGAATTGATCTTCACCCTGACATGCAAGCGTTTTTTGGGGAAGTCTATAGCCGCTGGACCAGTTTTGAGTTAACGGGCTCCCAAGTCCCGTGGCCTTTTTTGTCATTATGTAAAAAAGGAGGGGTTTTTGAAAAAACGAAACACTTCTTTCCTCTGCATTTTTTGGCCACAGGGTTCTAATTTGTGGTATTATTAACTCTGACAGAAAGGGGTTGTTATGTCTTAATGTGATTGTTTTTTAATGTCTCTGAAATTGTGTTAACTTTAGTTAACCCTGTCGTTCTCAAGTTCAGTGTTAGTAAAGCCGAAATTTGGTTCTGTCCGTATAAATACATTAAGAAGGATTACAGGTTTATGCCACGTGAGAGGTTTGTATATGGGGCCACCATTAAATAGTTTTAAGTATATTCGTTTTTTAAACTATAGATGACCAGTTTGTAATTTAAAATAATAATCATTTACAATTATTGCTAGCAAGTCTATATTCTTTTAATACAAATTTCATGGTGTCTGTAGGGACAGAGCGGAACCTTCAATGAAACCAGGAGGTTTCTGAAAGTTTGAAGAAAACTGCCTTGTGGAGGACATTCATGGAATTCCACTATACATTTTATTTAGTCGTTGTTGTAAATAATGTTCATTATTTAGTATGCTTCTTCTTTCTTCGTTTCGTCGCTTAGCCACGGACCGTCAACAAAAGCAAGTCATGTGGCCATTACGCTAGTGGCGTCCTTAGGGCAACAGCAGATAGGTTTTCTGTGCCATTGTTTCCGATCACGCTATTTAGTATGCAGCCATCCTCTATTGCAGGGGTCTGCATCCAGTCGATCTTGCTTTACCGGTAGATCCCAAGACAGCATTTGATAGTAGATATCTAGGTGACCGAGGGAAATAAAACCCTTGTGTCAATATAATATTAAACCTTAGGTACATTTCGGACAAACCTTCCTCACAATCTGCACTTAAAGTGCGTTGTTTTCAGGGTTAAAGTTACTTTCACCGCTATTACCACTGAATACCAGTTCAAGTTAGCTCCTTAAAGTTAACTTTATTCGTTAACTGCTATGTGCGGGTAGACAGCGATCTTTTCTTTGATGTGATGTTAGCGTTCGATAAAATATTTTAGTTTTGGTTTGGGTGAGGACCTTCTTCATTGCACACGGAGCACTGGCGATAATACAATTTGTGTATACAGGAATCACACATTCAATAAATATTTTTGTGGTGGTTACGTTTCCTAATTTTTAAATTTTGCCAGGGCAGCGGCCTTATGGCATACTCCTTTCGATTTACAACTGCCGTTGGATTATTAACGTGCGCAACTTGCACACGGGACCTCCTAAACACACATGTACATGCACTGACTGTCGTAGATTTTTGATAGGAAATTAAGACTTGGGTTGGTCCCTTCTGAATAGGGTGGAATAAGTGATAGTCACAATGGGAGATGATAATAGAAAAGAGATTTCCACGAGTGAGATGGTAGAATGTGATAGAGGCTGTCTCTGAGATCGAGAAATCTTCTCTCTCTCTGCCTATCTTCCACGACAGATTTAAAGGAGTCAGACAGTCTAAACACATATATATATATATATTGATATATCTCTATCCACTCACGTGCACGCACATCCAAGTGACGACAATTAAACACACAGACGTGGGAAAACTATAACAGTGATTATATAGATATTATGGGACGAAACTGACCACCACACTGAAATAAATGTAGGTATAGTTTAATTATCATAGTAAACTTACATCATAACATATAAAATACATCAAAAGCATATACACATAGTCATAAAAATCAAGGAATGCTACAATAGTGATAGACCCGTTTGTATGGTCCTTCCCCTGGATATATAGCTCACAGTTCCGTTAGAGAAAAGTGATAACCCCAAAGAGTTACAGATGCATAAGATTGAGTCTATGGTTTCCCCCTTTTAAGGTAAGGACAGACTTGATACTCTGCTTTATTCTAAGGGTAAATATTGTTAGCAATAACTTGCATAAAGGAAGTTACAACGTGGGTGACTCAAACAAAGAACATCCTTCAGTCTACTTTCACTCGGTTCTTTCATCAGGGCCCTGATATACTTACAATCGTGCTGTTGTTCGCCGTCTGGTGCAAACTTTGGGACACTAACACACTTTTTATCTGTTACTGTCGTTTAATGAAGCGGATCCCAGCTCTGCAGATTTGTTTGTTGGTTTCATCAAAATGGATCCGGGGAGCGTCTGCTTCATGCGATAGTTATTTCAGATTAAAGTTAGTGTCACTTGACTCACGAGGTAAGGATTAGGCTTAAGCGAGCACCCAATGTCAGAACACGAGGTTTCCCTTAATTAGGAAGATGACCGGTGGACAACTTCTCTCAACAGATAATCTTGGCTTACACACACTTGGTCAAATAATGTCGGAAAGTTAATGCTATTTTCTGTAATTATCCTCGCCACAAGGCAGCATGTACATTAGAGTTCGAGGAGAAAATATGATCTGGCTCAAAGGCCCAGTATAAGCATTTATTCTTTAAAAGAAACCCCGTTTAGTGGGATTAGTATTCTGTCTATCTCTGAAGGCACACGCCCATGTCAGACAGGTGTTACTGGAAAACCCACGTGGTTAAAGATATAAAATGTTTATGTTTCTCACAGGTATGTCTCTGTACTAAACGCCGGCAAAATTTGGGTTACCCCAGTATTCACTGAATAAAGAAAAAAAACACATATGAAATATTTTACATATTTTTGGTACTCAACATAACTTACATTTCAATTGCAATCGCACAGTTGACTTATCATTCAAAAACTTCCCGTGAAATAAGTTATATTCATATAATCATCAATCCTCATGAATTACGAATACCGTACGTATTCCGTCAACACTCACGAGGCATCTAGCATCTATAAGTTAGTTTTAAAATATATCCTCGTCTGATTATTTAGAAGTTAAATTTAATTCATTAATAGCAAACTGAGTTTAAGCTAGAAATTATAATTTATTCTGTTTTTCCACTGTAACTCGTCGCCTAGAGAATATTCTTCTTCTTCTTCTTCCGTCCTTAGCCACCGACCGTCAAAGCAGTCAGTGGCCATTACGCCTAGTGGCGTCTTAGGGCAACAGCAGATAGGTTTTCTTCGCCATTGTTTCCCATCACGCCTATTGGCGTCTTTAGGGCAATGGCAAATCAATCCATCTGCTGTTGTTTCCGTAATCGAAGTGACTGGCAAACGGGTGATCAGACTTATAAATTAATCACTCTGCACAAAAGAACTAGTGGGATAAAATAAGCGATTTAACACTTAATCACTCACAAAATCTATATATATATATATATATATATATATATATATATATATATATATATATATATATATATATATATTATATATATATATAAGGTATATATATATAAATATATATATATATATATATATATAATATATATAGTATATATATATATAAATTTACCTCAACACAGAACTGCAGGTGATCTCACAACTGTAGAATCATACGCTGATATATTTATTGAAGTCTAGAAGTTCGACAAAGTGTCGAAACAAACTGAGAAACTTCGCTATACAGCTTATTCTATTCACGAGCAACCTGTCTATTGCGAATTTTGATGACTGAAATGAAAATAAAGTTTAACATTCTGGTTTATATCTAAATTACCAGACAAAACGGGTGTCCCAACTTTATTTCGCCAAACGAAATAATCTCCCATTTTCCGTCTTAACACCCTGCGTATTGTTTACGGTTAGATTAATTGGCACTGTTCTGCTAGAGGTTAGCAGCATGCGATTTTTAGGGGTTTACAACGTTTAATGTAATGTAAAAAGTATTTATTAGCCTAGTGAACGCTGTGACGTTTCAGCGTTGGTAGTCACGCACGGTGACCAAGTAACGGGACCCTTTTCAAATGACCGTTTTCAAACTGAGAAGACGTCTCTTTATATTCTTACAGTGTCGGGCAGGAAAGGCCACACGGTTATACTGTATTTTCCCATCGACATGGGTCACTCCACTGTTGTGATCAAGACAGATGAAGTTACAGGTTAGTAGTTGACTAACCTTGTCGGGATGAATTACCAGTCCTTTTTAATTAATACCAGTGCCAGAGGCAGAATCTCACTGTCGGTCGTTGGATTTACCACCCACGCGGGCATATAGTTATGTCGTTCTGCCTACAGTAGTTCAGATGTATGTGACAAGGACTGATTTTGTAAAGGAATCATAGATGAAGTAGGAACTGCATTTTTATGTATAATTCTTCATTGATGACCATGTGTGAACTGTTCGTGTATGGAATTGATATATTAAATTTATATGGACTCAAGGAATGACTTATCAAGTCTCTGAACATTTGGGAATTCAAAATCATCATTATCATGGTCACAAGTTAATTTTAACCCACATTCGCGTACTTAACATCAAAGGCACGAGCTCTAAAGAAGATGAACTGTAAACCCAGATTACACGATTGACTATCAAGCTCTCAACAATCCGTTGAACTAATTTTACCGAACCGCCTGTAAAAACTACTGGCCGCCCCTGCAACAACTGGTTGGCCATTGATGGGGAACGAAAGAAAGAATTAGTTGGCCATCGCTGAACGAAAGAAAAAAGGAAAATTTTTTTCTTGTTTACATACTTTTACAAACTGTTTACCATTACAAGAAAGTCACATGATGAGTAAAAACGACGTTCAACGCATGACTACGAAATGCCAATCTGACGTCACTACATCATGCGTAGATGCCACGCTCTGAAAGTACAACCGTCAACGCCTTCCAAGTTGATGAAGATTTATCTTATCAAGAAGACCGGGCACGATTGAATACGGTTGTCAACCAATCGAGAGCAAACAGTACTAGGCATTGATCTAGTCCGTTGGTGAACTTGACATCGCCGGAGCCTTTTAAAGATAAGTTTAGACTTAGGACGATTGTCCGTCATAAAACACAATACTAAGTCCATTTCGCTGTGCAGGCATGTCCTCGCTATTTATTATATATCTATGTCATATCTGTTTTTTTTCCGTTGATGTTGTCCCTTATTTGTGGGTATGGATGGGCGGCGGTTTGGAATGAATAACATGGCTCTGAGGATGCCGATATTCATTCTGAATGTTCCTTAAGGCCGTTAGTTAATTGCTTTTTAACGAAGAACCCATCGACGACCTTCCGATGATTTTCGTTCGTTCGTAATTGCAATTAATTGACCTTGCATGTTAGATGTCCAGTCTAGTTATAATTGGGGTATTCTAGTGTATTGTAGTTCTAATTTTTATTCAGTTTTGTAACAATGTTTGTAACCTATCGTGTTTTTTCTGACCTTACTATCATTCCGTTTATATTTTTTGTACAATCGTCAATGAGTCCATGTATAACGTCACTAATTTTTGTGTACGCAGGTTAGTTTTCTATTCAGTTCATTCTTAATCTCTAACTTCCGTTTTATACCACTTAGTTATAAATGCATTTTTTATTGTGAAAAATGTCTTGTCGTATGGTAATACTGTTCTGTAATCCTTGGTTAACACATTGTATTGTTTGTCTTCATTTACATCCTTTTATAATTTTAAATATTAATGCTATAATTTATTCATTTAATAATAGTGTAGATGAATTATGATTAAATTTTTTATGCGTTTTAAGGAGGAATTAGGGACTTTGCACATATTTTGCAGTAGTGGTCCAAGAAATGGGCAATGCACTTTTATAGGTCATGATTATGGCATAATAAATATCCATGATTAATTATTATAACCTTTATAACATAATTAATGAAACAATATTTAAAATGTTAATTAGTACATTCTCGTCATTAATAACATTGTAAAACTTAATAACTATATGATTAAATAACCTAATTGTTTTAGGGATTTAATTATAATTATTGAATACTAATATTAAGTGCATGATATAATTTTCAGCACCTTATATAACTAAACTATCATAACTATTTATGATAGATATTAGTTGATATATATATAATATTTTTACAAAATATTATAGATTTGTGAAGTTATAAATAACAGTACAGGAATATTCCAATTTCTAATACTGATTAACCATTCATTAAGTAATAAGAATTATCGACAAAGATTCTAGTGATGATTACTAGACATACATAATCAAATCCTTAAATAAAACAACTTCAAGAATGCTTACCTTGGATCATTTCATTAAAATTGGAAAAGATTGTAACAAAAAGGGAGATGCACTCCTTGAATTTTGCTGAACAACAACTTGCAAAATATAAGGCAGAAATGGAAGGACTTGAAAGAAAAGAGGCTGAAAGGAAAGCTATTGGTAAGGCAGAGATGGAAGAACTTGAAAGAAAAGAGGCTAATAAAAAGCTATTGCTAAGGAAGAGGAAGAAAGAAAGGTGGCAAGAGATGAAATCCTACGGATTGAAGAAGAGAATAAATTGAAACGACAGGAAATCATACTGCAGCAAGAAATGGAATTGCAACGGCTTAAATTGGGAAACAGCAAAACTTAATTCGCAGGGTGCTGCAGCAAGCCAAAATGATAATGCTCAATCGGATCTTCTTCAACCGACTTAAAGGCAATTATTACTTTAAGCTACCACCGTTCAAATTACACGTGGACGATCCTATCATCATGGCTGGCGGCGCTTTGAGATATATGTAAGTCAA
>JAMPIV010008101.1:0-32436 GCA_024509875.1 Oreohelix idahoensis | reverse complement strand
TCACCTCCCTATTCCCCTACCCGATCCCCTTAAACCGGGTCTGGTCTGGATTTTCCCTGGCTCTTAGCTTCCCTACTTGTCGTGGTAGCCGTTCTTCTCCCATTTTGGTGTATAGCCAAAACCATCGTAACTGGGGACTATTGCACTCAGGTCTGCAGGGCAGGGGGGTTTTGTTTTTTTTTTTTAGGCAATGACGTAACGTCTGTTCTGATTGCGGACCAGGTTTCTCTACTTGTTACTTCAAAGCACCTTACTCAGATACCTCATTTTCTGAGGTTTGGAGATGACTTTTGGATTTTCATTGCTCGTCACTCGCATCCATATGTCAAGACTGGAAGACATAGGTGGAGCGGTATTACAGCCATTTTCGTATGTTCTTTCTTTGCCTTCTCTTTTGTTGAGGAATCCTCGATTTAATGGCCTGTTGTGAGAGTCTCCCAATGCTGCTCTTCGGGAAGCTTAACTCTTCTTTGATGCTTAACCATAACCCCTGTCTTTATGTATGTAAATATTTTATGTCTGTATAACTGTAAATCTTTGCGCCTTTGGACGTCGTTTATTTATGTTATGCATAGGTGATTCAGTTGAGAGACATCACTTACTTGTAATGCTTTTAAACTGATTTCCTCACTCTATGTTCTATTCACCCAAAATCCTATGAGAGCTCATATGAAGAGTTCGGCATTTCACAAATGTGTCTTTGTGAGGACGCCCAAATCGTCTGGGAAGAAGGGGTTAACATAAGGGTAAACAAATATTTTTAAAGTAAAGGAAGGCTGTGGATGGAGGATAAAACCGTAGTGGAGGATAACAGGATAAACGTATTCCTAGCTGAGATAAGGCTGGTCTGCTGAGTCCCAGCTATTCCTGAGCTGAGCTAAGGCTGAAGCCCCAGAGCTATTCCTAGATGATGTTAAGGCTGGCCCAAGCTATTCTTAAGCTGAGGATACGGCTGAGCCCCAGCTATCTAGCTGAGATAAAGGCTTGAAGCCCCAGCTAAGGTGAGGCGCCTACCCCCCCCCCCCCCCCCCCCCCCCTCCCCCCCCCCCCCCCCCCCCCCGTCCCCCCGTGGCCAAATGTTCCTAATGCCGTGCCCCAAATGTTCCTACATGCTACTCTCCCCCCCCCCCCCACACCCAAAGCCCCACATAAGGAGTTTTGTGCATTCAAAACCGCTATCGGTTTGTGTCATCACGCCTTTGTTGCACGGGATGTGAAATTATTTTTTTAAATATGGTTATTCCCAGAGGGGGGAAAACTTCACCAACTGGGTTTTTCCCAAGTAGCCCGGCATTTTTCCGTTGGTTGTTATCAGTTAAATTTTGGTTGTTTGAGTAATTTAACTTTTATTTCCAAGGGAATAGTGTTCCCGGTTCTTGGCCATTTTATGGGGGGGAAAAATTTAAAACTCTTCCATTTTGAATTTACGGGGGCTTAAGGAGATATATTAACTGGGGGACGTTCAAACAAAACTGTAAGTGTTTCTTTTTTTGGTGAGGCAAATTATTAAAAAAGTTGACGTGGGGCGGGAAAATCCCAGGAAGGGGGGGGGAACAAAGGCCAGATGTTCCAGTGGTGAAAACATTGCATTTTACACGGGTCACCTTCAAAAATATTTTACCGACGTTCGAAAAGTTTTTTGGCACACAATTTCTGTTGTGGTTAATAGGTATTAACAAACCAAGGTAAAATTATTTACTTTTTTTTAAAAAAAACCTGTTAAAAAAAATTGGGAAAAGGTTTCCGCGGGGAAACGGTCAAACCAAAGCCAGTTTATTACAGTTTGGAAAAGGGAGGGGGGGGAGAGGGGGAAACAAATATATAAAGGGGGCTTGCTTAATAAAAAATGGGTTTTGGATTATAATTCTGTTGCATTTTACCATGGGGAATATTCAATTAGAATTGTGGAAAGCGTTGGGTCTCTGGGATCTACAAAAAAAAGACACACAGTTTTCTGGTTATCTGGATGTTTACAAAAAGAGGGGGACACCCCCCGACTAAAAGGGTTTCTTGGGGTTTTTCTGATATAAAATGGTATTTTATAAAAAAAATACAAGTTGGGGTTAGGTTCGGATTGTTTTTCGAGGCCATTGAATTAGTAATTGGGACAAGGTTGATACCAATATCGGTATAGGGTTTATTTGAATTTCAAAACTGAGTAAAAAATATTAACAAACTTTTCTTTATAACCTTTATTCACCTTTGCAAAAAAAAACATTTTTTTTTTTAAAATTCTTAAGGAATAGCCGATTTTTAAAAATCAAGCCTAAGGGAAAAAAAAAAACTGACAAATAAACCAACAATAATATTTTATCAAAAGGGATAAGTTGATGAACAAAATAAAAATCATTATGACTTGTTTAAATTTATTGCAGTTTTGGGGGTGGGTGAACCCATTTTGGTATAGTTTGTATGTTGGTATTGTTTTTGCTGATGGGTTTGTTAATTAATTTAAAAAACAAAACCTAAAGGGTGGTTGTTTTGAAAACCTGACCCCACCTTTTTAAAGTGGTGGTATATTTTTTACGTAAAAAAAAGGCGCTGTTCTAAGGGGCTTTTTCTGTAAATTTTTCTTCAGTTTCATGGGTCCATCCCCGCATTTTGTCCCCAGAATTATTTTCAGGGACCCATAAAAGGTCTAACCAAATTTTTTTGTAGGGACATAAAAATTCATTCAAACAAAAATTAAGATTAAAAATTTGGATGAAAAAAACATCCTGATTGAGCGGTGTCATTAAAGTTCCATTTTTATTGTTTACCCCTTAAACAGTATATCACCCATTGGGGGGGGGGGACTTGGAAAACATGCTGTTTTTCCTCGTAATGGCTATTTTTTCGCCTTACCCTCTACTTGGTTTCCTTTGTTCCACAATTTTGCTGACGAATTTTAATTTCTCCTCAACTCCCATTTTTGTGGGTGGTATTATACAATGTTCTCTTTTTTTTTATGGACCAAAAGGAATATCCAACCTGGTGTTTATTTTTTTTTAATTATTTTCGTAATTTTTTTGTTGAGTAAAGGCCTAAAAGCATCAAGGCAACATTTTACGATCATTTTAAATTATTACAGATTTGTGATTTTTGTTGTTGAACAATTTTTGATTTACTTTTAAGCAATTTGGTTTTTTTTGCACAATGGTTTTTTGAATTGGTTTTCTCTTCTCCCCAACCTATTTAATAATATGTCAAAGTGTGAAGGGGTTCTTCTTATCTCCCGTTAAATTTCATTTTTCTTTGTACCTTAAACGTTTGTAAATATTCTTGGTTTTTCAAGATTTTCTTTTTAAAGCGGTTCCACCGGAATTCCCTGGGGATCATTCTTGTGTTGACCCAGGGTTTATTTTCTTTCCTGCCTTCGGTAGGTGGGAGTAATCTCACTCAAATTTTTTTATTTCTTTCAATACTTAGGGACACTAAAACAAAAAATAACATGGTTGGACCGCAACACATACTTCATACCCACGGTTTTTTTTCTTGTTCTTTTAAATAAAGAATTTCTTGCCAAAAGGATTATTTGCTTTTATTCATGTTTGACCTTTTGTTTTTATAATTTTATTACAATTCCAGTTATTTACGAGGGGGAATTTACTTTCAAGTATATATCTATTCTTTTTCTTTCAATTCCACATCACAAAAAGTAATTCAGGAAATCTATGTTACAATTAAATTTATTATATTTTTTCGGAAAATTCACAAATTTAATGAAATTAAAAGATCGATATTGTTAATTTACATTTTAGAAAAAAACGATTTGGAAATAGTTTGGCATTACAAGTTTAAATCTTCCCTGGGTTGTTTTCTTAGAAATTTGCTTTCAGAATCTATTTACGCCTTATGCCCAAACAAACTAAAAATTCTTTGTTCTTTAAATATAAAAAAAAAAACAAAAACCTCCCCGTGTGTGGTAAAGTTTGCTCAAAAAAGGGGGAACAACAAAAATAGAGGCAATACTTTGTTAACCATTTGGCCCCAAGCCATTTGTCGTAGATGGAAAAAAACTGGGGCGAACGGGTTTAGGCATGCGATTGGTTACTTAGGCAGTGTTGCTCAACCTTTTTGTATTCGCGGGCACACTTTTCTATTTTCTAAAAATTACGGCACACCTATCTGACCCGCAACCTGAATAAAAAATAAACAGTGATTATATGCTACTGAATGACATACACTAATTGGTGGGTACTTTAGAATATAAAAGAAAACTCTCAATTAGATTTTCTGGTAATTGTTTTAAATAATTAGAAGTTATATATATTTAAAAAAAAAAAAGAAAATTTTAAATTAGTCCAAGTGGAGTAATCATGCTTCGTCTATGGCCTTTCAAACGTGTTTTATGCGCCTTTTGCGTTTTTGTGATATCATGATATATTTTGAAGAGTACCAGTTTATCAATTTAGTGTCAAAAGCATGTTATAGCTCTAATAAAAATTTTATTATTGAATGAATTGAAGCTGTAGATCAGTTTTATATTACATGATACGCTTGTGAGAAAAAATATATTTTCATGTAGTAAAATGTACACATTTTTGGCGGCAACCACTATGATAGGCGCGGCTCACACTTAGTGTGTCGCGACACACCGCTTGAGAAACACTGCTCTAGGAGAAAGTAAAAGAGTGATTGAGACATTGTTGGCGAAGTGCTAGGGACATAGATACACACCGAGCACACAGCTGGTAGATAACACTAGCACACAGCGGGTAGATAAACACTAGCACACCGCCTGGTAGATAACACTATGCACCACAGATGGTTAGAAAGCACTAGTCACACTTGCTGGTAGATAACACTAGCACACAGCTGGTACTGAAAAACACTAGCACAACAGCTGGTTAGATATCACAAGCCACACAGCTGGTAGAGTAGCACTGCACACAGCTTGTAGATAACACTAGCCACCACAGCTGTAGAATAAACAACTAGCACACAGATGGTAGATAACACTACCCCACAGAGCACACAGCTGGTAGATAGGACACTAGTAACACACTTGCAGGTTAGATAAACACTTGCACAACAGCTGGTAGATTAACACTAGCACACAGCTGGAAGATAAAACACAAGCACAACAGCTGGTAGAATAGCACTAGCACAAAGCTGGTAAGAATTAACACTAAGCAAACAGCTTGTAGAGAACACTAAGCAATCACAGCTTGGTAGATAACACTCAGCAACACAGCTGTTAAGTTAACACTAGCACCACAGCTGGTAAGATAGCACCTAAGCCACACAAGCCGGTAGATAAACACAGAACCATCGCTAAGATACAGTAACAAACAAAATTTTAAAAAACGCATATTTTACGCAGGTAGCAAAGCAAGGAGATGTTCAATTGCGAAGCTTATGAAATTTGCCAACAAGATCTGATAGGTTCTGTACAAATGAAAACGACCACAGAAAAACAACAAGCA
This sequence comes from Oreohelix idahoensis, assembly GCA_024509875.1. Lineage (NCBI taxonomy): Eukaryota > Metazoa > Mollusca > Gastropoda > Stylommatophora > Oreohelicidae > Oreohelix > Oreohelix idahoensis. The sequence goes on along the minus strand of JAMPIV010008101.1, from coordinate 27,028 downwards.
ATTAACAAAGGATTTTTTAAGGACCACGAAAATGAAATGGGTATGCAACGTTTAAAAAAAATAAATGCCAAAGGTGGGTATAGGACATGGTGGCTGTTACAACATTTCGGTCACGGTAAAAAAAGAAAATGTCGGCATTGTGCTGTGAAAGTTAACCTTTCCATCATTAGTATGACTGTACCTTCCATAATGGAGCATTGGGAGCACATACTTAAAACTTTGTCAGGTTGCAGGAAGCCTTCCCGACACAACTATTCACAACATCTTTTGCAGAGCGTCGTTAATTTCAGGCACCGTTGCTTTCACATGACGAATGTTGCCGCAGCTGCCATAATCAAAACATATTAACGATCGGCGCCGGTTACGGGACATGCCTGAAGACCTTGTGAAGTAAAACGCTAAGCACAATGCGGAAGTGTTGCTAAGGTTGAATAAAAGCGTTGGATATTTTTATTACCCGTTAAATGATATCCACCACAACGGATAGATATTAACGTGGATGGAAGCCAGACATCATCATCTTCATTCAGTTGATAAGAACTCTCTATGGTGTTGTATTGGCTCCACTGTCGTCGGTAATGGAATGGTCCAACTTGACCTACGCAGTTGGTTGTGTTTAAGGACATGGATTGAGTGTATAATGTGCGAATGATAATAAGGGTTCGTGTTGTTGACAAATGTTCTTTTCTCACACTCATGTATGACTGGAAGTCATCGACACCAACGACTGTGTACCTTTTCTAAAGTTTAATTGGACGTACACACTCGACAGCACAGATAGTGACAAATCACAGGGTGGCATAATACATCATGGTACAGTGGATAAATGGTCTTGCAATGTTACATGGGCACTCATGTAGAATAATAGTAGAAAGGACTGTCAGTAGTCAAGCTCTAAGTATCGCCCATACATATATATTCAAACTGACTTTTCACTGACTAAGCACGTCAGCTTATAAACAATATTTCAGATGGCTTCTAAACCTAATCTCGTTTAGCGACGATTCTCCAACATAATGTCCAGCACATATTTTCATATAATAATATTGAACCGCTAGCAATGGGTTCTCATGTGTAGCAGTGATCTCTGGACTAATCAAGCGATAATACGGGCATCCCTTTTTCTCTTCTTGAAAGTCACTACATGTTTTGGTTCCAAGATGGCTTCACTCGTGAGCTGTCACTCACGTTTGGATACAGATAATGAATCTGTCCTAAAGTTAGTCATTCATTAAATCTTTCATTGCCCTGTAGATTTTGATCATGAACAATTGACTGCAATCTACAGGATATAGTGCTGCTAGGAATCGAAGTCGTTTTCATCGAGTCAAATATATTCTCTTAGACATTCAAATCGTACCTATCGAAAATGGTGGCTTCGTACGAGAGTTCATAAGAGTGTATATTATTACCTTGGTATCAGAAATATGAAAATGCCATTCCTTGGCAATACGAATAAACACTGGGGCAAAGCATACACGATAGGTCTAGACGACTATCACTTTCCCCACCAATACTGAGATCACTTTTTCCCGGCGACAAGCCGACATAGAAAACACAGTCCCTATCGGGACGAAGCCAAATCACACCACACTCTAGCGACACATCCGCCGAATAGCCTTTGACCTCTCTAGAGACAACAGAACATATAGTTCGACTTAGATATGTAAAGATATACAGATATAAGACAGACTCGTCCTACTCAGACAAACAATACACATAAATTCAGGCCATCGATATTCTGAAGCAAGAACAATCTATTATTACCCAAACAACGAATAAATCGCAGTAAAATGGGTATTCATTCCGCGGAGCCCGATCGAAAGAGCGGACACAACCTTCAAGGGAAGTAACTCAATAATGACTTTTCCTTAAGCACTATTTTGTTTACAAAATATTTGCGAACATAACAAGTATACCAATGTATAATATTGTAAGATATCAAAGACCGCACGTAACAGTCTTACCACACCTCCCGGGAAAAAAAAATGGAACTTTTTTTTTTTTTTTGAAATACATCTAGGAGCAACGTACAATAGGCTCACAACGCATGAATAATGCGCAGATGAAAATATCAGGAATACCTATAACGCCTAATATGAGGCTAAGTCGACTTATGGAGCGACTGGTGAGAATGTGTCTCATAAACTGAGAGAAATTATTTCTCTACAAGTATATTTTTCCAGGAAGGTGTCATCAAAGTATAATACAATTCTGGCAATTACACAATGCCTAAAAAATTCATAAAAAAATCATTCATTTCGCAATTAGATATCTTAAATTTATGATTTATGAAGAAAAAATCATCAAAGCACAGCGGTGAATAAACATCAATGAACCGCTATGTAGTGATACAATCATTATATTATTAAATTACAAATGTGTATCTATCATGCTATAGAAAAGGAACTACTATAGAACTAGACATATCAAGAAGTCTAAGCCCTATTAGTTATGTGGAATCATGTGGGCATCTTGACAGAATGTCTGCCATCACATTATCTGATCCACGAATAGCTCGCACAGAGAAATGAAAAGGTTGAAGAGCAATTGCATATCGAGTAGACCTCGAGCTCTTCAAATTCTTACTCTGTATAGCAGTAAGAGCTTTTTGGTCTGGTTCTACTATGAAATGTGCGCCTAGAAGGAATCTCTGTAGTTTGAGGATCGACCAAACCATAGCTAATAGCTCACGGTCTAAAACCGAATAATTCCTTTCTGCCGCATTAAGTTTTCTGGAAATATACATTACAGGATGCAGAGTTCCAGAGTACTCTTGCATTAGTGCCGCTCCAATCCCAGTGGATGAAGCGTCACTACGAAGAACGAATGTCTTATCTTTAGTAGGTAGCACTAAAATAGGTGGTGTTGAAAACAATGTTTTAATCTTATCCAGAGAGCATTGGCATTCCTGAGACCAGTGGACCACATTAGGCGAACCTTTCTTTAGAAGTGTTGAGAGAGGTGCCATGATAGAGGATAGATTCTGAATGAATCTGCCATAAAATTGAATAAGACCTAACAGACTTCTCACCTGTTTTTTAGTCTTAGGGATTGAGATGTTAAGTATCTTACTAGTATTATGGTCCTCTGTCTTTAGGAAACCATATCCAACTCGGTGGCCTAGGAAAGAAATTTCGCTAAAACCAATATAGGCTTTAGAGGGTTTCGCTGTCAGGTTGTGCTCACGCAAAGTAGACAGCAATTCATCTAACCCTGAATAGTGATCTTCCCAAGTATCGCTGAAAAGACAGATGTCGTCTAGATATGCAATGACATCTGACCGATAAGATAGGATTCGGCGCATCAAGCGTACGAACGTAGCTGGTGCGTTCATAAGACCGAAAGGCATAAAATTCCATTGGAACAAACCTCTAGGTGTTGAAAAAGCCTGAGAGGTTTGGCGCGTTCAGATAAAGGAACTTGCCAATATCCTTTAGACAAATCAAGTTTAGTGAAAAAATGAGATTTGGAGAGTCGAGTAAGTAGCTCTTCCAGTAAAGGCATAGGTTCGGCATCGAACTTCGTTACTTGATTCAATTTTCGATAGTCAACGCAAAGACGTATGTTATTGTCTTTTTTACGAACAATAACCATCGGCGAAGAATATGCAGAGGTGGATGGTTCGATTATTTTCAAATCTATCATCTCATCCAACTCCTTCTCGACCTGTGCTTGAAAATGTATAGGTATAGGATAAGGTCTAACCCTAATAGGAGTTATGGTCAGTAAGAACCACTAAAAGTCCATGTTCAATGACATGCGTTTGTCCAGGGATGTCAGTGAGTACATCCTGAAATGTTTGCAACATAGTTGAAACTTGTCGCTGTGCTCCTAGAGACAAATCAGGAGAGACAGTAACGTTCTTCCATGATTCACTGGAATGAAGTGGGATCATTGGAAGAGGAAGATTTACATCTGAAAAACTTGTTTCCTCATCCTGTATCACGGACAGTGATGAGTAATGACCATGTGGTACTGGAGAATTGTCCGTTGCTTGGAAAATGGGTTGCAAATAATCCGGACGTTCATGGAATTCAGTAAGCATATTGATGTGGAAGGTTTTATGCTTCCCATCAATATCGACAATATAGTCGACATCGGAAATTTTCGATATTATATCGTACGGACCTTTCCAAGAAATAAGTAATCTGTTTTCCCTACAAGGTAGTAATACAAATGCTTTGTCACCAGGACAAAGTTGTCGTAAGCATCTCTTCTTATTGGCAAATTGCCTTGCCTTCTGTTTCGCAAATTCAGAGAAGAAGTTGCTAATTTGCATGCTTCGATAATCTTTTGTCTCAACGCGATGAACATATTCATAGGATGACTTTGTGTCCATCGTCAATATTGTCAGATGGTAATGAGATCGTGAAGCAAACCGACATAAGGGCCACGCGGACGCGCGCCAAAGACGAGTTCAAAGGGAGAAAATCCCGTATGTTCATTGGGTACCTCTCTGTAAGCGAAGAGGGCCGCAGGTAAAACTCTGTCCCAGTCTTGAGGATGATCCTCAGTTATCTTCCCCAGTAAGTTTTTAAGTGTTCTATTAAGGCGTTCGACCATACCATTAGACATTGGATGGTAGATACTACTTAAAGATCTATCTATCTGCAGAGTAGACATTACTTGAGACATGGTATCTGATATAAGTTGGGTGCCATGGTCTGACAATATCTCTCCGGGGAACCCCAGACGAGAAAATATAAGCCAAAGAGCATCTGCAATATCAGTAGTAGTAATGCTCTTCAGAGGAATAGCCTCTGGCCAACGTGTGCACATATCAACACACGTCAAGATAAACTGATGTCCTCTGGCAGACTTGATCTTAAATGGACCAATTATGTCTATGGCCATTTTTTGGAACGGCCGAATAGGAATGTCCGCCGCCTGAATGGGTGCAGCATGCCGTGGACCTTTGGATTTAACTTCCTGACATACTTTACAAGATCGACAATAAATCCGTATGTCCTTGTTTACCAATGGCCAAAAGAAAGCCGCAAGGACTCTTGACTTAGTACGGGAAAAAACCCATGTGTCCAGCACACTGAGAGTCGTGAGCGTGCTGCAAAATTTTAACTCTCAAATTCTTGGGAACCAGGATTTGAGAATGACTTGACGTAATGGAGTCTTGAACCATACGTACAAGTACGCCATTCTTCTTTGTAATCCACGATTTACGACTTGTGTCTTTATTCGGATCACCTTTAGTTGCAAGAATGAAGAATTTCTTCAGAGTGGGATCATCTTCTTGCTGTTTTATAAACGAGTCACGAGAAATTACCAAGGGATCATCTTGGTTATGCACTTCATTATCTTCTGTAGATGAAGTTTGAGGCATATTAAGAGCCTGAGCTCTAGTGACTACAGCGTTAGCAATCTGCATGTTTTGCCTTTCCCACGTGGAAATTTGTTGCGGAGTGCATTCCTTGATTCCATGAATGCGACCGATGATGAGGTCAGCGATCGGATTCGGAAGAAGACATGCGTGTACATCTCCTGTAAAGAAAGGAGTAGCAATCCTAATGATAGCAGTAGAGTATTTCTCTAATGTGGCGCCAAATGTTACACATTTGACTACTTGTCCAGTGGCACGGGAAGGATCTACGAGTGACTGCCTAACACCAATTGTGGTGCATCCAGAATCAAATAGCACAGAGACTGGATTGTTATTCACTAAACCCTTATGTAAGACAAGAGAACCTCTTCCATCATGCGCGACTGATGCCGGAAGAGCAGGAAGAGGATGGCCACAGCTTAAAGTAGACACTGTGGTTGGCTCAAATAACGTTTTGCATTGGGGGGGCACTGAGATGCTCTCCCAAAATCAAAAGCGGCACATGCCATATTACTAGCATCATTATTATCTTTACTCTGTTTATAGGCTTCATTGGACTCTTGTTGTGCAGAGTTTGCCTGAAAATGTGGTTTATGTCTTTTGTATTGAGATCTACCTCGGTTATTATCACCTCTGTAGTTATTGTTACCTCTATTGTAACCCCTATTTGGGTTTGAGTCATAGTTCCCTTGGTTACCATTATCATATTCATTATAATGAGTATCTCTGTAATTATGATCTTGTTGACTCCAAGACGGATAACCCTGATAGTTTCTATAATTACTTCCTCTACGGAAATTCCTATAATTATGACCACCCCTGTGTCGAGAGCTATCAGCTCGTCTCCAGTTCTTTGAAGAAGAACCCTGAAATGATTGGTTACCTTGGTTTTGATAACTATTATGGTTACCTTTTTTATCAAATCTGTTTTGAGGTCCCTGAATCTGTGTGAATAATTGGGATTGTATGGTGTTGCTGAAGCAACTGGCATACTCTCCTTAATCTTAGTGTTGCCAAAAGTCACGTCGGGGTGTGCAGTGACATATTGGGAACAATATTCTTCCATTTCTTTTAGAGATTTGGGTTTACGCTCATGTATAAATTCAAGGAAAGGTTTGTTCACACATGACATAATCTTATCTCTGAGCAACAAAACCATAAGTCCTTCATACGTTTTTTCTGTTTTGGAAAGCTCAATCCAACGATCAACTGTGAGACGTGCCTTTGCAGTGAATTCTGAGAATTCTACACCCGTCTCAGGCACCATCGTTTTAAATAAAAGGCGATAGCCTTCCTCACTTAGCTGATATTTTTTTATCAAAGCCGCCCTAATGACATCATAATTATCTTTATCTGCTTCTCCTACAAGGCATAATCTAGTCAAAGATTCACCTTTCAAGTTTTCTGATAATTGATTAGCGTATTGTGATTTATCCACATTATGTGTACGACAAGAACGTTCAAATCTATCCAGCCAGAATGTAATATCGTCACTGGACTGATTAAACGGTGGAACCTTAACCTTGTAAGTAGAAGGTTTACCATTACCACTAGATGCCTGATTAACATTACTCATAATTGTCAATCTCAATTTCTCTAACTCAAATTCATGTTCTCTTATTGCTTTTTTCTCTTCAGCATCTAATCTTTTTTGTTCAGCCTCCCTGTCTAATCTTTTTTGTTCAGCTTCCCTGTCTAATCTTTTTTGTTCAGCTTCACTGTCTAATCTTTTTTGTTCAGCAGCAGCTTCTCTTTCTAATTTTTTTTTGTTCAGCTGCAGCTTCTCTTACTAATTTTTTTTGTTCAGCTTCAAATCTCCTTTCCTCCACCTGCATCTGCAATTTCTTTTGTTCAGCAGCAGCCTCAGCTTCTCTTTCTAATCTTTTCTCTTCTGCCATAGCTCTTCTCTCTTCTGCAGCTAATGCTTTGTCATATTGAGCAACAGCCCATTGTTCTAATTGTTGACCAGTCTTATCAAGGGCTTTCCCTTGTGTAATGAAGTATTCCAATGTAGACATGATGTCTAACAATAATACTAATCACCTGAAATAATAATAATACCACAAGTTCTTAATGACTTGATTAATCAGTATACTATCTCAATATCTGTGGGTCACAAGCCTTTAATAAGGTCTTGTATAATAGTAATAATAATCAGGTACTGGTTTATACCATAATCCAAGTGCAGTGCACAGGCAATTGTGTCTTATGAAATATACCTATATAAAACATATGTCAACCAACAGAATACATAAAGTACAAATAGGACTGACAATACAAGAACGTTTGCAGAAATCAAAATAAATCAAATAGGGAAATCAATGAAAATAATCACTGAATCTGCAAAGAATAACAACACAAATGACGTCACAATATATGAATATAAATTGAGAATAGAACTGAAAGATAGAAAAGGTTAGACCAACAAATTACAAACAAATCAAAACAAAACTAAAGAACAAAGAAATATTACAAAAATAACAATAATTACAGACTTCACAGCTAACACAAAAGCAACAGTTGTCGCAGCAAATTTTCAATCAAGAAAATTGCACCTATAGAAAACGCCCACAACGGACCCTCTATGACGTGGGATATTCTGTTGTGAGGACGCCGCCCAACCTTAAACACAACCCGCTGACATAGAAACTAACATACTATACAAACAAATAACATGTAAACATAAATATATATAAATTATGTGTATGATAGTATGTGTTGCAAAATAGGCTCAGTTTTACAGTAATGGCAAAGTTATTTTTATGAAAATAAACAAACTGCCACTTTATTCAATTAAACATTCTGGCCTTAAATATTAAAGTTCATATATGGAAAACAAGAAGATCCATCGATGAAAATAGGACTTCTTAGTTCACAAATACTGTCTTCCTGTTAATATTGACAAGAATTGATCCAACTGTTCTGTGAAACTCTGTAATGTCTAATGTAAAAATGTCAACAACGCTGACCTACATACTGCATTCACTTGACAGGTCACGTGACGAAGTGTTGACAAATAGCAAACCAATACTGCAAGTGTGTCGTATCAGCCACAGGAAACGGTCTGGTATCGGTAATCTGTTGACTTCTGAACTTCTGCGAGGTCAAACCCAGAAAGCTGGTCCACCAGTTGATAAGGTTGATAAACGTTGGTTTTTTATTCCCGTTAATGATATCCACCAAAAGATAGATATAAGTGGATGGAAGCAGACATCATCATCATCATCAGTTGATAAGATCTCTATGGTGTTGTTTGCTCCACTGTAGTGTATGGAATGTCAACTTGACCTACGCAGTGGTGTGTAGACATGGATTGAGTGTATAATGTGCGAATGATAATAAGGGTTCGTGTTGTTGACAAATGTTCTTTTCTCACACTCATGTATGACTGGAAGTCATCGACACCAACGACTGTGTACCTTTTCTAAAGTTTAATTGGACGTACACACTCGACAGCACAGATAGTGACAAATCACAGGTTGGCATAATACATCATAGTACAGTGGATAAATGGTCTTGCAATGTTACATGGGCACTCATGTAGAATAATTGTATAATGGACTGTCAGTAGCCAAGCACTCAGTATCGCCCATACATATATATATCAACTGACTTCACTGACTGAGCACGTCAGCTTATAAATAATATTTCAGATGGCTTCTAAACCTAATCTCGTTTAGCGACGATTCTCCAACATAATGTCCAGCACATATTTTTCATATAATAATATTGAACCGCTAGCAATGGGTTCTCATGTGTAGCAGTGATCTCTGGACTAATCAAGCGATAATACGGGCATCCCTTTTCTCTTCTTGAAAGTCACTACATGTTTTGGTTCCAAGATGGCTTCACTCGTGAGCTGTCACTCACGTTTGGATACAGATAATGAATCTGTCCTAAAGTTAGTCATTCATTAAATCTTTCATTGCCCTGTAGATTTGATCATGAACACTTGACTGCAATCTACAGGATATAGTGCTGCTAGGAATCGAAGTCGTTTTCATCGAGTCAAATATATTCTCTTAGACATTCAAATCGTACCTATCGAAAATGGTGGCTTCGTACGAGAGTTCATAAGAGTGTCTATTATTACCTTGGTATCAGAAATATGAAAATGCCATTCCTTGGCAATACAAATAAACACTGGGGCAAAGCATACACGATAGGTCTAGACGACTATCACTTTCCCCACCAATACTGAGATCACTTTTTCCCGGCGACAAGCCGACATAGAAAACACAGTCCCTATCGGGACGAAGCCAAATCACACCACTCTCTAGCGGCACATCCGCCGAATAGCCTTTGACCTCTCTAGAGACAACAGAACATATAGTTCGACTTAGATATGTAAAGATATACAGATATAAGACAGACTCGTCCTACTCAGACAAACAATACACATAAATTCAGGCCATAGATATTCTGAAGCAAGAACAATCTATTATTACCCAAACAACGAATAAATCGCAGTAAAATGGATTCATCCGCGGAGCCCGATCGAAAGAGCCGACACAACCTTCAAGAAATGTAGACCCATAGAAAACGAAGATGGAAGTATTCCTTGTAGCGACGTTAGTTTATTGCTGTCATTCCTTGGAGGTGTTGTGAAGTCATCAGAAGAAGTGGAATAATTATCAAAAATGTGAGTAATAAAAGATTATTTTTTTTAATATTGATATTATTATTTCTTGTTTAATTTCTCTTCATGCTGTATTGTCCCTATTATTTTATGTGTAATTTTGTTCTTGATATATTCGAGTGGTAGAATCTATAGATTAGACAAAGTGACCTGGTTTCGAAGTAAGGTCGCGGAGTACGCTCCAGTCTATCCAGCTATTGTTGTTGTTTAAAACTAGGGCAGCTGAGCTTCTCGCTCTTGAGCAGCCAATACCAAGTTGAAGACTCCTTGGTAAAAATTATCTACACGGGTAGATCTAGGCTTTTCCCTATGGCTTTTCTGTCAATCCGAAATATGTTCAGTTTGAAGTCATGAGCTCCCAGTTTCTCCAGCTTGGCTTGCATTTAAAGACTCATTACATCTGGCCCCAGGCTAGCGGGAGATTGCACGGGGCATCCAATGGTATTCCCAATTGTGAAAGAATGCTAAAATACTGCGCTTTGATTCTGGCTCTCCCAAGGAAAATGTCACAATCCCACACAGCAGCTACTTCTCAGCTCTCCCCTGCCCATCATGGGTCCATAGTGATATCCTCCTGCGTGCAGGCAAACCAGGTAAGGGTCAGAGTTATTTCTGGGGCTCATGTGACTCCTCCAAGCTGAGTGGTGCAAATGCTGGGTTCTCACATGTTTCCACCACAGCAGGAAATCCCTTGAAGCGTGTGGATAATTTCAAGAGTCCCCATGAGGATATTATTAGCCTCACAAGATATGTTCACTTTCACATTTAAATACTATATCATTGAGCTTATCTGGTTTTGCATAGAAGGATGACTCCCAGATAATGCATCCATGCATGGTGTCGTAAATTTATTTTGAGAGAAAGAGTCTTAGAAATAGTAGTCCCGGTTTAGAGTGTAGAATGATAGGTGAAAGGCCTCAGTGATAGGAAAAGGTTAGCGAGTAAATATGAATTGCTCCACAGAGTGCTAAGAGGAGAGTAAAGACAGACTTATTTACGACAAATCGTGTCTCTCAATCTTCTCTTTCACTCTCCTGGTCAAACAATTATTTGCCAGGTTTTAGTCCAGACACACATCTGCGCTCTCACCGATTTGGTGCTTCAGATACACAGACGACGTGGATACAACTAATCTTAAAACAAATATGAGGGATTTGGGCCTTGGTAGTCCAACACAGTAGACCAATGTAGGGTTTATGCTGTTTATTAGCAATTAAAAAACATCAATCACAACATCCAACAGGTTAAATAAAATTATCATAAGTACCGAAAAATAAAATTAACAAGGTGAAGGATGGGGTGAAGAAGATTGGTATCGGACTAAGCCCTTCCCCCGCTTATTAGACAAAGGTAAACCCCTGTCCCCAAGATAGATAGTTATCAGGAACATAGGTAATGTAATCTAACAATGAAAATTAATTACTCTGAAAGAGGTGTTACAATATTAGGGTATGGTGGTAGACTAAAATACTGTTATCCCAATTGTGTCCTTCCCTTTACTAAGCAAAGGAAAAAAAAGGGAGGGGGATGAAACAGAGTTACCAAAAATTAAACCCACTTAAAGGAACAATTGCCGGGTATACAGAAAAAACGTATTACCCGGTAGGCAGTTGACAAATGGTTTCTGCAAAAATAATCTATCCTGTCATTTCATACACCGCTGTGACGGATCCACACTCATATACACCACACACTTACTGATTACAGCATCAGACAATCCACAGCATGATATACACAGTAATTAAACTCTTTACGTGTGAAAACTGTCACTAGTCCTTCTATGCTCTCATCGCCCCAGATAATGCGAGGTGTCACCGAGAGCAAATATTCCCGCTTATCGCCGGACTTGAAGTTCTAAGAGTTCCTTGTGTTTTTATAATAAAGAAACGAGTCTATGGGATGGCACTGACGCAGTTCGACCATTAGGGGGTGAAAAGTGAGGTGCTGGTATAAATCCTTCAATGCGTGATGATAGCCCACTGACCGGTAAAGTTTTTTAATCCAGTGAGGAAAAACTAGGCTCGGTAACAGTCAGGTAAATCGGTATTCTCTCACCTTTAGAGCCGTAACATAAATTATTTCTACTGGCACTGTTCATCTTCCAGTGGGTTATCTCACAGATTGAAATTTTAAAATTTGAATGATAATATTTTAAATGTTCTTGGGTTAGGCGGGGGGGGGGTCTTTCATGTAATTATGACAGCTAGGCCGCACCGGACCGCCACAAGATTAATTTTTAAAAATGTCTCATCAAACTGTCTGGAAATGTTTAAAAACCGAGTATGGAAACTCTCTGTATGATTTATTAAAATAATGCTGGGGATCGCAAAAGTGATCATTCTAGAGAAAAAGATATATAAAAAACACATGGACAATCATAATCATACTTCAAAAATCAAATAATATTCTTAACGCGCGATAAATTTACCGTTAAGGCTATTATATATACACTCGCGTATTTAATTATGTTATTTAAGAAAAACACGTCACGATTCCCTAATGTTTTAAAAATACACATCAATATATATAGGACTTAACTAAAATTTATTAAATTATAAATTCCTTCGCGACTTTAAAAAAGTTACAACTTCAAACATTTAAACATCAATTATTTTTGGGAATGTTATAATAGATATATCATTAAAATTTACCACTGGACACACTTTTGGGATGAGTTTTAATAATTAAATAGATTAAATAAACACAAAACTCACTCCAGTGAAATAAAATGAAAGCACTAGACCACTGATCACTTTAACAAATATATATTATACCGTGCACAGAAAAAGAAACACTCCAATTTGTCCCAAGCCCCAATTTCAGATGGGAATCTAGCAACTCTTTTCTACTAATAGTAGTGAATCTTAAAAATCTCTGGCACTGAATGATAGCATTGGCTTTCAATACTCACGTGGTCTTGTTATATATTTAAAATGGAAACCCCTAAAGATGAGGGGGGGGCATGCTCGACTAAAGTTGACACTTTTTTTATCTCAGGAGACCTTCCGGGGATCTGACCGACAGACTAAAGAGAGATGCCACCCCTGGTTTCCCATTTCCCGTTCGTTGCATCCGACATCTTCCCCCGTTCGCTTCCGTCTGCGGTCGGTTTAGCGCTTAACATAGAGGTCGAAAATTCCGCCAGGAAAGCTTGCGTCTCGTTTTCCGGGACCACTACTGCTTTGATCTCTCCCGCTCAAACGTTCCTGAAAAACCACTTCCGGTGTCTGTTTGATCCTGTTCCGCTCTCTCTGTTTGAAGTAGGCAACGCCCCCCACTGCCCAAGTTAATGAAAATAACTATCATATCATTGCTCCGGCGATGTCCCGTGGGCGTGATTTTGAATCTTTCCGTTAAATCAATGCGAATGACCAGAATGAACGGTAGATAAAACTGTCCACATTGATTTATCAGCCAAACGTGTTGGCCATCTGCCGTTGAACGGTTTCATAGCAATGAGTCCAGGTGAAAATAAATTCCCGTTTGATGAAGAGTTACCAAAATATTACGGGGGCACTGATGCTAACGATGGGGTCGCTACAAAGGGTCGTGCTACAACGATTCAGGACCAGCTGAGTTCGTCTGTGACACATGGAGCGGAAAGTACATAGAGCTGACAAGAACATTCTTGTGCCACTTACAGAAGAAAGTCTGGATAACCTGATGACGACAGGAACTGTCCATGCACAAGAGGCAGAAAAAAAAATAAGAAAAATCTGGGATGACATGACCAGCTGCCAGCAACAACAGAGAGTACATGAAGTATACATCATCCTCATCATCATCAGCATCATCATCATCATCCCCGTTTAGATCGTCAACACATGTTTATGTCAAGTAATGATCAGCTCAAGGTTGTTCCATGTCGTCTTCCTGCCCTTCGTAGACCTGTGTCTACACTTCTCTTCTTCATGTCTACTTCTTGTTACCATGGCAAGTCCAGAGCAAAGTGACTGCCTTGTAATGCTATCAGTAGGTTTTCTCAGTTTGTGTCTATCCATCTCTAACATCTTCTTCTCAATGTCTTGTTACCACTGGCGATTGTCTGTTTCTTTGTCATCAGTTCCACATTGTCATTCTCTGTCAATCCTTCTATTCTACGCAAACACCTATTGATGAAAGTCTGTAGCTTTTTTTGGTTGTTTTGAAATACTGGAATAATTAAAAAAAATATTTGTTTAAAAAAATCAGGCAGTTGTAGATTGAAAAGTTGAACAAAAAATATGAGAAGATGACATATGACGATGGTTGAGGTGAAAACGAAGATGTTTAAAATTGAATTGATTGCGATAATACACAACCGTGACGACTTTTTTCAATTACGTAATTAACTAACAACAACAAATGCTCACACGTGTAGTTATTATCTGTATCATGTTCGCCAGCCAAGGTAGAGACAGACCACCAACTTTATGAGAGAAATAGATGTGGATGTGAGTACGATAACAGAAGGCTGAGACAGACCGGTAACTTATGAGAGACATATATGTGGTTATATGACAGAGATTAGTAAAGCCTGGGACAGGCCGCCAGCTCTATGAGAGAGAGATGAAGGTGGTTATAAGAACGAACCAAGACAAAAAAATAATGCTGATGACGTCTTGGTTGCAGCACAATGGAGATGTCTCAGAGTATGTTTTTTGAAATGGGAAGTGGTCACGTCCTTCCCCACGTTCAAACACACATACTCACTCACACACCTTCATACATCCACTAACTTATTCCTCACTCTACATTCTCCTTCAGCCTCTACCCCAATTTCCTCATTCGAAATAGAGAGACAGAGAGAGAGAGAGAGAGAGAGAGAGAGGTAGAGGAAGATTATAACCGGAGACCATATAAGGGTCAAAGTTATTGAGATGTCAGCTAAGAAGGCAGTAAATAACCGTTTATAAACATTCAATTATTTCATCGTCCGCTGATGTTTACGTTTTATTATTATTTGTTTATCGATTACTTGACTGGAGGAGAGTTCATGAACTTCATTAATCGTATCTTCCTTCACGTGCCCTCTCATGTGAAATAGTTGTTTTCTCTCTCTACCTTCATCGATTACAACTTTCAGCTTTTTTATCTTTTGCTTTCTTCCTTCGCTTCCCGTTTTTTTTAATGTTGTAATTTCACCATATTATTTTCCAGTAACCTTCTTGTTTTTTTTTTTTTTTTGGTCTTATTTTTTTATTCTGTGCATATCCCACCACAAAATTTGTTTTTCTCGTTTTTTTGGTTCTGTTTTTTTTGCTGTGTATTATCTATAAAAAATTTTTTTTTTTTTTCAATGTTTCTTTGCTTCACTATTACCGTTTCCCTTCGTATGCGAATGATCGCAAACACGCGCCAAGTTGTGTTTGTTTGTTGGTTTTTATTGTTCGACTATGAAAGTTTATTTTTTAAAATGATAAGTAAAGGTGAAAAAACAAGTTTTAGGGATTCATCTTTTACTTTGTTACAAAATGAACTAAAAACATAAATACATCATCCATAAATTCTGTGGCATAGATAAAAAATTGATGGCCAGGTAACATTAACAGAGACTCCGACGTCTAGCTGAGCCACAATTGGGGATGGTCCCGTGCGGATTCCGAGAATACCAAAGTACTCAAGACCTAATCTTCACACTCAGACAGCTGAGTGAAAAAGCCCTTGAGTATAAGAGTGAGATCCATCTTTGTTTCATAGATCTGGAAAAGGCGTTTGACAGTCCCTCGGAGCAAAACTTTGGGACTGTTTTGGCAAGGAAGAACATTCCAGCACCTCTGATTCATGCTATACAGAGCTTCTACAAGTCTTGCAGAAATTATGTGAGGACAGCAAACCATAAGTCAGAAGAGTTCAGGACCACCACTGGTGTAAGACAAGGTGATATCCTGTCACCTTATTTTTTCACTCCTCATGGACGATGTCATCAAGGCATGTAAGGAGAGAACAAGAAAGTATTCAGTGGGGTACTGGAAGATGAGACAGGACTGTATTTCAGAGCTGGCATTTGCTGATGATGTTGCCCTGATTGCTAAATCAGAGGCACATCTCCAATCCAACCTGCAAGTCTGGAAGGAAGAGCTGAGAAGAGAGAATGGTCATAGTAGCTCTAAAACAAAATCCATGGTGATATCACGAGAAGAAAGAAAACATCAGATTAAGTTGGGAGAGCAGGTCTTGGAGCAGGTCGACCACTTTAAATACCTCGGAGCTATTATAGACCGAAAGGGAGGCATCAAAGAAGAGTTGGCCACTCGAAAAGCAGCAGCTGGGAGACTTTTTCAGGCCATAAATCGAGGATCCTCAGCAAGAGAGAGGTTGGTAAGAAAACGAAGATGGCTGTATACCGCTCCACCTATGTCCCAGTCTTGACATATGGATGCGAGTCATGGGCAATGACTACAACCCATAAAAGCCAGATCCAAACCTCAGAAATGAGGTATCTGAGAAGATGGTTGAAGTAACAAGAAGAGACATGGTCCGCAACCAGACGATACGTCAAGGCCTAAAATCCCACCCCCTGCAGACCCAAGTAGAACAGCCCCAACTAAGATGGCTTGGCCATGTCTGTAGAACTGGAAGATCGCTACCACGACAAGCATGGGTAAACAAAGGACAGGGTGATCCAGACCTCCAGACGACCCAGAGTCCCGACATGGCATGGTCAACAACTTAAACAATCTTTGAAGGACCCCTGGGGAGGAGGACTAAATGAACCATACAAAGGAAGGACAGCTGATAGAATGGTCTGGCGCTCTCTCTTCCAAACCTCTACACCTCACGGTAGAAGGGAACGACTAAGTAAGTAAGTATCATAACCAGTAATGCATACTATCGTGCAAAAAGGTTTTTCCCCATTTATGTGTTTATGATTTTAAATCACAATCTCAACATTGAGTAGTTCGTGACGTGGTCACTTCTGTCTAGTACTTCTTTGAATAAATTATATTTTGATAAGTTTGAAAATAACCTAATTGAACAACTCATAAGAAAAATTGGGGCATTTCTAGAGCAGTGTTTAAAACAAGGGGACTCGCGCTGTCTTAGTTGTTTGAAGAAATACACTAACTATAATGGCTCATCATCATTCACCATTCGACGCCCGCGTTTTTCAAATACGAACCATAATATATTGTCGCTGTTCATTATTTCTCATACTTTAAAGTCTATACATTAATAGAGTGATGTCCGCCTTGTTTTATATTGTTTTAGTTATTATATCAAAATTTGAAATATTAAGCTTTCCACGATGAGTGGAACATAGAGTTCTATGGCGTCAACGATTTTAAGTGTGACAAATATACAATGCCATTTTGATCCTTAAATAACAAGTGAACGTGTAAAAACAAAACAGTGTTGATCAGTGGAAAGATAAAAAAAAACATATGCAGATTGTTATAACGACAACGTCAGACAGACAGACAGACAAGCCGAATTACAGACAGACAGACTGACAAAAACAGACAGAAAGTCAGATAGATAGATAGATAGATAGATAGATAGATAGATAGATAGATAGATAGATAGATAGATAGATAGATAGATAGATAGATAGATAGATAGATAGATAGATAGATAGATAGATAGATAGATAGATAGATAGATAGATAGATAGATCAGAACAGAACAGAGCATGGGAGATATAATAATGTTAGATAGAATAGTACAGGTACAAGAAATAACAAACATCGGTAAAGATGCAGTTACACCTCAGACAAACGTTTTTAAATCAACACGAATTTCTCAGCAGTTTTCCGTGAAGAGTAATGCTCTAATTTATTAATTTACTATCACATTTTACCAATTTACTATCACATTCTACTAGTCTGCTGCAACACAGCGGTTAGTGCACTGGCTTCCTAGCTCGGTGGTTCATGGTTCAATCATCAGTTGATGTGACGGTATTGCCTCCCCTGCTTTGCAGTAGTGGTCCAACAGTTGCCAAAACTTAAGAGTATCTAATATGGGCTTCAAAGGTGTCTACCTTCGCACATGATTACTCTTGGCAGATATGTAAATAGAAGAAACAAAACGCTTCTATCGCCAGGTTGAAAGGGGAAAAAAAACACACACACAAATAGTAATACGTCTTACAAGGAGAAAGGACAAGAAAAACCTACGTTGCGGCCACAAGGCCTTCGTCAGGGACAGACAAACAAGAGACAGGAGGGAAAGAAAATGAGAATTAAGTAGAGAACATGAAACTAGAGAAAAAAATACTCCCTTATGTCCAGTCACATGCAGCAAGATGGCTGCCACTAAACCGGAAAGCGGAAGTCGATAGTACATTAAAAACAAAAAAATAAAAATGTGAAATAATGAAAACAAGGACTGGAAAACAGAGTGTAAAAAAAGGAAAAAAAAATGAAATAAAATAACATAAATTAATAAATAATAAATAAATAAATAATAAATAAATATATAATAAATATAAATATATATATAAATAAAATAAAAAAGGGCCAAGCGATGGGAAAAAAAAAACAAAAACAGTGGGTGATCGCAACAAGGTAGAGAACGTCATAATACAGCTGGGACTAGATAGAAAAGGACGCCTTTGACAAAAGAATGTTGGGAATTCAAACCATGTGTTTAAGGCAACCCATAAGATGGATGAGGCGTTGTTCCTGGCGAAACCGACTGTTGGCGTCCGAGGAACAGGATCTGATGGCTGTCACCTGGATGTCAGTGGCACTGTGGTGGTCAGGGCCATTGAAGTGGATGGCCACAGGTGTGGATTTCAACTGAGAGATGTCGTAGAGGTGTCTGCAGAATCGGTCGCCCAGTCGTGTGCCCGTTTGGCCGATGTAAGTAATGTTGCAACGTTTGCATATAATAGCATAAATGACGTTGCGTGACTCACATGTGAAGCCATGGGCGATGGGGAACTTGGCATTAGGGAACGAGACTGAACGTGTTTCGATTACATACTGAGATGTCGTATCGCCAGGGAATCGTCGCAAGATATGCAAAATAAGCGAGAACAAGACGGCATGGGCTGAGTATGGTAGCTCTGTAATTCTGCCGACGCTTTTGTGAAGGATTTAAGCACTTATTAATTTCAGCTCGTTTAAGTCCCCACCCCTGATTTACTCAGTGGAATTCTATTTATTCTAGTATAGCTCTGTTTAGAGTGTGTGTAGTAAATTGACTGAGACAAACATGCAGTAACTTTACAATGATTAAATCGGAGTTAAATTTGTATAATTACAAATAACAAAATTTAATAATCACTTAAGCTTTAACAGTTGAAAATTAATTTGAATAGTTATGGATCAAGAAAAGTTATCATCATGGTCGTAATGGATTGTGAAATGTTACAAGAAGTTCAGGTGGCAGTATATATTTGAACTTAGCTGCCAATGACGGTTCTGCTCCTTCTTACGGGTTGGTTCTTTTCACACTGCTCACGCTCGTCTCTGGTCAAGGTTGTCGGGTGTAGCTCGCTTCCCAGAAATGTCAAGGGAGTCTGCCAAGTGGGTCCTTCGTCTTAAAGCTTAGGCCACTGTTCCCTTCCTGTTCCAGAGTTAGTACTTTCTGCTGGTACCACCAATAACTATGGTAAAAGAATAGAACTAAACGCTCTTCTGAGTATGCGTTTTTCCACCCCAAAGTTATGGGTTTCCTGTTCTCCCATACCACCATCCAACAAACTCAGAATTTACCCTCGATGAGAATTAATTTTAATCCCTCGGGATAAAACTTTCTTAACGTTTAAACAGAATAGCTTTCATAGTTATTTATATTTAAATGAAATAAGGTGTTACAAGGTGGTTTGCTCTGAACAATGTTCCATGTGATATGAATAAAACAATTATAAATTTCTGGCCATTGTTTCTTCTTTGATATGTTAGGTTTTTTTATTCAGTGATAGTGAGTGCATCGTGCCTTCGATGGAAGATTAAGCGAATGCGGGGGTGGAAGATTCCGAACAATACTTGAACCTTGGAATACGATTGATTTGATAAGTCATTTCATTGAGTCCATACATTTAATTCACAGTTGTACACACAGGATGATCATTTCAAATAAGAGTAGAGCATAAGTCCATATAAGTCATGCATAATTTAATCAATAACGTAGACTGCTGGTTTACGTGTCAATGTCCGTTTAAGGATATAATGCAGTATTGTCGTCAGAACATCACAGCTATATGCACGCGCAGCTAGACATGGCTACCTGCCGACAGTGAGACTGCGAGTCTGAATATATTCATACGAATTTGACGATTATTCTTCTCCTTCTGAGAATTCTAGTTAAATACTAACCTCCATAAATTTCCCTCTCATATAGAGTTCTAGGACTGACCCTGGTCCATCAAAAATACACATATATATGGCTATATCATGCCATTGAATTGGAAGGTTAGAAAAAAACGCAGCTATTCAGCTTGGCGGTCAAGTAACAAAGGGTAGCGTTTCTTAGTTACCGACTGTGACCCAAACAACGCTATACACGTCATAATCGATCGTGTATGGAGCGTTCAACAATTGAAATATCTATCGCAATATATTAAATGCCTTAACCTTTACAATTGCACGTCCGCTAACCTTTAGCAGACGGCGTTAATATCATATACCGTAACAAAAGGTTAATAATACAAATATAATCTGTTTACATATAATCTCCACTGATTTAAAAGTGTCACAATATAAATTGAATATATTTTCATTTATTTTTACACTGATTGAAAAGTTTGAAACATCTATTAACTTTAAAATGAATATTTTAACATAGACATTTACACTGGTTTAAGGCTTGAAAACTTACATTAATTTTAACGTGAATATGTTTATATAGACATTTACACTGCTTTGAAAATGTATGTATTATACTTAGAATGTACATCATTTCTTTCATCTTTCCCTCCCTGCTACATATGGAACCTGGAACTACTTTATGCTTTTAGTTCTCTTTACGAAACTATCAATAAAGCAATCACCAGCCCGTGCAGTGGTGGTTCATGAATCATCATTTTATACGCTGAGGTTGCCAGCCTCAAATGACTTTGACATCCACTAGCGAGTTTCACATATTAAAATTCACATGGTAATATATACATAGTGTGGTGGGTTTTGATGTTAAAAGGTTAAGTATTAATTGTCTACAGATGTGAGGTCAGTTATGCAAGTGTCTAATTGTTGATGAAGTTGTTCTCAGGGTACCTGTCTGCTACCACCCTACGACCTTAATCTGCTATATATTTTTTGAACCTAATTATATGTTATGGTGTCTGGATGTTATCTGGCTAAGTGTCTAGGGTAAAATGCAATGTAATGTTAATAAAAAAAGACAACAACTACACCTCTAACTTAATGAACAAGTAATTAAACAAGTCGCTGAGTAAATTTTGAATGAAAATCTTTTTTACAATTTATTTTGCCTGTATCTCCATGGCTGGGATACAGGACTGTTTAAAACTCAAAAGATAATGCAATTTATTTACATCGAAGTAATTTAAAACAACAATTGTGTCTGTTATTATTAATATAAATTGTTCCTGACTGGAAGTGTTCTGATGAAGCAATAACTGCTATGAATGGAAACGCTTCGGAGGAACGACTTGTATCATCATGTCAAGAAAACTGATTGATATATTAATGATGGAGAGTATGGTTAAATGAACTGACACACGCTTGTGGACAATAGGGCTTAACTTTGTGTCATAGAACTTGTGATGTCCTTATCACAACCACCTTCTTCCCGACTGCAAAGTCTGAATACTGCTTCCGACTCTTTTAGAATAAAGGCAAACAGGTAGTTTTTGCCACGAGCTTGCAGCTTCAGGAGTACGTATATTATGGTATGTGGCTCACTGATTGTTTCACGATGGAACCCTGAAATTGAGAGGACTAAGGCCTCCTCAGTACATCATACACTTATCTCCATCTCTAAACAATTAAACATTATCAACAGTTTCAAGATCAGTGGCCCTGCTAAATAAATACCTATCTTCCCTATCTCAATTGGTGCCCTATCCATCATCAGGTAATCTTCAAACATCCCTTTGATACATTCCTTGTCATAGAAGAAATTATAATTAATTATATAAAGTCATGTGCAAACACTGTGACTTGCTGAGGACGGCCAGTGGTTTGCTGGTCTTATGTCATAATAATGTCATATTTTATTTTCAACTATGTCTTTTCATTCACTCCCACAGTTTAAGTAAGCCTGTCTGGCTTTGATACAACATTTGTGGCATGACACAAAGGTTTAGTTTGGCGCCTTTCTGGTGGTGCCTCTACGCATCAATAAGGCATACCACACTTCAATAATACAGATACATATCAATAACAAGATTTATATAAATGTTTATCTTACCGTATCAATGAAATAATACACAATTTGTAGGTTAACCGGCAATCAATGGGCACATTCAGATCGCCACTGATGCAGAACAGCGAAGGCACTGGTCATGTATTCCTTGCGTCTGAAGCTAACACTACTTGTGAGATTTTAATTTTCGAATGGCAACTAATGCTGGTTTCAAATCGTTTTTATTACTACTGTTAGTCTATTCTATCACAGCCAATCGAATTATGTTATGCCTCTTTTTTTCAAAAATAAATTACACTTTCAAAATTGTAACACCCGCGCCCCCCCACCCCCGGGCCCCCCCCCCACCCCCCCCCCCCCTTCCCCCTTTCCAAGACTGGCAAAGTTGAGTGAGAACATCAATGCGTCTGTCTCTATGTCTTTTCTTTACAATATTTTTGTTATTATCTAATCTTTTTTTTTTTTGTAAGATATTACACATTATGGGTAGTATTGTCTTCTAATAAACAAATATTATCATTTTATTTGTCAACTGTCCTTTCGTCTATTTTATTCTTCTAAGTTTCACTTTCGCCACCTCCAGCCCTACACATTAGTGGGTATTTTCAAATTTCCAAGTTAGCCGTAATTTTTCTGTTCTTTAAATCCATCATCGTTTTCCCTCTCTCTCTCTCGTTCGTTTCAAAATGAAGCAACGCGTTAGGATTTCATCAGAAAATACTACCACTGTATACAGGAAATGCGAGCTTGTCTGTGTGTTTATACTAACGTCTCCCTATCTAAGTGGTTATACATTCAAACTGCGCTACTAATGAACGGGATGGGCACGCGGTTTTAGTAGTGGATTTGCACCGCTTTTTCCAAATCTACTCGTAGCAAAGTCACGCAATTTTCGCTATAGTAAGCGATGCCTAGAACCAATGTCGCATGTCGTTCTATTAATAATTTCTCTCCCTCCGTCACTCCTCCGTTTGTTTCTCACTCTTTCTTGGAACGAACATGCCTTGTGTGATGATATCCGATATTTCACCGATCAAAATACAGCATCTAGTTGTTTGTAGGTATAAAATAACATAGGTATTACCACACCACCAAAATACTAGAGTTTTCTCGGTTCCTACAGGGTTAACACAGAAAAAAAACGATAGTAGCAAAAAATGCCAATGTGACGTCACAGACTTGCAAGCCTTTAACCAACATGCCCGCGTGAAAGTTAGTGTAGTTAGAAATCGTGTATTTCTTGGAAAAGACAAGGGAGAGAACGGGGGAAATGCATAGAGCTCGTTTGAATGTTAAAACTGAAACTAAATGGCCAAAACGAACGATAGGAAAAATAAAGACTAAAAATGAAGATTAAAATTCTACTAATTAGTTGTTAAATATATATTATTCTTTAGTCTAAATATATTATCTTAATGTAGAAAGAAAGATATGTTATTTGAAAAAATACAAAGGAAAGACGAAAATGGTAAAAATAATAGCCAGAAGTGTGAAACCTTATACATTAGATGACGAACGGTAGACTAAGTAAATATTTTCGTTCTGGATTAACATGACTTAGATAATACTAGCGATATGGTAGAATGAAGACATATATAGACGTGCCTGGGATTTCTTTACTGATGCTAGCCATATTGAGGCAATAGAAAGGGTGGCTCCTGATTTGAAAATAGGAGGTTAACTTTTTGAAAAAGACGCGTAGGAACGGAAGTCCCCTGATTGGTTGCTGAGCATAACTAAGAAAGTGAAATAAATACTCAGAAAGACGAGCGTTCCTTGCCACTTTCAATTTAAACTTTCACATGTAAAGTTAATAACGTTTACAGACAAGTGTGATCAGATGCCTTCGCTGTTCTGTTATTCAGCAGGAGATCTTGTGTGACCATTTATGACCTGTAATTAACTTACATAGTGAAAAAAATGCGATATTTCGAGTTTTCTGGGTGTGAAACTGAAGTGAGCCAGTCACGTTGTTGTTCAACCCCTGGTACCTGTTCGAGGCCATATGATTTGAGGGCCCTACCTTATCTTGAATCCTGAAAGCTGAGCAGTGCTGTGAGGAGGAAGACTTATAACCAGGACATCGCAGAATTTTCGACACCTATCTTAAGATAAGCCCTGTGTTTTTGGGGCCTTGTGAATTCACTGAACTATTCTCCACAATTTGATATCTCAACCAGATTAAATAAAATGATGACAGTAGTGATTCCCCAAAATATGTGCTTTAGTTTGGACTAGAGTATTACAACAAGAACACTTCCTAGTCAGAAATAAAAAGACTTTAGTAGTGAAACTAGATTGTGTGTAACTGTATATAGACGTTTAATCTTAATTTTTTTAATGAATCAACTCAATTATACTTAATACATTTGAAAAAAATTGTTCAGACCAAAATTCAATAGGGAGTTGTTTACTTAATTGTTTATTAACCTTAAAGTGTGGTTGTTGTTATTTTCTGCACATACATTGCATATACCCTAGACACGTAGCTACACAACATCCATACATTATAACATATAAATTGGGGATAACATACATAGCAGGTGGTAGTCATTGGTGGAAGCAAGACAGGATTCCTGACATATAGTTAAAAGGTAAACTTCCTCAGGAGCTTGCATAGCTGACTTCACATCTGCTACACAAATATATATATATAAGTAATATCGACCCACCACATATAGTGGGGTTGGCTCGTTTCGGGATTTCCAAAGTTATATAATAAGTAAATAAGTGGAGGTTTTTGGTGAATTGACATTGCTCTGTGTTGTCCTGTTAATTAGATATTAATTAGATATTTTGGTTTATTTAAATCACATTGGTTAGAATATTAAGATGGCAGAATTGGCCAAGTACAGATCTTCTGCTGTGCAGACTGCGAAGGAAATGGGTATGGAGGGACAGATTTTAATTGATTATGTTACAGCAGAGGTTGATAAATATATAGCCAGAGAAAGGGAAGATGCTAGGGAGGCTAAGAAATTAGAGGCTGATAGATTGGCGGAGGAGAAACGAATTATGTTAGAAGATGCTAGAGAACTTAAGAAATTAGAGGCTGATCGGGAGGCTGAGATTAAGAGGCTGCAGTTGGAGGAAAAGAAACTTGAGGCTGAGAAGGAGGAAAAACGTCTACAGAGGGAGGCGGAACGAGAGAAAGAAGAAAAGAGGTTGGAGGCAGAAAGGGAAGACAAAAGACTGGCTGCTGAAAGGGAAGCAGAAGATAAAAGGTTACAGCGGGAGCATGAGTTACGACTAAGAGAGTTAGAGTTACAAGGCCATGCTCCTGAAAATGGAACTAGCCCATCCACTTCCGACTCAGCTGCAAGCCAGGGGGCCTCCTCATCAGCCATGGGGTTTCATTTGGATCCTTTTATTGAGAAAGACGATGATATTGAGTCCTTCCTTAGCCGTTTTGAAAGTTTAGCTACAACATATGGGTTGGAGAAGGATAAGTGGAGCCTTAAAGTATCCCAGGGACTTAGGGGAAATTCTTATGAAGTATTTTCCAAGCTCAGTAAAGATGACCAAGACGATTATGACATTCTTAAACATGCACTATTGGTCAGATACGAGAAAAACTGTGAATTTTATAGGAAGAAATTTAGACAGGCTAAATTACTCACAGGGGGACCTACCACCAGTTCTCGGCCCGACTAGAGACCTATTTGGAGAAATGGACTGCTCTGGGGAAAACCCAAGATTTAAAGGAAATGGTTATGATGGAGCAGGTTAGAGAGTCCATGGCTCCAGACTTGAGAAAGTTTCTCACAGAACAGGGTGCAGAGAGACTGGTGGATATTTTAAATGTAGCTGAGAGATATCTAGCAGCCCAGTCAGAGTTGGCAGGAGCAAAGAAGAAACATATAGATCATAATAAGGGTCCCCAAATTCAACCTCAGAACAAATATGACAATAGAGATAAGTTTAACAAGAATAAACCATATTATGATAGGTCCAGGTACGAACAACGTGACAGAAACCCTCAATATAATGAAAGAAAACCTGTTAACCAGGGAAAGAAATATTGTAAATGGTGTAAGAGGGATGGCCATGACACCCATGACTGTAAAAGAAAAACCTTCCACCTTTGCTGCAATGAAAACTGGGAACAAGGGAGTAAAGGCAAAACCTATTAAGCCACATGAGCCCTATCACCCCCCAGTATGTGAGGACGTTGTATGTAATGGGGTCACCATAAGGTGCCTTTATGATACAGGTCTAGATTATGATTCAGTCGTCAGTTCGCACCTAGTGAACCCAGATCAGTATACCACAGAGACAGTGGAGATACAAGGGGCGACTAAGGATATAGCAACCATGACACTTCCCGTAGCTAGGATAGAGGTGAAAACTCGTTATGTGGAAGGGATCATCAAAGCAGCAGTTATAAACGAACCCATATACCCTCTAATATTGGGATGTCGTTATGTCTTCTTGGGGAATCCCAAGAGACCTATGATTATGGCAACAGTGCAGACCAGGTCACAGTCAAGGAAGGAGGAAGATGAACTTATAAATACTCATCCAGAGGAGATGAGGAAGGCACAAGCTGAAGATAGGTCACTCAAGCTGTGTTATAAAAAATTACCTAAATGCCATACACCTCCAAACAAAGGAGAATATTATATGAAAAATAAATTGTTATATAGGCAGGCTGGAACTGGATCCAATGGTCACGGACAGCTGGTCCTTCCCAAGGCATATAGGGAGAAGGTGATGGAATTAGGACATGCTATTCCCTTCAGTGGTCATATGGGGATCAGCGCTACAGGTCAGCGCATAGCTTGTCATTATTT
>JAMPIV010008099.1:0-185710 GCA_024509875.1 Oreohelix idahoensis | reverse complement strand
AATGTTTCTTGGAACCAGGCTCACAGATCGCGAGATTTTGGTAACAATAATTTTAAAAATAATCAAGGACATTATAATAAACAAAACTGGAGATCAAGATCTCAGGGTCCGCAAAACAAACAATTTTTTGGAAATAAACCATTTTACCAACATCATAACGATAATTATACAAATTATCGGACTCATCCAAATTTTAACTCTAGCAGAAACTACAATTATGGCAATTTTAATGACAAAAATCAAAATCGATCGCGTCGACGAGATAGATCGTTGAGTAATACGAATAGACATTCTAATGTCGCTTTTAGTGATACACAGGCTAACATTGAACAGGGTAAAGGAGCTGAAACTCATAATGCTATGTGTTGTTCTCTTGATTGTACCCAAGTCAAAGATTGTTCAGAATGCTCTACTCTTTTCCAGCCCAGGGCGATCACGACGCTGCGTTGCGGACATACCTTGCCTAGTCTACCTGCAGTCTGTACGGCCACTGCTGCGTCAGTACACCAGGGACAGGGCTCTCTTAAGTTTAACAAGGGATTTGTCAACAATATTTCATGCTCTCTCCTATTTGACTCAGGTTGCAGCACAGTCGGCGTCCGGACTTCGCTGATCAACCCAAGTTGTGCCACGGGCCGGGTTGTCAAATGTGTAACGTTTGGTGGCACAATTGAAACATTTGCCACTGCTATTATTGATCTTAATACACCATTTTTTTCAGGAAAGATTCAAGCTTGTCTCCTTCCGAATCCAATTTGTGATTTAATACTTGGTCGCATACATGGTATTAAAGAGTGTACACCACAGCAAATTGCTGAATGGGAAGAGCGACATATTCAAACTGCAAATGCAGTAGTGACTAGAGCGCAAGCTACTAATATGTCGCATGATACACCTATGGAACCTACAGTTCATACCACTTGTGATGATGATGCTCCTATTTCACGGGAGTTGTTTGCAACATTGCAAAAGAATGATGATTCATTAAAAAAAATTTTTCAGTATGTGAACAAAAATAATACCAGCAACAAACTTGCAAAATCTAGACATGATTTTATACTTAAAAATGGGATTTTGGTTAGAGTAATACGAGAAAAGGATTCATCCTTATGTTCTCAGATTATAGTCCCATCCTGTATGAGATCTCGTATATTACGACATGCGCATGACTCGCAATGTGCGGGCCATATGGGTTTTTCGCGTACCAAATCCAGAGTGCTTTCGGCATTCTACTGGCCAGGCGTCCATAAGGACATCACTCTCTATTGTCGGTCCTGTTTGATATGTCAAGAAGTTAAGGTACGGGGTCCATTTCATGCGGCTCCTATTCAAGCTGCGGACATCCCGATTAGACCATTTGATAAAATGGCTATAGACATTATTGGTCCTATGCTACCATCTGCTAGAGGGCATACGCATATTCTTACGTGCATTGATATGTGCACTCGCTGGCCTGAAGCCATCCCTCTCAAGAACACTTCATCTGCCAGTGTAGCAGAGGCATTGATGTTAATCTTCTCACGCATTGGTTTTCCACGGAAAATCTTGTCGGATCATGGGGTTCAGTTCATTTCTGAATCCATGTCTCAAGTTATGAAGACATTAGGTATAGACAGATCTCTAAGTTCTATTTATCATCCGATGTCAAATGGGTTAATTGAGCGTCTAAATAGGACACTCAAGCAGTTGTTGGGTAAGATGACTCAAGACCATCCCCAAGACTGGGATCGGGTCCTACCCGCTTGTCTCTTTGCGTATCGCGAAGTACAAAATCAAGCAACGGGGTTTTCTCCATTTCAACTTGTTTTCGGCATGCAACCACGCGGTCCGATGTCGTTAATCCACGACTTATTGGTTGACGAGAATATTGAAGAGGAAACTCAATCCTCTTATGAGTATGTGATCTCTCTGAGAAAGAGAATCATAGATGCTTGTAGACTAGCTACTGCATCATCCGAACAAGCCAAAGAAAAAGCTCGTCTATTTGCAAACAAGTATAGACGTCTTCGCCAGCTCATACCTGGTGATGAAGCTTTTGTATTACTCCCTGCGCATAATAATCGTCTTTTAATTACCTGGAGAGGTCCTTTCAGGATCATCTCAAGAATATCCGATGTCGACTACATCGTTGATGTTAATGGTAAACATAAAACCTTCCACATTAATATGTTGAAGGAATATTACTCACGTCCTGATTATCTACAATCAGTGTTCCAAGCAACTGACGATCCTACACCTCCTATTCAACACTATTCTAGTTTGTCAGTCATCCAAGAAGAGGAATCTTCTTTCGATGATGTACAACTACCAATACCAGTTGTACCACTCCATTCCACTGAGAAATGGAATGATGTTACTATCTCATCTACTCTTACTGATGATCAACGTCAGCAAGTCTCTAATATTCTACACACGTATGAGGATGTCCTCACTGACATCCCAGGTCATACGTCAGTCATCCAACATGACATTATTCTGACTGACGATACACCGATTCGAGTTCGCCCATATCCTATTCCTTTACACTTTCGTGATAAGGTTGATAAGGAATTGGATGAGATGCTTCAATTAAATATAATTGAACCATCTTCATCACCATATTCTTCTTCTATGGTAATCATTAGGAAGAAGGACAACAATATACGTCTTTGCGTAGATTACAGGAAATTAAACAAAGTTACAAAATTCGATGCGGAACCATTACCTCTTTTAGACGACTTATTAGAGAAATTATCTCATGCCACATTCTTTTCGAAATTTGACCTTTCAAAGGGTTATTGGCAAGTGCCATTAACCCCTAAAGCAAAGCCATTCACCGCTTTCTCGACGCCACGGGGTCTTTTTCAATGGAATTTTATGCCATTCGGTCTAATGAATGCGCCAGCTACCTTTGTACGCATGATGCGCCGCATATTGTCTCATCGTCCCGATGTCATTACTTATATAGATGACATCTGTCTTTTCAGTGACTCTTGGGATGAACATATTCAGGGTTTAAAATCTTTACTTTCTACCTTACGGGATTATAACTTAACAGCGAAACCTTCAAAGGCTTTTGTCGGTTTTCATGACATCTCATTTCTTGGTCACCGTATAGGTCGCGGTTTAATGTATACAGAAGACAGTAACGTCTCTAAAATTTTAAACATCTCAGCACCTAAGACAAAAAAACAAGTGAGGTCGCTCTTAGGACTAATACAGTTCTATTCTAAATTCATCCCTCATTTGTCTACTATAACTGCACCTCTTTCTTCGTTACTGAAGAAAGGCACATCTAATGTAATAAAGTGGTCGCAGGATCATCAAACGGCTTTAGATTATATAAAACAATTTTTTTCAAATAAGCCTTTTTTAAGGTTGCCTAACAAAGATCTCACCTTTGTTCTTCGCAGTGATGCTTCTTCCTACGCTATCGCGGCAGTTTTGATGCAGGAATACGGAGGCACCTTATTTCCGGTTATGTACGTATCCAGAAAGCTTACGACGAGCGAGATGAAGTATTCCGTTCTGGATAAAGAGCTCCTCGCTCTTGTCTGGTCAATCACAAAACTGGATCGTTATCTCCTCGGATCACACTTTGTGGTGGAATCCGACCAGAAAGCTCTTACAGCACTGAACACAGGGAACGTGAAGTCATCAAAGTCAGCGCGTTACGCTATTGCGCTTCAACCGTTCCATTTTGAGATACGAGCTATTCCTGGAGTACAGAATGTGTTTGCAGACTGTCTTTCAAGATGCCCTAGTGAACATGTCGAAATTAAACCACTTCCAGATGGTGAAACGTCCTCACAGAAACATGAATAACTTTGTACATGGTCACTGATTATACATCTGTGGAGACTATGTGTAGTTCTGCAGTATTCGTATATATATAACTTTCAGAATATACTTACGTATGGATTATAACATTATTTCTTGTGAAGTAACGTTTTGTTAGAACGGGAACAGTGATATTAAAGTAACATTTTTTTTTAGTATGGAAACATTGGTAAGAGTGACAAATAGACATTCACTATTGTTATGGAACAGATTACACTACATATCGTGTTCGTAAACTTATTTCAGGCATGGTACATTTAGAACATATTCTTGTCGATTTAACTAGTTCTAAAAGAATATTAACAATGAGTGAAATTGAAATCACTTAGAATAAATTAGTAATTAGTTATTTGTTCATAAATTAAGTACTACTAATTAGTATAATTCAATTTAATCAATTTGATTGATTATAAATCACACATCTACTAACTTTATTAGTGTTTCGCAATACGTGTATTCACGTATCCCACTACATGATATCTCACTTTTAGATAACTAGTCAAACTTACTAGTGTTAGGAAATAGTAAGTGCGTTGCTTCTTAAAGTGTTTAATTATGCTTTGTTTCATTTTGCATGTTGTATTTTAAAATTTTCTGTTTTATTGATTCTTTTATCATTGATCATCATCAGTGTTGCTGTTCATTTTCATTTTTGAAATCATATGTTTCAAATTTCTTTTAAAACAATTTTGTTGAATTTTATTATCATCTTTTTTTTTATGGTTTATTTCATTTTCATTTTCAACTTCTTTTTACTTCGAATATTACCACATCGTTCCAAAGTAGGTCGATGGTGGATGTGTGCTTTAATGCATACTATCATTTAGTTATATTGTTTTCATTTAATATTCTTTTCTTAATATGATATAATTTTATGCATGTCATAAATCTTGTTGTAGTTTTGACTCACCTCTCTCGAGTAATTAGTTCGAAAAAAATTAATAGAATTAATTTTTTTAAGGGGAGGTGATAAGGGAGCTGTTACGTACATTTATTACCTACGGGGGTAGTCTTCGGTCCTGCCAAATGTACGCACCAGTTTTATATAGTTATATTATTTGTGCGTTCGATTGATTCACGCACTGACGTGCACAATGCTGTGTGAGTTGCTTTGGACGCACGTGTAACCTAGTTGAGTAGTTTCTGACGTCATGTAAGGGGCAGCTCGGACCATATTTATGTCCGCTGTGTTATCCTTTGATTCTTGGCAAATGTGAAGTAGCCATCAGTTGTATTCGTATCTATTGATCTTCATGGCGAAGTCAATAGTGGAAGTATAAAGTAAGTGTCGCCCCATTTCTTATGGCATGTTTATTTATGTACATTAAAGTATCAGGCCGCTCCTATTAATGGTCTAGCGGGAATTCATCGTAGATGACATTCCTAGAATTGGACACACGGAGTCGATAGCCTTTGAATCTTTTCGTAGAGGGAGAATACCTACAAGAAATCAAGTTAATGAATTTAAATGCTTCACATGTTTAATATGCTGTTACTACAATGCCAGAAGCGTGGCATAGAATGGGAGAGGTTAGTCAACTGGAATCTCTAACCTGTTCGTATTATCATGTATGACTTTGTTTGAAAACTATATACTATATATAACGGGATGTATGGAGAAAGTCTGGGATTATGAAGTATGATATGGAAGAATTTTATCCTGGAGTATGAAGCTATGAACTTTTCTAACGAGACCTTTGATATCATCTTGAACGGGGAAAAACTACAGAAAGTTGAAAGTTTCAATTATTTAGGCAGTAAAATGACTCAGGATGGTGACACAACAAGAGAAATCCATACTAGAATTGCTTTGGCAGCTAGCGCCTTCAATAGATTATCTAACATTTGGAAATTACGATCATTGAATATACATACCAAGCTTCGTCTGTTTAATTCAAATGTTATCTCAGTGTTAACATACGGCTGTGAGAGTTGGAAAATAACAAAATCATTGGAGAACAAGCTGAATACATTCGAGAACAAATGTCTTAGAAAACTCATGAACATCAGTTGGAAAGAATTCAAGACTAATCGACAAATAAGAGAAGACTCTAGGCAGAAATATGTCTCCGACTATATAAGGAAAAGACGATGGTCATATATCGGTCATGTCCTACGAATGCAAAACAACAGAATACCACTACAGGCGCTCACTTGGGTTCCTGAGGGTAAGCGGAAAAAAGGAAGACCAAAAGAAACACTCAGAAGAACAATAATAAGAGAAGGAAGAACGTTGGGCCTAAATAATGTGCAAGAGCTAAGAGGAGTGGCGTCACAACGAACAACCTGGAGAGCACTGGTTTCTGCCTTATGCGCCGTGTTTGGCGCTTAAAGAATTTATTATTATTATGAATACGTTACCATGATGTACGTCCTTGAAGGAAGGTCAATGGACTTGAATGAGCGGAATAGTATATGGTAACAGTTTTGTGATCCTCAGTCACTTGAGTCAGAGGACTTTATTAGTAGAGAATCTTCAGGAACTTTAAAAGTAATTATCAACATGTTGACGTATGATTTCTGCGCCTGTGACGATGTTAGTCTTGTCCACTCCGTATGTGCTGTGTTGAATAAAATCTATGTACAGTCACCACCGACTTCTGTACTGCCAGTACTTGCCCAGTTCACCCAGTTCAATACTACTTGTTGAAGTTCGTTTGAAGAATATTGTTGACATTCGTTCATTTTAACCATTCGCGTTTTAAGCTACCTCTTCACCGGTATAAACTGAACTCAACGATAAAACGGAGTCAACAACATCCTAAAATCATAATACAAATTCGTTTCCAACTTCTGTCAGTACTTAGCTATTGAGAGGATTGGTTACTATCATCCGAATGAATACCCTCCCTTGGTACAAATGCAAGCTAGTAACTGACTATCTGTAGCTTCTTATCTCAGATTAAAGAGCTACTCCTGAAAAAAATTAACCCTTAAAAAAAGTTTTCTGACTTTTACAACAATAGTCGCCAGATTTGTCAACCAAAACTCAGCAGTGTTACCATCAACCTTTACCAGCTGTCTCATGTGTAGCATGAACAATAAATGTAACTAAATATTATGAATGCTGTGGAGAAAAACGCTGTTCAGACTTCCTCCAAAAGAAATAGTTCGATATGTCTAGGGGAAAGAAATTCCTATAATCTGCCGAACACTAAACTCTAAGAATCAGAATAGAATCTTGTGAGAGATTCATCCTCGGAACGAGCACATATTAAATGTCGTACTAGATGCGTTCAAGAATCTAGCACCGGCCCACATTAATGTGTGCATCAAATGTAGCTCAAAATATCCCGCCGAGCCCGTCATTTGTCGTGGTTGAGTTGGAGTGTAGAGTATTTGTCGAGTTAGACAACAGTAGTGAAATCGACAAGGGATAGTGGACTGACAGAGTTATAGATTACACACACAGAAAGGTGTAAATAGGAGATGGACTTGAGACAACCTGGAAGAAGATCTATTCAAATGATCTCTCTCTCCAGGCCTCAACTCACTTTTACTGTCTAAGCATCTCCTGCTCTCACTCTTTTCTCTTATCATACATAGAGATTATAGTAAAGAGCTAAAAACAAGTTACTTATGGATGGAAAGGTCGTGAACAGCGTATTAATAAAGGTGTAAACTTTATTAAAGAAGAAA
Organism: Oreohelix idahoensis; assembly: GCA_024509875.1. NCBI lineage: Eukaryota > Metazoa > Mollusca > Gastropoda > Stylommatophora > Oreohelicidae > Oreohelix > Oreohelix idahoensis. Next base: position 178,252 of record JAMPIV010008099.1, on the reverse strand, counting down.
AAGCATGGAATTAATGCATATCATCACAACAACATAAAATTACATCACTAATCATCAATAACCAAAATATGCAAAATACACCAACAACCACACACACACCACCATTCATAAAACCTGTAGAACACAGAGAGATGAAATAACTGAGTGTCAGTCCGTCCGCTTTCGGGACCATATGAAATAGCTCCAGTAAGTGGTTTTTTCGTACACATCCTCCATGGGTGATGGAATTACCTTAATAAAATCACTGTATAGGCGCTATCATTGGTGATTCCTCCCTAATTGCGCGAGGTGGTCTGGAAGACTCTATTTATCTCCTGTTGATCGAATAAACAAACTGAACGACAGCCTGTCCGCTATTTCGTGGGACCAAATGTGCTAGCTCCAGAAAGTGTATTACTTGTAGATCCTTCGTGAGGGACTAGCCTACAAAACTTTCTTTGTTGGTGCTAAACGTTGGTGACTCCCCTTATAGCGTGAGTGGGGCTGGAACTCTGTCTATCTTTCTTGCTGGCCAAATAACCGAACTGAGCGACAGCCTGTCTGCTTTTCGTGGGACCAAATGTGCTAGCTCCAGAAAGTGTATTACTTGTAGATCCTTCGTGAGGGACTAGCCTACAAAACTTTCTTTGTTGGTGCTAAACGTTGGTGACTCCCCTTATAGCGTGAATGGGGCTGGAACTCTGTCCATAGATGGCTGCTCATACGTGCGAAGTTCTACATAATCCAGAAATAAGCCATGGGACGAAGTCACTTGAGGACAACTGATCCCAAGGCGTGCTTATCCGGCGCTAGAATAGACTTTAAATCCGGTTTTGGCTGGTTGACTGTGGCTTGGCTGAATGCCCCGTTTAGACATACAGAGACTGGTGAATTGAATTCTGCTATATATGCTGGGCTGATTTATGTGCTGGAAGCCGTACTGCTCTGACTAGTAATCCAATAGGCGAGTAGGAAACTACTACTGCATTAGATGATTTCAGATTTAGCGTTGGCTCGTGGCATTGCGTGAGCTTAACTCCCGTGAGAGGGAAATGGCGTTGACAAAGGGTTGTTGTTTCAGGTATGGCTGTGACACTCGTGGGGCTAGATATCCTCAGAATCCCTCTAGACCGAAGAGACGGTGACATTCTTCGTCTGACTGGAAACTAGACTAGCAATTCGGTATCCCCTGAAACTGAGACCGAAAAGAGACACCCTTTTTACATCAAGCAAATAATAAATCACACTAACTTTATATAGAAAGTTTCGCTCCACTATGGGATTAAATTTATTGTAGTTATTGCTATGATAGTTTAGGGCTGTCTTTAACCATGTCTCGTGTTCCTTAAAAATATCAATTATCAACACGCGCCCGCATAGGCTTAATATATTTTGTACACCCATGTACCTGTCAGTAAATGTTCTGACATCAAAAAACTACTTCTCTTCTTCCAACTAAACATACAGCTGAATGGATATGCTTATTCATCTTACAACATTAAGTGAATTTACATAAACAGATTACAGCATTTGAAATTACACAGATAAATCATATGTCCCTTTTGGGGAAACAAAATATTAATATCCCACAAAATGAGTACAAAGAAAATGCAATGTTCTTGCTATAATAATACAGTTGTGGCTAAATCATAAGATAGAATTGAATCTATGCCTGGTGACTGCTTTCTGTGAAAGTTATGGACTAGTGCCTAGCCACACAAGTAAGCATAAAATGATTCTCCCTTGCCACTGGAAATATCTATCAAAAAGGAATAAGTGACTATCTCCTATAATCCAGAGTTATTACCTGCATCTCACTATTCAGTTTTTAAGTGAACAATCCACACCTGACATTATCTTACAGAAATGACAGTTAATTTAGCCTATTCTTAACCCATGATAAGCGTCTGTGGACTGATTCTACGCCTATTATCTGTTATTGTAAGTTTAACATTTAACCCATGATAAACCGTAACAGTTTAAGCACCCTTACTAGGCCGTAGACAGCGCTACCTTATCACTGAACTAAATTACTAGGAGAAGTCCTCAGAAATGAAGTAAGTCACTTTCCTAACAGATATATATATATAAACTAACATGAATATATCATATTATAATAAGATATGTCAACTCACCCCGAAAATGACTAGAACATAGGCAAACACATTCTAGTACTGTGTTAAAGTTTGCCTTATCTCATGATGGTCATCTACGGGCCAGGAATCTTCTACGAGTGTGTTTGACGTAGTAAAATTTCAAGTCTTATAGCTTACAAACCATTCTACCCAGGACTCAAAGGGTACTAGCCGCTCGTGATCAAACGTTTTAAAGCGACCAGAGAAATTCCCCTGTTCGGACCACAGAGGGTACCCGCCGCTAACGAACCGTTTCTTTCACAGAAACCGTCTTTGGCTCGTTCTAACACTTTAAGCGTAACAGACGTTCTTCTGATCAGGCCAGGTGTGCTGACGTAACATTATCGTTCGCTGACCGCTGCAGGCTCGAACGTAAACAACCTCGGGTGGGGTTTGAGAAGGAGAAAACAATTGGGCCACACAGGTAGCAAAGCAAAGAGAAACAAAATGTGTAGGAAAACAGAACATTAAAGAGTAATAACATTGAGACGAGATGGAAAAATAAATTAAGTCACTGTCTACGTGACAGTGCTTCAGTGTGGAAATATATTATAAATTAGTTCTGAAGTAGGAGGTACAACCTTCTTGTTTCAGGGACCGAGGTCCTAACGTATTGAAGCAGCACCTGGTCTGAGTTTTGCTGAATCCAGAGGCTGGTAGCATACTACTGGGTCAATATATCGACCAGTGTGGTTTCTCAAGAACACGGTGAAGCAAGCGAGCAGTGGAGACTGTTTCCTGCCGCTCACACAGAAGTTAAGAGTGTGTGGCCAGAGCAGCTCAATTTTGTGTATAACCCACCTCTAACAGTGACTTTACCTTAATTCAAGAGGGACATTTATTTGTTTCAAATCAAAAGAAACTGTGAACCTTACCAATATTATTTCCACCAGAAACAAACACTTGAAGTCATGATGACAAACAACAACTTAGCTTGACAAGCCATTATTACCTCATAGTACCACCGCACAACTTACACACATATTGCAATAATAATATATGTCAATACAAAGATCCTATCTATAAATTGTGTACATACAACTTATGATTACATCTGATTGTGATTCCTGGTTCACTTTGTAGTTGAATCAGGATATCTATTATTGACAGGAATTAATACATATTTTTAAAAGTTACCCTTGACTTATTAAGATAGTCTTATAGAGTGTTATATGTATGTGAGTGTCACAGTGTTGTAAAGTGTTGTGGATTAAATTAAATTGTTTATCTGTCTGTTGGTTGTTGTGAACATACACTTCATCATTATCATAACCCTAGACATTCAACGTAGTCATCACAATATTCCAGAATAAGCCTGACTGAGGTATAAATGTGGTAGCAAGTAAGGTTATCTGTAATACACCACACTTATTAGATACAGATACCTTCACAGCTGATTTCAGTCAGTACACTAAGTCCCCTATAAATATTTATAACATCCCACTTTACCACATATATTGGGGTCCTGTCCGGGATTTTGAATCTTCTCCTATTATATATATTGGGGGTAATTCACTTCAGGGAATAATAAAAATTTAAAAGGTATCCTGGGGTGAAAATAGATAAGGTTGAGCTCTCAGTGCCTGTGGTTGTCCTTAGATAGTTATTTATAGATTGAATTGTTTACATTTGCCTGTTAGAAAATGGCGGACCTAGCAAAATTTCGATCTGCTGCTGTGCAGGCTGCTAAAGAGTTAGGAATAGACGGGCAAGCTATGATTGCTTATGTCACTACTGAATGTTACAAATATATTGAACGTGAAGAAAGAAAATTTGAAGCAGAAAGAAAATTAGAATCGAAAAGATTAGAAAAAGAGGCTGAAAGAAAGTTAGAGGCGGAAAAAGAAATTAAGAGGTTGCAGATTGAGGCTGACAAAGAGGCTAAAGCATTGGAGGCAGATAGGGAGATTAAAAGGCTCCAATTAGAAGAAAAAAAGGCAAAAAGGAAGCAGAGGAAAGAAGACAGGCTGCAGAAAGGGAAGCAGAAAAAGAGGAGAAGAGATTACAAAGGGAACACGAGTTACGACTTAGGGAGTTGGAATTTCAAGGCCATGCTCCTGAAAATGGTGCCAGTCCCTTTACCTCTGATGCCCCTGCTAGTCAGGGAGCCTCAACCTCAGCTATGAACTTTCATTTAGATCATTTTGTTGAGAAAGAAGATGATATCGAGAGCTATCTAAATAGATATGAACTATTAGCTACCACGTATGGGTTAGAGAGAGAAAGGTGGAGCTTAAAGTTATCACAAGGGCTTCGTGGTACGGCTTATGAAGTTTTTGCCAAACTGAGCAGAGATGATCAAGAAAATTATGACATGCTAAAGCAGGCTCTTTTGTTAAGATATGAAAAGAATGGCGAATTTTATAGGAAAAAATTTAGGAATGCTAAACTACTGTCAGGTGAAACCTATCACCAGTTCTCTGCACGGTTAGAGACATACTTGGAGAAATGGACTTCTCTGGGGAAAACCCAAGATCTTAAGGAAATGATCCTTATAGAACAACTAAGAGAGTCCATGGCTCCAGACCTGAGAAAGTTTCTCATGGAACAAGGTGCAGAGAGACTGGGTGAGTTACTGAATGTCGCTGAAAGGTATCAAGCAGCTCAGGCAGAGGTATCAGGTAATAAAAAGAAACAGGTGGATAATTTTAACGCACCACAGAACTTTAATAAATTTGATCCTAGAGATCAGAACAAAGGTAAGCACCAGTTTGATAGGCCACGGTATGACAATAAAAATAAAAACCCACAATTCGATGAAAGGAAATTTGATGAAAGAAAATCTTTCAACCAAAAAAGGAGGTGGTGTAAGAATTGTCGGATGGACAATCATGATACTGACCATTGTAGAAGGAAACCTCCTCATTGTGCTGCTATGAAATCTGGAAAGAAGGGAAAAAAGGTCAAACCTGCGGAACTACAGGAACCATACCACCCCCCAGTGTGTGAAGATGTCATCTGTAATGGAGTCACCATAAGGTGCTTATATGATACAGGTCTAGATTATGATTCCGTTGTGAGTTCTCACCTGGTGCAGGCAGATCAATACACCACAGAAACAGTGGAGATTCAAACTGCAACCAAGGATGTAGCGACCATGACACTTCCCGTCGCCCGGATAAAGGTGAAAACGCGATATGTGGAAGGAATCATAAAAGCAGCAGTGATAAATGAGCCAATCTACCCTCTGATATTGGGGTGTAGATATGTCTTCTTGGGGAATCCCAAGAGACCTGTGATATTGGCAACGGTGCAGACCAGATCACAGTCCAAAAAGGAGGAGGAAAATCCAATAAATACTCATCCAGATGAGATGAGGAAGGCACAGGCGGAGGACAAAACACTCAAGCCGTGTTTCAAGAAGTTGCCCAAATCTCATACACCTCCAGGCAAGGGAGAATTTTATATGAAGAACAAGCTGATTTATAGGAAGGCTGGATCTGAATCCAATGGTCACGGACAGCTGGTCCTTCCCACTTCATATAGGACTAAAGTGTTGGAACTAGGGCATGCGATTCCCTTCAGTGGTCATATGGGGATCAGCGCAACAGGACAGCGTATAGCTTGTCACTATTTCTGGCCAGGGATAACTGAAGATATCAAACGATATGTAAAATCCTGTCCAGAGTGCCAACGAGTAGCACCTAAGCATTGGACTGCACCAGCAACTCTAGGGGAAATGCCCATAGTGGGAACACCCTTTGAGAGAGTTGCCGTGGATTTTGTGGGACCTCTCACTCGAACCAAGAGGAGGAACAGCTACATTCTGACTCTGGTGGACACTTGTTCTATGTGGGGAGAGGCGGTAGCCCTGTCATCGATTGACTCTAAACATGTGGCAGAGGCATTACTCACAATTTTCACAAGGTTAGGCTTTCCCAATCAAATCTTGACTGATAATGGCTCTCAGTTCAAGGGGAAACTAACAGAAGAAGTTTTCAGGATCTTCCAGGCCAAACACTTCCATTGTAGTGTGTACCATCCCCAAGGGAACGGCCAAGTGGAAAGATTTAATGGCACGTTGATGTCGATCCTGAGAAAGTTGGCACACGAAAAACCAGATACATGGGACCAGTACCTTCACGCCGCCCTCTTTGCTTATCGGGAGGTACCCCATAGTTCAACCGGTATGGCCCCGGCAACATTATTATTTGGAAGGCCAATAAAAGGTCCACTCGAAGCTCTGTTAAGAACGTGGACTGATGAAAAGGCAGAGGAAAATATTACATCCTCATACCAATATGTGAATGAGCTGACCACTCGTTTAAAAACTGGCTGGAAACTTGCCAATGAAAATTTGAAACAAGCCAGGAAAAAACATGCTGCCTATTACAACAGGAAAGCTAAAGACAGAGATTTGGCTGTGGGAGAGAAGGTACTGCTTCTTCTACCCGGTAGTCAGAATAAGTTACAAATTGGATGGCAAGGTCCATATACAGTTCTAGAGAAGGTGTCTAGAACAAATTATAAGATAGATAAGAAGGGGAAAGAAAAAATCTATCATGTGAATCTCCTGAAGAAATATTTGGAAAGAGAAAATCAGGAAGAGACACACTTGTTGACCTTGTCCATTGCAATGGAGATGAAAAAGGAACCACTTTCATCATTTGAATATCCATTACACCCCTGTGAGACAGCTGCACAGGTGAAAATCAGTACACATTTAACGAAAAATCAGAAAGAGAGAGTGCAACAGGTTTTAGATGATCATACAGAGGTGTTAACAGACCGACCGGGGCATACAAACTTATTGGAATATGATATGAAACTGATAGACCCCACACCTGTCTGTATGAAAGCCTATTCGATTCCTTTTGCTAAGGAGAAAGCCTTGAAGGAAGAGATAGACTATTTGTTGAAGGAAGGAATAATTTCACACAGTGAATCTTCGTATAGTTCCAGTGTGGTACTCTTAAGGAAACCCTCTGGAGAACATAGACTCTGTATAGATTACAGGAGACTGAATGCTATCACAGAAGGTCAGGTGGATCCATTGCCGGATACAAATCAGTTGTTTGCCAGGCTAAATAAAGCTAAATATTTCTCAAAAGTGGATCTGAGTAAAGGATACTATCAGATTCCAGTAAAGCCTGAGGTTAGACCGTACCTAGCTTTTAGTACCTCAGAGGGACACTATGAGTTTAACAGATTGCCATTTGGATTGAAGAATGCGCCTAGTGTCTTCTCTAGAATGATGAGAAAATTGTTGGATCCCCTGAATAATCCATGCATCACAAATTTCATGGATGATATCCTTATAGCAACAGAAACATTTGAGGAACACATTGACTCTCTGAACATGCTGTTTAATCGACTTAGAGAAGCGAATTTAACAGCCCGACCAACCAAATGTTGCGTTGGATGTAAAGAATTAGAATTCTTGGGACACACAGTCCATCAGGGAAACATGACCCCTGACCCCAAGAATTTAGAGAAACTAAAGAAAGCCCCGAGACCACAAACCAAGAAAGACGTGAGATCCTTTGTCTCATTATGTGGTTTCTACCAAAAGTATATCAAAAACTTTAATTCCATATGTGCACCGTTAACTGATTTGACACGCAAAGGAAATCCAGATCGAATTACATGGACAGCACAATGTGAATTGGCCTACCAGGAATTGAAGGAAAAGCTCACAAGCAAACCTATTTTGAAATTACCTGACTTAAGTCAAGAATTCATTGTGAGAACGGATGCAAGTAATATCGGGTTAGGCGCGACCCTATTACAAAAATCAGATGCACTGGATGGGGAATTAACCCCAGTGGCATATGCTAGCAGAAAGTTGAATAAAGCTGAAACAAATTATTCAACTAGCGAAAAAGAATGTCTTGCAGTAATATGGGCAATCAAGAAATTCAATATTTATCTGTATGGGAAGGCATTTAAGTTGCAAACGGATCACAAACCCTTGTCGTTTCTAGCGCAGGCTAGGCATGAAAATTCGAGGTTACTCAGATGGTCCTTACTTTTGCAGCCATTCAACTTCAGCATAGAGTATATTTCTGGAAAAACCAACCTGGGAGCGGATTTTCTAAGCCGCCATCCGTGTGATGAGAATCACCGTAAGCCCCAGGAATAATATTAAATTTCTCTATGTGTATATAGAATTATAGACTGACATATAACGTCTGTTTTAAGTGGGGAGAATTTGTCGTGAAACATTCTAAATCCACATATCTAAATTAAAAAGTAAATGTAAAGCCTAACGAATTAATTCAATAAAAGGAAAGAAGAATGGTAAAAGACCAGTGCTGTCACAATGGCTTACAAAAATCCCCCTTTTTCTACTTCCTCTGCATAGTGTAACGCTTTCACGTTTGATAGTAAAGCCTACAGCAGCATACACGCGTTTCAAAAAAACAATACAACGTGTACTGTATTTCTTAGAAAACCTTGAGATAGACACACTGCGTAATGACCTGGATTAATATTCCATTAATTTCATTTTATACACTGCGTAACTAAAAGACAGACGGCCTTAGAAGAGAGAGAGAGAAGGAGGAACGCATTCAATACTAACACGCCGTCTCGCGATATACAATTAATGCCACCCCCAAGCGAAAGGCATGAAGCACTAACTTTTTTTTCAAAAAAAGTGACAAAAAACACTACCAATACACGGTTAGGTTTTAAAAAACATGTTTAATGCTTATTAGGAAACATGACATTCTACTGTTTTACGTCTGAAATCCTGACAGTACAGAAGACACCCCATAGTTTGGAAGTGAGGAGGTGGTAACAGCACGACTATCCTAGAAGAAAATACATATTTTGAACGCAGCCACTTAGCTCCATTAAAACTTATATATTTGGGTGCCTTAGGACTTGCTGACAAAGAATATGTTAGGTGTTAAGCAACTAGTCTACTAATAAACAAATTATAGCCAAAATATTATAGGGGTGCTGTCTGACACCACCAGATCATAATTGCTCAGTGGCATGTTTTAAAACCACTATTTTACAGGAAATAGGCCAACAAGTTAAATCCGATTTGATTGGCTAGAAGAATATGTAAGCCTAAACATGATTAGTCGATTGCAAATACTATTTTTGGTTGTTACGGGAAACGGTAGGAAGGGTACTTTTTTTCAAATACTTTTGTAAACATGGTCTTATTGGCTAGACCATTTAATATAGTCAATTAGGAGCGTCTGTTCAGTGCCACATTTTGAAAATAAACTTACTGAGAAGCAAGTGCGTTGAGATCCAGCTCATATTTTTCTAATGAAAGCCTGGGACAGAGGCAGATCGGAATTGTGCCATAATTCATCGCCAGTCAACGTATTTGTTTAATATTTCATGAATTGTGGTAAGCTTGACATATTTGATATCTTTTAGATGAAAAATTGAATGTGAATTGATAAATTATGTTTGTCTGTGTGTAGTTCAGTAGCAACCATGAGGAAAAGCCTAGATATTGCTCCACCAGGAACAAAACTTGTCGGAGAGGAGTATAACTGCATAGGCCTATATGGAATTGCCAAATAGTACTATGACACCTATCTTATTGAATATAAGGAAATAATGCTGAAATTGCAGAGGCGTTGTAACCATTAGGGAGAGGAATACTGGTGAATGTGTTACATGAGAAGCTAACAGTTGGCCTACTGCGCTGAACTCGGTGTTTGTTATGTATTGTGCTTCAGTGTGGAAACAGATTATAAATTAGTTCTGAAGTAGGAGGTACAACCTTCTTGTTTCAGGGACCGAGGTCCTAACGTATTGAAGCAGCACCTGGTCTGAGTTTTGCTGAATCCAGAGGCTGGTAGCATACTCCTGGGTCAATATATCGACCAGTGTGGTTTCTCAAGAACACGGTGAAGCAAGCGAGCAGTGGAGACTGTTTCCTGCCGCTCACACAGAAGTTAAGAGTGTGTGGCCAGAGCAGCTCAATTTTGTGTATAACCCCCCTCTAACAGTGACTTTACCTTAATTCAAGAGGGACATTTATTTGTTTCAAATCAAAAGAAACTGTGAACCTTACCAGTATTATTTCCACCAGAAACAAACACTTGAAGTCATGATGACAAACAACAACTTAGCTTGACAAGCCAGTATTACCTCATAGTACCACCGCACAACTTACACACATATTGCAATAATAATATATGTCAATACAAAGATCCTATCTATAAATTGTGTACATACAACTTATGATTACATTTGATTGTGATTCCTGGTTCACTTTGTAGTTGAATCAGGATATCTATTATTGACAGGAATTAATACATATTTTAAAAAGTTACCCTTGACTTATTAAGATAGTCTTATAGAGTGTTATATGTATGTGAGTGTCACAGTGTTGTAAAGTGTTGTGGATTAAATTAAATTGTTTATCTGTCTGTTGGTTGTTGTGAACATACACTTCATCATTATCATAACCCTAGACATTCAACGTAGTCATCACAATATTCCAGAATAAGCCTGACTGAGGTATAAATGTGGTAGCAAGTAAGGTTATCTGTAATACACCACACTTATTAGATACAGATACCTTCACAGCTGATCTCAGTCAGTACACTAAGTCCCCTATAAATATTTATAACATCCCACTTTACCACAAACCCTTCTAAGGTACTGTCTGCAAAACTAACAGACGTGATATTGTCCATAACAAAGGTACTGTTTTCAACACTAACAGATGTCAGATCGTCCACAGACTTAAGTATTGTCTTTAATATTAACAGACATCACCTTGACCATAACAGTCTAAGGTATTGTCTGCAAAACAAACAGACGTCATACTGTCCATAACAGACTAAGGTACTGTCCGCAAAACTATTAGATGTCAGACTGCCCATAACAGACTAGGATAGTGTCTGTAACACTAATAGACGTCAGATTTTCCATGACAGACGTAGGTAATGTGTGTAACTCTAAAAGACGTCAGATTGTCCATAACAGACTAAAGTATTGTCTGTAGCATTAGCAGACATCAGATCATCCATGGCAGGCTAAGGTGTTGTCTGCAAAATTAACTTACATCAAACTGTCCTTAAAAGACTAAAGTATTTTATGTAACACTACCAGATGTCAGTTCGACCATAACATCTGGGAGGACAAGATATTGTCTAAACACTAACAGGCGCCAGATCCTCCATAACAGATCTAAGTACTGTCTGCAATACAACCAGATATCAGATCACCCATAACAGATTAGGGATTTGACGTCAGACCATAACAAGCTAAGATTTTGTCTCAGGTGGAGTTGAGAAGGAAATTGACCGATCAAAGATCGCCTTAAAGATTCATCGAAAGATCACATGGGAGGAAACGGAATACATGAGCATGTTCTGTATTGAACTGGCCCTTACATCACAGATTAACAAACTCCGAAAGACTGCTGTAAAAGCTCTATTCCCAGACAGGAGCTAAAGTAAGCAGCACGTCATCTTCGTGATTGCCCTATTTGTCTGACACCTTTCATGAGGCATGTATACACAAGAGAAGCAAACATATGGCTGGAGCTACTCAACATATCGATCACTTTAAGCTGAAATTTGAACAAGATTGATTTCTTTATTTGAAGAGAGAATACAAATAGTGGAAGTGCCGTGTTAATTCACAAGATCTTTAACCTGGATTGTGTAAATATTTAAATAACACGTGAGAAAGAGGACAGGGCATTTACTTAATGATCTTTCAGAGGAAAAAAAATGTATATTATCCAGAGAAAATTCGATGAGATTTTATTTAGCTAATCTCAACAGAGCTCATCTCCGGAATCAGAAATGTTTGTTGTTGTTGTTGTTGTTTAACTAGGGCTGAAGATCTTCTCGCTCTTTTGCAGCCACTACCAAGTTGAAGATTCCTAGGTATTATCTACACTGTAGATCTAGGCTTTTTCTGTGACTTTTCTGCTATTCCGAAGCGTGCTGAGTTGAAGTCATGAGCTCCAGTTTCTCCAGCTTGTCTTGTTTTTAAAGGATCGTCACGCCTGGTCCCAAGCTAGGAGTAAGAAGTGTGTAGCATACTGTGCATTCCCCGCCATCCAAGGGGAGTCTCCAACTATGCAGAGCTAAAGTACTGCGCTCTGGTTTTAGGCTCATCCAAGGAATTGTCACGTCCTGCACAGAGCCACTTCTCAGCTTCCCCCTGCCTGTCACTGAGTCCATAGTGAGATCCTCCTGCATGCAGTTAACCAGGTCAAAGCCAAAGAATTATATCTTGGGCTCAATTGACCTCTCCAAGCTTAACGTGCAATGTTAGGTTCTCAACACGTTTCACCAGAGGGGGAATCCCTGGAAGTGTGTGGGTGTTTTCAATAGTCAATAAAAAAAAAAAAAAGGTAAAGGAACCCGTTACACGCCCATTGAGGCATATTGGGAATATGGTGTTAGGCCCATATTATCTTGACCGTCGGCACACGAGGGGTGATGTGGTCGGCATCACGCCGGCCGCCTTAACCTTCCCAGAGTAGCTCTGGTACCCATTTGGGGCTGGGTCGACCCAGGAGCCGTTTGTGGCCTAAAAATTGTCCGCCTCATCTGGGGATCGAACCATAGACCACTGCGCTAGGAAGCCAGTGCACTAACCACTATGCTACCGCTACTCCTTTTCAATAGTCAATGAGGGTGTAATTAGCCTCACAGACATAGGTTCACTTCCACATATGTATATTGTAGCATTGTGCATAGCTGGTGGTTATATAAGGATGACTCCAGATATGTCTCCATGCATAGAAACAGATATAAAACTCCCATACAAATATACACGCATTCACCATCCTTCAGCGAAAGAGAGCTTTAGAAGAAGAGAAGAAGAGAGAGAGAGAAAGAGCGAAAGAGAGAGAGAGAAGGAGTCGAAACGAAGGCTTTATAAAAGGCCAAGCAATACCATCATCATCATCATACATTAACCCTTTAGTCCCCCAAGGAACATAAACCTTCAACAAACTTATGCCAAGCCCTCTTGTTCTGTGCCATCAGCTACAAGTCTTTCCACGTCTCACTCGTTAATCTCATTTCTTTATCCAGTTTTCTTCTCTATACGTGTTTCGGTCAACCTCTGATACGCCAACATCCGCTCTCTGAATGACAGACGTGAGGAAAAGGTATTCACTCACAGTGAGAAGCTTCTACGAATGCCAAGTCATCCAATGCATGCCAAACTCCATAGTTTGACAAAGAACAGGCTGAAAAGAACCAGCTTCATAAACATCTCCAAACATCTGCATCGATGCCATGAAGACCTCCTCCCAAAACAACCTACTGAGATTGAAATGTTAATTGATTATGAGGAGCCAGACGACTGCCATGGAAATATATCTATCTTCACAGAAGTCCCTGAAATAAAAAAGAAAGGCCACCAGACCCCTCAACAACTAAAAACTTCGGCTCAAGAAATGATTGAAGAAAAGTACAACCCGAAGGAGTGGACACACGCATACACAGATGGATCCGTTGAGGGGGCAGTAAAGAACGGTGGTGAGGGAATTTTTATAAGATTCCTAAATGGAAAGATCATCCGAAAGGCCTTCCCAACTGGAAAGATCTCCTCCAACTTCAGGGCAGAAGCTATGGCACTACTGCAAGCCCTGAAAATCTTCACCAGACCGGAACAACAACCACCAGATAAGATAGTAATCTTCACTGACTGCAGATCATTACTGGAGTCAATACAAAACACCAGAAATGATAACATGATGAATGAGATCAGATCAGAGCTTAACATCATCCAAAGGTCATCAACCATTGCCCTTCAGTGGTTACCCTCTGTCGTAGATTTTCGATAGGAGAATTAAGACTAGGTTTGGTCCCTTCTGAATAGGTTTGAATAGGTGATAGACTCAGTGAGAGTTAGTGAAAGGTAATAGAATTTCCACACACGTGAGATGATAGATTTGATATAGTTGCTGTCTCTGAAAGCGAAAAGAATTCTTCTCTCTCTCACCTATCTTCTACAACAGTTGTTACAGCGTCAGACAGACTACACCAATATACATATTACGTATATTTCTATCACTCACAGGCACGCACATACACGTGACGACAGGTAAACACACAGACGTGGGAAAACTATAGCAATGATATATATATTATCTAGAACGAGCTGACCAAACACGATTATTAAGTTCAAGAGCGATTTTAATATCAGGAAAAATCGGCTCACAACATCAAAGAAAGTACATCAAGGAAAATACATATACACATAGTCATAAAAATTAAAGGAAATGTTGCAAGGATGATAGCCCCGTTATAGTGTAACTCTAGGTTTAGCCCGGCCCCGTTAAGAGAACAGATGATGGCGCCCGAGTCACAGATACATAGGGTTTGAGTCTAAGAGTTTTCTTTGTTTTATCTCGTAATTATATGCACAGAGTTTGAAAAAATCTGATTTAACCTAAGACAAAAACACAAGAACTCTGTAAAGTTTCTTTTCTTCTTTCCACTCTATCTGTAAAGTGTCAGTCTGTATGCTCTGTAAGGAAGAGTGGTGTGTTGTTGAGATCAGGCATGCCCCCATTCTACCCAGCTGTAAATGGGTAACTCACCCTAGTCCTGAGTTAGGGAAGGCAAAGGCTCCAGGGGAAGCAGGCCCTAAACTTGGTCACTTCAACCGACGCAGGATGGTGTATGTATGAAGTAGAAGTGTAGAGTGTGATTACCGCGAATGGTGTACTGTTCGTGTGCTGACCAATATAACCACTCATACACTTGTGTCTACAAGGCACCAATGCAGACTGCTGGAATCTTTGTTTACTCAATTTATTCAGACGTACACACTGGGACATACGAGTACATCATGGTATGTTGACATATCAATTTGTAGGTATACATAGCAGATCTGAAGTCATGACACATTCAGAAATAATGGGCAGTACATCAAAAGTTCAATGTCATGATACATTATGGCCGCATCCCCCTATCTGACTAAACGCGTCAGTGAAGGCAGATCGGTAAATAACTAAAGTTACTTGACGTCCATAGTTTGTAGCATATATTATGAAACCACGAAAGAGGGGGTTTCTAGCAAGATTGAGATCTCCCTGTCACTGTCCGATAATAGGATAAATAATCTGTTCTCTTGGCAGTGATCAAAACATATGATGACCGAAATCTAACATGGCTGCCTCCCTGAGTTGTCGTTCACTCATTCATAGGAAGGAGAATATAAGCCAGAGTTAATTTATAATGGGTATATAAATGATTTCATAAATGTTTCCATACAGCTCTACGGTGATCAGGTTAATTCACGTAGCCATAACCGCTGTAGGAAAGTCTGTCATCTTCGTCGATACAAAACACGACCCTAGCGATACGAAGCACAATGTTCCATCTAGGTCGAATCGACATGAGATCATCAAAATAGGGTCTGGCAATACATGGAGTCCGAATTATACATTGTACCGTACCTTAGGAGAGTCTCTAACATAAACTATAGTAGAGATACCATCTCCTTTAGAAGAAAACCACTTCATGAATCATATTTCCTTAAGAATCTACCAGCCCTTTGAAAAGTGCGTACCCGCCATTATCACGGTACATCGGAACTCATCACGACTTGTCAAGACAACTCATACTTCCGCTAGACCGGAATAACAAGAATCTAGTCCCTCCTACCCATCCAAAATATACAATATAGGACTGATTCTACTTGTACTAATAATATGTAATACATATGAATTCAGGCCATAAACACAATAAGCAAATTAATATATTTTCTGGCCCTAAAAAATAAGTACAAACGTAAGCGCAATATCCTTGCGCCGGATCAATATCCAGAACGATTACTCCTATAATCAAAAGTGTGAATCAAACATGGATTATCTCGCTTTTACCATAGACAGCATTTTCATACACAAATGAATGAATGTCTATATTTTTCCCATATTAAATAGCCATATCGATTTTTGTAATATGTGCGTCAAAATATGCACGCAACAGATTACCACACCCCTCGGGAAAAAAAAATGGTACATTTTTTTTTTTGAAATACATCTAGGAGCAACATACAATAGGCTCACAACGCACCAATAACAATGCGCAGATGATAAGCATAAGTTTTATGACCTTAGAGAAAGTAGTTCTCTAAGTATAAATATTTCCAGAGAGGTGTCACCAACGCATACTACAATATTAGCAATGACACAATTTCCACATTAGTTTATACATAAATTTCATCTAAGATATCTTAACATCATGATCATCAAAGACGAAAAACATTGAAAGATCAGCGGTGAATAAATATCAATGAACCGCTAAGTAGTGTTACAATCAATATATGATATATTACATATGTGTACACATTTCAACATAGAAACAACTGTATCAAAGTTGTATAACAGTTATGAATCATGTGGGCATCTAGACAAAATATCTGCCATCACATTTTCTGACCCACGGATAGCTCGCACCGAAAAATGAAATGGCTGTAGAGCAATCGCGTATCGCGTTGATCTCGCGCTCTTCAGATTTTTACTCTGAATAGCCGTAAGAGCTTTCTGGTCAGTTTCCACAATGAAATGCGCGCCCAGAAGAAATCTTTGCAGTTTAAGGATTGACCAAACCATAGCCAATAATTCACGGTCTAGGACCGAGTAATTCTTCTCTGCGGCATTTAATTTCCGAGAAATATACATCACAGGATGCAGAGTTCCAGAGTACTCTTGCATTAGTGCAGCTCCAATCCCGGTGGATGAAGCGTCACTACGAAGAATAAATGTCTTATCCTTAGAAGGCAATACTAGGATAGGTGAAGTAGAAAACATAGTTTTAACCTTATCCAAAGAGGATTGACATTCTTGAGTCCAATGGACTACATTAGGAGACCCTTTCTTTAGCAAGGAAGAAAGAGGTGACATAATGGAGGACAGATTCGGGATGAATCGTCCATAAAATTGTATTAGACCTAAGAGACTTCGTACTTGCTTTTTAGTCTTAGGAATAGAAATGTTAAGTATCTTACTTGTATTATGGTCTTCTGTTTTTAGGAACCCATGACCAACACGGTGTCCTAAGAAAGATATTTCGCTAAAACCAATACATGCTTTCGATGGTTTCGCTGTCAGGTTATGCTCGCGTAAGATAGACAATAGTTCATTTATACCATTATAGTGATCGTTCCAAGTATCACTGAAAAGACAGATGTCATCAAGATACGCAATGACATCTGAGCGATGAGATAGGATTCGACGCATCATGCGTACAAATGTAGCAGGGGCGTTCATAAGACCGAAAGGCATGAAATTCCATTGGAATAGACCCCTAGGCGTCGAAAAAGCAGTAAACGGTTTGGCGTGTTCGGATAGTGGAACTTGCCAATATCCCTTAGACAAATCGAGTTTAGTAAAGAAGTGAGAATTCGATAGTCTCGTAAGTAGCTCTTCTAGTAAAGGCATAGGTTCAGCATCGAATTTAGTCACTTGATTCAATTTGCGATAATCCACGCAAAGACGTATGTTATTGTCTTTTTTCCGTACTATAACCATCGGCGAAGAATATGCTGATGTGGATGGTTCAATAATTTTTAACTCTATCATCTCATCTAACTCTTTCTCTACCTGTGCTTGAAAATGTATTGGGATAGGATACGGTCTGACTCTTATAGGACTATGGTCAGTAAGAATAATGTCATGTTGAATGACATCAGTTTGACCAGGAATGTCAGTAAGGACATCCTGAAATTGTTCTAACATAGTAGAAACTTGTTTCTGCTGTCCTGGAGATAATTCTGGAGAAATTGCAACATCTTTCCATGATTCATTAGAGTGAAGAGGAATCATTGGAAAAGGTAAATTTACATCCGAGAAACTCGTTTCCTCATCCTGTATTACTGACAGAGATGAGTACTGTCCATGTTGGACTGGAAAATCGTCCGTTGCCTGGAAAACAGGTTGTAAATAATCAGGACGTTCATGGAATTCCGTGAGCATGTTGATGTGGAAGGTTTTACGCTTCCCGTCAATATCGACGATATAGTCAACATCGGAAACTTTTGATATTATATCGTACGGACCTTTCCAAGAAATGAGAAGTCTATTTTCCCTACAAGGTAGCAAGACAAATGCTTTGTCACCTGGACAAAGTTGTCGCAAACATCTCTTTTTATTGGCAAATTCCCTTGCCTTCTGTTTCGCAAATTCAGAAGAAGCAGTTGCCAATTTGCATGCTTCAATAATCTTGTGTCTAAGTGCGATGACATATTCATAAGAGGATTTTGTGTCATCGACAATATTATCAGCAGTTATAAGATCATGAAGTAAGGACATAGGACCTCGCGGTTTCGCGCCAAAGACAAGTTCAAAGGGAGAAAATCCTGTATGTTCGTTGGCGACCTCTCTATATGCAAAGAGAGCCGCGGGTAAAACCCTATCCCAATCCTGAGGATGATCTTCTGTTATCTTACCTAGTAGGTTTTTCAGAGTTCTATTCAAACGTTCCACCATCCCATTGGACATAGGATGATAAATACTACTCAGCGATCTCTCTATCTTCAGAGTCGACATTACTTGAGACATGGTATCCGATATGAGTTGGGTACCATGGTCGGATAATATTTCTGCTGGAAACCCCAGACGAGAAAATATTAACCAAAGAGCATCTGCGACATCAGCAGTAGTTATGCTCTTTAGAGGAACAGCCTCCGGCCAACGTGTGCACATATCAACACACGTCAAAATAAATTGGTGTCCTCTAGCAGACTTTATCTTAAATGGACCAATGATGTCTATCGCCATTTTTTGAAATGGCCGAATGGGAATGTCTGCAGCCTGAATAGGTGCATCATGGCGTGGACCTCTGGATTTAATCTCTTGACATACTTTACAAGATCGACAATAGATTCGTATGTCCTTATTCACAGCAGGCCAAAAGAAAGATTGAAGAACTCTAGCTTTAGTACGGGAAAAACCCATATGTCCAGCACACTGCGAATCATGAGCGTGCTGTAAGATTTTAACTCTCATATTTTTAGGCACAAGGATTTGAGAATGAATGGACTTAGCGGAGTCTTGTACCATACGTACAAGTACGCCATTCTTCATCGTAATCCAAGATTTACGATTTGTATCCTTATTCGGATCACCTTTTGTTGCCAGAGTAAAGAATTTCTTTAGAGTAGGATCATCTTCCTGCTGTTTGATAAAGGAATCGTGGGAAATCTCCAAGGGATCATCTTGGATCTGCGCATCATTATCTTCAGAATGTGAAGATTGTGGCATATTAAGAGCTTGAGCCCTAGTGATTACTGCATTAGCAGATTGCATATTAACATTTTCCCAATTAGAAATTTGCTGTGGAGTGCATTCTTTCACTCCATGAATGCGACCGATGATAAGATCAGCGATCGGATTCGGCAAGAGACATGCTTGCACCTCTCCTGTAAAGAAAGGCGTAGCAATATTGATAATGGCAGTGGAGTACTTCTCCAATGTGCCACCAAATGTTACACATTTGACTATATTGCCTGTAGCTCGAGAAGGATTTACGAGTGATTGCCTCACTCCAATGGTAGTGCACCCCGAATCGAAAAGAATTGATACCGGAGTACCATCTATTAGGCCCCTATTAAAGACAAGAGCACCCCTTCCATTATGCGCAATTGACGCATGGAGAGCGGGAAGCGGGTGACCGCAGCTTAAAGTAGACACTGTGGTTGGATCGAATAATGTTTTGCATTGCGAACACTCAGATGCTCTAGCAAAATCGAAAGCGGAATTTGCTACACTGTTGGAGTCTTTTTTATCATTATTCTGATTATCGGTGTCGTGGAACTCCTGTTGTGCAGAGTTAGCCTGGTAATAAGATTTACCATGTCTTTTGTGTTGTGATCTACCTCGGTTATAATTGTCTCTATAATTATTATTGCCTCTGTTATAACCCCTATTTGGGTTTGAATCATAATATTCATGATCATAATCATCATGCTCATTATATTGAGTATCCCTGTAATATTGTTTCTTTTGTCTCCATGAAGCACTTGGGTAGTTCCTATAGCTACTCCCTTTCCGAGAATTTCTAACATTATGGGTACCCCTCGCGTGTCGAGGACTATCAGCCCGATTCCAGTTCTTCGAAGAAGAACCCTGATTTGAGTGGTTATCTTGGTTTTGATACTTATTCCAATTAACCTTTTTATCAAATTTATTTTTAGCTCCTTGGAATTTGTGTGAGTAATTCTGATTATATTCTGTTGCCGAAGCAACTGGCATACTCTCTTTAATGTTAGAGTTACTAAGAATCATGTCAGGGTGTGCCGTGGCATACTGGTCACAATATTCTTCCATTTGCTTTATTGTACCAGGTTTACGCTCATGTAAGAACTCTAGGAATGATTTATTTACAGAAGACATGACCTTGTCTCTTAGCAATAAATCCGTAAGACCATCAAATGTTTTCTCTGTTTTGGATAATTCAATCCATCGTGAAAGTGTAATTCGTGCTTTTGAGATGAAATCTGAGAATTCTACACCTACCTCAGGTCTCATTGTTTTAAACAAAAGACGGTAACCTTCCTCAGACAGCTGATATCTCTTTATCAAAGCTGCCCTAACAGCATCATAATTATCTTTGTCGGCCTCTTCAACAAAATATAACTTACTTAGAGACTCCCCTTTTAGATTTTCAGACAACTGATTCACATACTGTGATTTGTCAACATTATGAGATCGACAAGCCCGTTCAAATCTAGAAAGCCAAAATGTTATGTCATCACTGGTAGGGTTAAACGCTGGTACCTTGACCTTGTACACAAAGGGTTTACCATTACCACCAGATGCCTGATTAACATTACTCATACATGTCAATTTTAATTTCTCTAATTCAAACTCATGTTCTCTTATTGCTTTTCTCTCTTCAGCTTCTCTATCTAATTTTTTTTGTTCTGCAGCAGCAGCAGCTTCTAATTTTTTCTGTTCTGCAGCAGCAGCAACTTCTAATTTTTTCTGTTCTGCAGCAACTTCTAATTTTTTCTGTTCTGCATCAGCTTCTAATTTCTTCTGTTCTGCCTCAAATCTCCTTTCCTCCACTTGCATCTGCAATTTCTTAAGTTCAGCAGCAGTATCAGCTTCTTTTTCTAATCTTTTTTCTTCAGCTAGAGCTTTCCTTTCTTCTGCAGCAGCTTTTTTTTCTTCTATTTGAAGTTTTCTCTCCTCAGCCGCAGCTTTTTTTTCCTCAGCAGCAGCTTTTCTTTCTTCAACAGCAGCAGCAGTTTTTTTCTCTTCTGCAGCTAATGCTTTGTCATATTGAGCAACAGCCCATTGTTCTAAGTCT
The DNA here is from genome assembly GCA_024509875.1 of Oreohelix idahoensis. Classification (NCBI taxonomy): domain Eukaryota; kingdom Metazoa; phylum Mollusca; class Gastropoda; order Stylommatophora; family Oreohelicidae; genus Oreohelix; species Oreohelix idahoensis. The sequence goes on along the minus strand of JAMPIV010008099.1, from coordinate 156,924 downwards.
TTTCCAGTCTTATCAAGAGATTTTCCTTGTGCAATGAAATAATCTAATGTAGACATATTGTCTTCTTAAATCAGAAACCTGAAAAAGTAAATAAATTACCCTATTTCACTTTAATGGGAGACAAGTCTATACCATAGACTTAGTCTTAGTCCAAACTTGTATGGTTTATAATAACCAATGATAACTTGAGTACCTGTGGACAACAATAACTGTATCTCAAATACTGTGGGGACAAGCCTTACAAAGGTCTTGTATACCTCAATGTAATCAAAGATCACTTGAGTACCTGTGGAAAAAATATTTCCCTTTACCAATCACTTTGGGAGACAAGCCTTACAAAGGTCTTGTACATTTTGTTTTATAACAATAACAATCATAAAGTACTGATCTGTACTATACTATCAGTGTATACCACTATACGTCATATGTCAACTAAAGACATTACAAAGGACAAACAAGAAAAGACAATATGAACACATTTGCAGAGATCAAATTAAATTAAATAGGAGAAATGAAAAAAAATGATCACAGAAACCGTGATGATAACTGCCATAATATAACAAGACAAATAACGCCACAGTGTATAAACATAAGGGTGTAAAAAACTGAAATGAAAGAAAAGATGAGACCTACAATTATACAAACAAATCAAACAAAACTAAGGAACACAAAATTATTAACAAAAACAACGAAGAAAAGAACACCTCATCACAACTAACAGAAATAGCAGCAAATTGTTGCTAACAAATTTCCAATTAAGAAAATGTGTACCTATAGAATACTAGTACCAGACCAATGTCACTCGGCATACCTTGTACTAGTCACACAGAACATAAACTAATTTAATACATAACAAATAACATGTAAGCATAAATAGCATATAGCATACAATATAATTTATGTCATGAATGGAATGTGTTGCAGGTATAGTGTTGTAAAGCAGGCACAGTTTATTTTAATACTAATAACTTGCCACTTTATTCAGTAATAGATTTAATTTTAAACTATTACACTGTCAATTTTTCTCTGTTGAGCATATGAAGATCCAACGATGAACTATGCACTTTATGTTCAACAACACTGTGATTCTTCTGTACGTTGAGAAATGTCAACAATACTGCTCCAGATATTTTCTACACTTGATACCACTGTCCTGTGTAATACTGTCTGTACAGCGAAAAACTGTCAACAAGCGCTGACCTAGATACAGCATCCTATCGGTAATACAGGTCAAGCTGACATCGACTGTATAGCTGTCCTACTGGTGTTGATGTGTTCAAACAAATGTTCTTTCAGCTGTAAACTGTGATTCTCAACACAAAACTGCGTAAGCTGGACCCAGGAATCTGGCTCGCCACTGTAAAGTTTCTTTTCTTCTTTCCACTCTGTAAAGTGTCAGTCTGTATGCTCTGTAAGGAAGAGTGGTGTGTTGTTGAGATCAGGCATGCTCCAGTCTACCCAGCTGTAAATGGGTAACTCACCCTAGTCCTGAGTTAGGGAAGGCAAAGGCTCCAGGGGAAGCAGGCCCTAAACTTGGTCACTTCAACCGACGCAGGATGGTGTATGTATGAAGTAGAAGTGTAGAGTGTGATTACCGCGAATGGTGTACTGTTCGTGTGCTGACCAATATAACCACTCATACACTTGTGTCTACAAGGCACCAATGCAGACTGCTGGAATCTTTGTTTACTCAATTTATTCAGACGTACACACTGGGACATACGAGTACATCATGGTATGTTGACATATCAATTTGTAGGTATACATAGCAGATCTGAAGTCATGACACATTCAGAAATAATGGGCAGTACATCAAAAGTTCAATGTCATGATACATTATGGCCGCATCCCCCTATCTGACTAAACGCGTCAGTGAAGGCAGATCGGTAAATAACTAAAGTTACTTGACGTCCATAGTTTGTAGTATATATTATGAAACCACGAAAGAGGGGGTTTCTAGCAAGATTGAGATCTCCCTGTCACTGTCCGATAATAGGATAAATAATCTGTTCTCTTGGCAGTGATCAAAACATATGATGACCGAAATCTAACATGGCTGCCTCCCTGAGTTGTCGTTCACTCATTCATAGGAAGGAGAATATAAGCCAGAGTTAATTTATAATGGGTATATAAATGATTTCATAAATGTTTCCATACAGCTCTACGGTGATCAGGTTAATTCACGTAGCCATAACCGCTGCAGGAAAGTCTGTCATCTTCGTCGATACAAAACACGACCCTAGCGATACGAAGCACAATGTTCCATCTAGGTCGAATCGACATGAGATCATCAAAATAGGGTCTGGCAATACATGGAGTCCGAATTATACATTGTACCGTACCTTAGGAGAGTCTCTAACATAAACTATAGTAGAGATACCATCTCCTTTAGAAGAAAACCACTTCATGAATCATATTTCCTTAAGAATCTACCAGCCCTTTGAAAAGTGCGTACCCGCCATTATCACGGTACATCGGAACTCATCACGACTTGTCAAGACAACTCATACTTCCGCTAGACCGGAATAACAAGAATCTAGTCCCTCCTACCCATCCAAAATATACAATATAGGACTGATTCTACTTGTACTAATAATATGTAATACATATGAATTCAGGCCATAAACACAATAAGCAAATTAATATATTTTCTGGCCCTAAAAAATAAGTACAAACGTAAGCGCAATATCCTTGCGCCGGATCAATATCCAGAACGATTACTCCTATAATCAAAAGTGTGAATCAAACATGGATTCTCTCGCTTTTACCATAGACAGCATTTTCATACACAAATGAATGAATGTCTATATTTTTCCCATATTAAATAGCCATATCGATTTTTGTAATATGTGCGTCAAAATATGCACGCAACAAACTCTAGCCTTAGCAACAAATTATGCAGATTGAAAAAACAAATAGGACAGCAACAGGGTGTCAAAGATATAATAGTGAAAATATCACTCAAACCAGCGTACACTCATTCATTCCGCCATGGCCTCTCATACAGGTACTCACGACTTTGCTCGCTGCCTCTTGGAACACACTGATTTTAGATTTTCACACAGACTCAAAAAAATGCAGTCTTCTGCCAAGAAGTCCCCAGTTCCAAAAGACGTATTTAACTCGGAGTCTCCGGGAACGACTACTTGGGTGTGCAAATTTGTTCAAATGTCTGATTAAGTCACCTAACAATTATTCCAGGCGCGGGAGTTAGCAGAGCACAGTGTCAATAGCGTAGGTTTCTAAAAATGATGAATGTCAGGTCGGTGCCTTCCCTCAGTATAGGATTCACTTTAGTCACACCACAGATTTGTCCACAAAAATATATATATATATAGTCGGGAAATGTTAGTTAATACTTGAAGTATTTCGCGCCACCAGGCAGAAAAATTACGTAGAGTTTTTCTAGAAGAAATTAAGATCTGGCTCCAAGGTCCAGTATTTATCATTACAGTCTTTGAAAACCCGTTATTGGGATATAGTATTTCTGGCTAACTCGGGTTGCATATGCACTGTTTAGACCAGTGGTACTTAAGAAACCCACGTGGTTCAAAATAAGGACTGTCTATTTCTTCACAAGTATGGAAACTACTACTAGGTGCTGGTAAAGTTAGGGTCACCCCAAAACTTTCACTGTGTGGAGGAAAAATAACACATATAATATAATAAACAGAATCTGTACTGGTTATAACTTACATTTAAACTTGCAAGCAGAGAGCTTTGCTTATCATTTAAACTTCCCGTGACGTAAGTTATATTTAAAAATCAGCAATCCTCATGAATTAGGAACACGTGCGTATTCCGTCACCATTCATGAGGCTCGATTCTAGAGTTTATACGTTAGTTTAGAAAAATACACTCGACTGAGTATTAGTTGTTAAATTAAATTCATAAATAGCTACAATTGCCGTTATAAGCTAGAAATTTTAATTTTATTCTGCTTTCCACTGAATGCTTCCCTAGAAAATATAATAGCCTACCACTTTATTTCTCTTCTGCGCTAAAGAAATAGATTAAAATGAATTAAGCGATTAAACACTTTAACACTCACAAAATCTATATATCTATCATATTAATTACCTCAACCACAGAATTACAGGTAGTCGCACAACTTAAGAATAAAATGCTGAAAATATTTCTGGAAGTCTAGAAGTTCGACAAATTGCCGAAACAAACTGAGATCTTCGCTAACAGCTATTCTGTTTACGAGCAACCTATCTACTGTGAGTCTATGAGCGAGAATGAAATTAAAGTTTCAAACTTGGCCAATATCTTTAAAATCGGACACAGGATCCTAATCTTATTTCGCCAAGCGAAATAGTCTCCCTGTCCGTATAACACCTTCGTCCGCTTATCGCGTGACGTAACAGCCATCAGTGGCCGAGGGCTTGCATGAGTTGCAAATCTCAGACCACCGTCTGCAGTGCGGAGTGGATTTTCACGCTAAGCCGGGTTTTTCCTGACGAAAAACCTCATGCGTTTACTGAAATGCAGACTCTCTGTCTACTTTCCATGTCCCTCGGGTGAATTTTCACGCCCCAGGCCAGAGACCCTCAGACGAATGTCTAGCGAATGCTGTAAATTCACGCCTATCATCCGACCAGCGCGACTGACATGTACGCAATACCACCCAGGTGCGATTCTCAGTTTTAGAGAAAGGAAAACAGGTAAAGTTTGCGAATTATATGAAAATAATATTCGCAAAACGAATGGATGAAAAATATACAGGAAAAAAAGGAAATACAGAGATAATAAAAGAGAGAATTCGGGTGAAAGAATAGGAAGAAGATGTAGGAAATTAAATGAATATAAACCCTACGTGACACCCTCCCATTGTGGAATTGCTGGTAATGAGAAAGCAGATGCTCTATCAAGAAGTGGCAGTAAAATGGAACAATACAGCCATCCATTGCCGTATCGGGAAGCAAAAACCATCATCCACAATAAGTACAAAAATCAGTGGAAGGAGGAAGGGGATACATACAGCAGAGATGACCCAATACACCATCTAAACAGATACCAACAGACCACAATGTTCCGCCTGAGAACCGGCCACTGCAGATTACTAGGATATCTCTATCGCCTCAAGATATCCCACACAAATGAATGCCCATGCGGAACAGGAATCCAGACCCCAGAACACATTCTCCAGACCTGTCCAACCCATGATGAACCGCGACGTGCGACCTGGCCAAGGGGTGCTGAGCTCGAGCAGAAGCTATGGGGCTGCCGCGCCGACCTGGTAAAGACTGTGGACTTCGTCCTGGCGACAGGCCTGCAGATTTAGCATGACTACAAACTGAACGCAGAAGAAGAAGAAGAAGAAGAAGAAGGTCAACCTCTTCATCTCCTGCCCTGAAGATTCTGAAATAAGAACTGCTTTGTAATACTTATCGACACTTTTCCTCAACTTGTGTCCAACACAACGCCAGTATTGTCGTCTTATCTCTTGTTCCATTGGCACTTGTAAGGTTCTTGTCATCTCTTGTTCCATTGGCACTTGTCAGGTTCTTGTCATCTCTTGTTCCATTGGCATTTGTCAGGTTCTTATCATCTCTTGTTCCATTGGCACTTGTCAGGTTCTTGTCATCTCTTGTTCCATTGGCACTTGTCAGGTTCTTGTCATCTCTTGTTCCATTGGCACTTGTCAGGTTCTTGTCATCAATATTCGTGAAGTGAGATCAATGAATTGCCCGAGAAACAAGAGCATTGACTTAATATAGCTCAGAACGGAATACTAATCTGTCCAGAATTAGCTGACATTATCCTGTGTGCTAAAGAGAGTCAAATTCATTGCAACATTTCTAAAACTTTATTTAAGTTGTTCTTTGAGGGGCATGGAGCCATGTCTGCACGTGGCGCCTTTGCTAAAAACTTGCGCAATCCCATTCCACGTGCTCTTGTAATGGTAGTTTTTTAAACGATTTCATTTACATGATCTCACCTTAGTCGCCTCTAACAATATGGCTGTCTGTAGTGTATAGTATGTTAGAAATAGAAATACAAGAGAGATAGATAGATAGATAGATAGATAGATAGATAGATAGATAGATAGATAGATAGATAGATAGATAGATAGATAGATAGATAGATAGATAGATAGATAGATAGATAGATAGACAGACAGACAGACAGACAGACAGACAGACAGACAGACAGACAGACAGACAGACAGACAGACAGACAGACAGACAGACAGACAGAGAGAGAGAGAAGTAGATATGGTTTTGTAAGACAAGATGAGCCCCGTGTAACTATCGGGGAACTCTTACGAGACAAAGTAAGAATAGAACTACAGGCCCCTCATGCATGTCGTCCAAGATGACAAATATGCCGTTGTGTGTGTGGAGCTGGCCACCTCATCTTGTAGAACTAACAGCTACAGAAATCACAGCTGTAAGATCATCTAATGCTTTGTGTAGGCTTCATAAAAGGGGATCAGCTGTAGTGGTGGTTTCATGCTCCGTTAGGAGGAAACATGAAGATGATGACAAGATTACCAAGAAAACAGCCACTATCTGAAAGATTGGAACCCTCAAAAGACAGACATTTGAGGAGAGAATTGATTCTTAGCATCCCTAGAATTGACATATGACGACAACTTTACTTTTGCTAATCTTCTGAATGTCGCTGTCATTCGTGACATTCTGCTGATCCATGTCTCTCCCTCCTTTGACTCTGGACATACCCAACTCCGGTGGAAATAATTTGCTTTAATGTACAACTACCCGTAAGCCTCTACTAACTTTCTATTGAAGCGTTGAAGTTGTAAAACTTCACATGTTGACGAGACAATAACATTTTATAACTCTAAAGCTCCAAGATTCTACTTATAATGAAATATCTAACAGAAAGCAGGTCAAGAGGTAGAAAAACTGGTAATACGATGCAACAAATGTCTCATTTTTCCATATGTTCAATCTAACACCAAATCTAACATGATTTAAGTAATTCTGCGACACGTGACGGTCTCAGTTTCAAGCAATGTTAAGAGCAATATTACGGACTACAGTTGCATTGTTCTGTAAGTATCTTATAATTATGAATATGAAAAAATACGCTTCTTCTATTGTTATTACTTCTTTGGTGTTGTTCCGTCTTGACAAAGAGGCTTTGTTACGTTATTTAAAATAAACGTACGAATAGACGTACAGTAAAATGACACAGCTCTGCTTTTAAAATAAACATTCAAATAGACATACTGTAAAATGACAAATTTCTGTTTTTAAATAAACGTGCAAACAGACACACAGTAAAATAACACAGCTCTGTTTTTAAAATAAACATTCCAATAGACATACTATAAAATGACAAAGTTCTGTTTTTAAATAAACGTAAGGATAGACTTACAGTAAAATGACATAGCTCCGTTTTACCCAACAGTAATTATTATATAGTATTATATAGTAATAATATTTATTTAATATAGCTTATCTATATGAAGTGACTGTGATCCGACTGATAATAATCAGATTATTGATAATTATTAATTACGTATCTAGATTCGTCATTTTAAGAGCTCAGATTTTTCTCGTCAAAAAGATTGTGGGGCTCATTGTTAAAAATAGAACTGTTTCTGAAAAACTAGAACGAGCGGGAGCCCTAAGCTTGTGTAACGCTACATCTAAAGGTTTTAAAAAAAAATAGGAGTTTTGTCTCGTCTTGACAAAGCACGCCCGTTTAACCCAGACACAAGGTTCGTGGGTTATATTAGGGCGCATGTCCAAATATAAGACCCTGTGGTCTAGTCATACATCCAAAGAGGAAAACACGCCAGTAATTAAACAACATAAAACTATTGTATGTTGAGTTAGCATAAAGCAAGATTAAAGGATTTCCATTGTCATTTCCAATTTCAGTTTACCATGTTGAGGTCCGATGCAAGCGTATATAGATCTACTGAAAATGCCTACGACAGACGATTCTTCGGTGAAGCACAGGAACATGTGATAATTAACATGAACAATGGAAGCTGAAATGGAGATGCCTAATGTCAAGTATTTACGCCAATGGGGTGTTTTTTTGTTTGTTTTGTTTTTTAAACATAAGCTGAGCACATTATACCCACATGAAGGATGGCTGTCGACCAAGCACAATGGAGACAGTTTGTTACTACCCTATAAGACGCCACCAGGCATGATGATGACAGATTGCTCTGTCAATCAGTGGTCAAGGACCAAAGAAGATCACTAGTCTGAAGCCGGTGCTTTCGTGATAACAACGAACTGTGATCGCTGACTTTCTTGAGAGCCATTAAGCAGCTTTTTTTTAAATGTAATTTTCTTTCATCAGTAGCAAAATTGGAATGATTTCTTATTCTGTAAAAAAATATACCATAAGGTCAATATAAAATTCGAAGTATCTGCATGCCGAAGTATAGTAACAAAAGTGTTTTATCCCCACTGTTTTCCACGTGTGAGTACATGCTTGTCTATCATAGACTGGAAGGAAGGCATCGAAGAAGAGTTGGCTAGCCGAAGAGCGGCAGCTGGGAGACTTTTTCATGCTATAAATCGAGAATTCCTCAGCAAAAGAGAGATTGGCAAGAGGACGAAGGTGGCTGTATACGACATATGTCTCAGTCTTGGCATATGGATGCCAATCATGGACAATGACTACAACCCGCAAAAGCCAGCTTCAAACCTCAGAAATGAGGTATCTAAAGAAGGTGGTTGAAGTAACAAGAAGAGACATGGTTCGCAATCAGACAATAAGGCAAGGCCTCAAAACACAGCCCATGCAGACCCAAGTAGAACAGTCCCAACTACGATAGTTTGGCCATGTCTGCAGACCCAAGTAGAACAGTCCCAACTACGGTAGTTTGGCCATGTCTGCAGACCCAAGTAGAACAGTCCCAACTACGGTAGTTTGGCCATGTCTGCAGACCCAAGTAGAACAGTCCCAACTACGATAGTTTGGCCATGTCTGCAGAATGCAAGAAGATCGGCTACCCCGATAAATATGGGAAACCAAGAGTCAGGGATCCAGACCTCCAGCACGACCCAGAATTCGCTGGTAGGACAAAATTAGACAATCCCTGAAGGACCAAGGACTAGATTGGAACCAGACCAGGAGGAAGACAGCCGATACGACAGTATGGCGTTCTTTCTGGCAAACCTCTACACCCCAGGGTAGAAGAGGAACGACTAAGTAAGTAAGTGAGTACATACTACCAAACGGTGATTGCTCTCATGAACCTGTTCGTCAACGAGAAACCTTCTCAGAGGCATACTTTCTTGGAACTCGAAAAATTGTTCGAATTTGCGAGAATTGAAGGTTAGGCAGACAGGACTTCAGTCACTGCAAGTTCACAAGTTCGAAAAAAATATGTACATTTAAATTTTTTGTTGTTGCTTGGAATGAGGGCGGTATTTAAAATTGTTGCCGCTATGGATCAGATCTAACTTACAGCTTACCCCATACCTCCCACAATAAATTTCTTCCTGTTTTAATTAATATTTCTTAACGCTTTATATCTTCTCTTTGGGGCACGTCAAAAACATCCGATAAGATTACGTGTCATCTCCGCAGCGAATGACGGCTGTGATAGATCTACACTTTCTGTTTCTTACATAAATGGCACACGCTGTTTTGTGCACATTTCTTGGTGTCATTTTCCCACGTTATGTAAGACTATCGTTCTCTTGTCCGCATGCCTTCAAACGTCCCTTCTGTTATAGTTCTGAATACAGTGTTATCTTCCTTTAAATATCCAACATATTTTACTTGCATCATAGTTTCGATCTCTTTCATTAATACACGTCTTATTCCAAGCTTTACATCGACTTCGTTATTTTGTTTCTTCTCTTTATATATATATATATATATATATATATATATATATATACTTACACACACAGCAATAATTAACTTGCTGTATCCTGGTGACTATTAAGCACAGTTTAAAAGACATTATCTTTACTACAACAAACTGCGATTGAAAAGTGTGTTATAATTTTTTGTTAAAGAAACAATTAACTTACTCGTGTCAAATGTTTGCCTTGTGTAGTCCCCGGTGGTCTCTCAGGAGACAAAGACAGAATAGGTGTATTGTCCCCTTAGGTATGCCTTAAAGGGCGACCAATATGAGATTGTAAAAATCTTGATACAGAAACTACTAGTGCAGGAGAATATCCTTTGATGCAGACTTGCTGTAAGATGGCCAGCTACAGTTATGGCTTCATGCTTCATACGGCGCGACAAAAAGAAATCAATATATATAAAATCCCAGCTTTTTCTGTCAGTAACGCTAAGGGATGCAACTGTGGTTGAAAGTTAGACATTAATTGTGTTCTTTCCCTTATACTACTCTCCCGAAAATAGTAACACTTGCCAAAGAAGAATGCGCAAATGACGGTGTGCACAAAAATATTTATAGAATGTGTGATCCCGTATTAACACATTGGGATCCTCGCTGCTGCTACGTAGTTCGTGTACTGTGGTGATGCATAGTGGTTTTAAAAAATACTTTTGAATAAGTAAAATTGCTGTTAGGTATTGGTGCTTTTGAATTTAATTCCCGTCTTATGACGGGCTTTTACACTAGTGTGAATATAATGATGACGATCAATCAATACCCTTTAGCTCCCCAAGGAGCATAGGCCTTCAACAAACACATGCTAAGTCCTCCTGTCCTCATCATTTCACCTGTGTCACCAGTTCTCTTCTCCATGTGTTTTGTCTACCTCTTGTCTCTCTTTCAAGAACAAAAACTGCCTTGTAATGCTATCAACAGGTTTCCTCAATGTGGGTCCTATCCATCGCCAGCGTCTTCTTCTCAAGTCTTGTTCCACTGGCACTTGTCTGGTTCATGTGATCAGTTCCACATTTGAAACTTTGAATGATGACGATGATGCAATATATTTTTCTTGTTCTCGTGAACTTGATCTATTAAAGATCTTCTTAACTAATATGCTGCTTGCTTTGTAGATAATTGAAAGTGGCAGTTCACAAATGTTCTAAGCAGTGTCACCGAAGTTACCTGTGTATACGATTATCTTGGTTATGAAATGTATAATTCCATAAAAGAGAAAACATTTTTTTTTTAAACTCAACATGATAGAATTTATAAGTGGGTCCCGTCGTTTTTATCTCCCTTACTGTGGAGGCAAGATAAGGTGTGTGACACACGAACACAAACATTTTTTTTTTTTAATTCAGAATAACGCACCCTGAACACAGGTACTCAAGTACGCAATTTGTTTTCAGCTAATGCTTTTAGTAGTGCAGGTACGACAAGTACAGGTGTAAGGGACAGGCATATGCGTCTGTCAACTTCCGCTTGAAATGGGGGCTGAGATAACGACCCGGATGTTATATAATGTAAAGGTAGTCCCTTATAAAATACTGATGTAGGGGAGTGAAGTGTTAGAGACTTCACTATACAAGGTCTCAGCTTCACGAGATAGGATGACAATCTTCCTTCTTCGTTTACCTATGCCTTCCCAAACTCAAGAGTCAGATACCCAGTTACAGATTGGTGGACCTGAGCGTGATTGCTACCTGGTTTCGAACACGGTAACTTAACCTCGTGAAGCAGGCGCTCTGACCACTTTGCCACTCGACGCTCCCGGATGTTATCTGTGTACATATTTAAGCCTTGTGGGAAATCTACATCTAGTACTAGCAACTATGGCGAGGTAATACGAACGGAATCCACGTTATCCGCCCTAAATGTAGGATATAGTAATAATATCAATTAATTTTGTCCTTGTTACAAGTGAGAAATGATTTGCTCGTATAGAAGCAGTAAGAATTTAACGAGGAATACAATAATATGAAACGACGTAGTAAATTTTAATAGGGTATAGATTGAGCCTTACAAAGGTGAAGGCCAAAACTGGCACACACGTCATGGACACACGAACATCGTCAGGTAAATGACGCACGAAAACAGTGCAAAAAGAAGAGCTCTGTCTCAGTACAAGAATACCACGGACTTCTAAAAAAACATTAAAATGAAGATGTCCTGAAAGAAGCTATTCAGCAGAGGAAATTTTGTCAATTTGATGTTACGTTTTTTGACTGCAAGCTATAAACTTCTTGAAAAATTATTTGTGGCTTTTTAATGCATTAAAAGCCTGTATTTAAAATATTTATTTTAATATTTTTTATTTTCTTCTTTTTAGTGTTATTTTTTGTTGTTTTTAAATTTAAGTCAAATGTAATCGATCCGCTAATAACATTATCAGTTTGCGATAAACGAGTCCAGAGCACAGGAGGCGGATTTCATTATTCAGTATATTACACGGAAAGTTAATTTTGTTTGTTTGTTTTATTTTGTTTTAAATTTTGATAAGAGTTGTAAATTACATTTTTTTTTTAATGTAGTTGTCAGTTATGTGTATGTCTGTGCACGCGCGTGCGATAATGTGTGTGTGGAAGGGGGTGAGAAGTTTCAATATTTCTCTCAAGAGAGACAATCTTGTTGGATAGAATTCACCTAGATTATTTGCAGTTATCGCCCATTTCACTGATGATACAATACATAGAAAAAATTAATATTAATTTTAATTTTATTCATTTTATTATTTTTACGACTGAATATTATATTGTCATGGGGAATACACAACTATGCCAAGTTTCAGAGCTATTGCGCATCTGGAAGTGATTGAAAAATCGATTGCAAGATTTGAAGGTGACAAGAGAGTGACATAAGTTGCAAGTTGAAGAAAGCCTGTAAAAAAAATCAGGTTAAACTAGAACCTTTTAGGGGTCCCAACACCCCTTTACAGCATCTTACGAAGCTTCACACCCCTTTACAGCATGTTAAGAAACCTTGCACCTTTATCTTCTAGATCGCAACAATATGCCAGAAATGGGAACAAGAGATGAAAAGTACGCATTTTTACACTAAATCAAAATATACCATTTTATTTATAAATTTAGTGCATGTAATGAGCCAGGGAAAAATTGGAAACTGGTAGTTAGAGGCACATGAATTACGAGTGCTTTTATAAGTAATTTCCAGTGCTTTTTCATATATTATAGCTGTAGATACAGTGATAATAATTGACTTCACATTTCGTACTAATCAAGGGTTTACTAGATTAATGAGCTAACAATTCTCCAGACCTATAGGTCTTTTATATTTGGACATGCGACCTAATATAACCGTCTAGGTTGAACGGGACTCGCCTCGCGAAAACGAGGCAAAGATTTATTTTTTTTTAAAAAGAAAAAAAGATTAATTTCCTACGGCCGCTTCCTTTTAATTATGCTTGAGAAAATGATATGTTTAAAAATGTGACTTAGATTCGGTATGGAATTCACGTATTCAATTTTATATTTTGTACAAAAAACATTTGAATTATATTTAACAATTGTGTGCTTGTGATGATTCGCCTTCTAAAGCTTAAGGTACGTTTCACACCCCCAGAAGTCAGATCGACCAGTCCCATGGGAGCATCCACTAATCTATACCAATGGAAGACGGTTTGATGACTTTGGTTTGGTTTTTGCCTTCTTGTGGCGAGGCGCGTTCTATATCAGAGCGCATTTGTCATTCAAAAATAAGTGAACTCTGTTAACTGAAGCTATTTGTTGATAGACTAAGCCCTGAAAAGGACTACTAGCTTCTATCAGCTAGCATGAAGAAGTCCTGACAAGGCCCGGTCAGCGTTGATAGATAGTAAGTCCTGAAAAGGAATAACATTACCCACCTGCTAGCATAAAGCCCTGATAAGGACTTGCCCTAATAAGGACTCACCAGCTACACCAACGCTGCCCGTACTTCCTCAATGTCCAGCTAAACACCAGCGCTTTACGGTTTGATGACGTGTGATGTGAAGGAAAATAAGATAGAGAGAAGTAGTTGGGACCAGGCCTTTTAGAGGTACAGAAGTGAATAAATTTATTTTTAATCCTGTTTCAAGATGTATGCATGTCTGATGTCACTCAGATCACTCTAGATGGAATTCACACTCTTCCAAACTATCACTACGACAAATTTTTTTTTTGTGTAGACGTACTGACAAACATTTTAAATCATTTTAATAAGTGCATGGTAATTATGACTTGTGATTACGACATTACTTCCCAGAAATTGTGGATACTGTTTACTTTGTGCTTAATGCAAATGGAAGATTCTGGTAAAAGCTGAGATCACGAGTTATCCTTGAGAAGGTCAGGTTAAACAACAACTGGTCTAGGCAGTGGAGGGCGGCAGGGTGATGCTTGATGTAGAATTTATTGGCAAACAGTTCGTGTCTCCGCATTAGCAGGGGCAGATCACTGGGGCTAAAGATGCAGACGGAACGAGTCCGGATTGTGCTACACGGATCCCTTCTTCCCCAAGAAGCATAGGTAGTGATCCATGGTTTCTGGTCGGGCTCTCCAGCTGTGTATCCGCCTGGTACACGAACGGACCTACTGTGGTGTAAAGTTGCCCAGAAGTACTCATCAGGACTGGACACGGACTTTGACCACTCCAGAAAATCTTTGGCTACAGGATCATGGACAACAAAATTGACGAAAGCTCTTGAGAAAGTTCCGTAGGCGCTACCTTTCACAATTTTCAGCTTGTGTGGAGGAGGATCATTCTTTTTGTTAGTTCTTACTATTCTGACCTCACCTGTCACATTGTCTCTGACGTATTTGTGTTTCCACTGGAACCGTGAATGTAGCCTGCGACCTCCTGTGATGCCCTCCACGTCATTGGCTCCATTGTACATCTTCAGAATATTAACAAGTTCGAGGTTTGTTCTGAGGGGAAACTGTTGTCCTGGCATGTTGATGACGTACTTCCAATGTACCGGATGTCTCAGAAGGTCATTCATACAGTATATGTCAGCCATGAGTCTGGTGAATCCAGAGTAAACAATGTTCTCCAGCTTGCTAGCCACAAACACGTTAGGCAGACATCTGGTGACCGATTTGACGGCTTCCAAGAACTCGATACTGGCTTTGGTGTCAACACTGAGACAGTAGACATTGTGTGGCTGGTACAAAGCGCGGAGTAAGAACAAAACCTGATCAAGATCACTGTAAAACAGAATAATGAAAGCTATAGGAAACTGCAGCTCTTCAGATGATGCAAGTGGATATCTGCTGTAGCCATATTTATCCTTGAAATTCGTGCAATTTTCGCTGTCAGAAATAAACTGTGCTGAAAAAATGCGTCCAACATTTTGAGGAAACCGGTCGTTATTGACCGTTGTCTTAAATGCAGACGTACAATCGCTTCCAGAAATTTCCGGGAAGCCAACCCACTTGTTATTATATGCTTCAGAAATATTGCTGATATTGTTCTTTGAAAGTTCTTCGAGTTTTTCAGTCTTGGGAGAAACCAATGAGAGTTTCTGGGAAATGACTTTGGCGATCGTTAGACTAACATCACTATAGGTTGTCCATACTGAGTAGATACACATAGCAATAATAACGCAGACAATAACAATTCGTCGTGTACATCTCCTCAGATGGCGCATACCTAGGGTTTTGTTCCATCACATCAAATCAAGCATTGCTGTGTCCAACACTTGTAGTACCTGTCACTATTTTATTTGTAAATGCACTAAATATAAAAACTTTCTATGATCCTGTTCACAATTTTGTGTCACGAAAAAAATCTCTCACAAAGAAATTTCAATTCATATCCAAATGTATTTAAATATGTATTTATTTGTTTTTCCCTCTGGCAGTCAAAGTTTGAATCGGGTACATGTGCTGAAAATACACTGTGTTCCCTGTATAAGTGTACAGCTGTCCGCGCTCATATGTCACGTTCCATCCACTTCAACGCCAGATTACTCCTCTCCCTTCTATTTCCTATCTTTCTATGTGTGAATTATTCATTTCCAATTTTTATTATATCTATCAGACACGTGTGCACCATTGCACGAGGTAATTGGATATTATGTGTACATGAGTGTAACAGATGGTATTCTTACCGTTTAGTTAGATAGTAATGTTCAATACTAGCAATTTATGCATGCTTTTGCATTATATATATATATATACTACTGGACAAAAGTTAAGGGCCGCCATTCAGTTTAGACAAGGTTTATATAATTGATTGGCAAACTGTAAAGACAAGTGAAAAGTCATTAAAACTGAGCTCAGAGAAATGTGTATACATTTCTGTGTGCACTAGGTTAATTTTTTTAAATGTCCAAAAACTGGGTCACTTTAACCCGCACGTGAAAATTGCTCGTGGTTTTTGCAACACGTCCCAATATATATATATATATATATATATATATATATATATATATATATATATATATATATATATATACTTACACACACAACAATAATTAACTTGCTGTATCCTGGTGACTATTAAGCACAGTTTAAAAGACATTATCTTTACTACAACAAACTGCGATTGAAAAGTGTGTTATAATTTTTTGTTAAAGAAACAATTAACTTACTCGTGTCAAATGTTTGCCTTGTGTAGTCCCCGGTGGTCTCTCAGGAGACAAAGACAGAATAGGTGTATTGTCCCCTTAGGTATGCCTTAAAGGGCGACCAATATGAGATTGTAAAAATCTTGATACAGAAACTACTAGTGCAGGAGAATATCCTTTGATGCAGACTTGCTGTAAGATGGCCAGCTACAGTTATGGCTTCATGCTTCATACGGCGCGACAAAAAGAAATCAATATATATAAAATCCCAGCTTTTTCTGTCAGTAACGCTAAGGGATGCAACTGTGGTTGAAAGTTAGACATTAATTGTGTTCTTTCCCTTATACTACTCTCCCGAAAATAGTAACACTTGCCAAAGAAGAATGCGCAAATGACGGTGTGCACAAAAATATTTATAGAATGTGTGATCCCGTATTAACACATTGGGATCCTCGCTGCTGCTACGTAGTTCGTGTACTGTGGTGATGCATAGTGGTTTTAAAAAATACTTTTGAATAAGTAAAATTGCTGTTAGGTATTGGTGCTTTTGAATTTAATTCCCGTCTTATGACGGGCTTTTACACTAGTGTGAATATAATGATGACGATCAATCAATACCCTTTAGCTCCCCAAGGAGCATAGGCCTTCAACAAACACATGCTAAGTCCTCCTGTCCTCATCATTTCACCTGTGTCACCAGTTCTCTTCTCCATGTGTTTTGTCTACCTCTTGTCTCTCTTTCAAGAACAAAAACTGCCTTGTAATGCTATCAACGGGTTTCCTCAATGTGGGTCCTATCCATCGCCAGCGTCTTCTTCTCAAGTCTTGTTCCACTGGCACTTGTCTGGTTCATGTGATCAGTTCCACATTTGAAACTTTGAATGATGACGATGATGCAATATATTTTTCTTGTTCTCGTGAACTTGATCTATTAAAGATCTTCTTAACTAATATGCTGCTTGCTTTGTAGATAATTGAAAGTGGCAGTTCACAAATGTTCTAAGCAGTGTCACCGAAGTTACCTGTGTATACGATTATCTTGGTTATGAAATGTATAATTCCATAAAAGAGAAAACATTTTTTTTTAAAACTCAACATGATAGAATTTATAAGTGGGTCCCGTCGTTTTTATCTCCCTTACTGTGGAGGCAAGATAAGGTGTGTGACACACGAACACAAACATTTTTTTTTTTTAATTCAGAATAACGCACCCTGAACACAGGTACTCAAGTACGCAATTTGTTTTCAGCTAATGCTTTTAGTAGTGCAAGTACGACAAGTACAGGTGTAAGGGACAGGCATAAGCGTCTGTCAACTTCCGCTTGAAATAGGGGCTGAGATAACGACCCGGATGTTATATAATGTAAAGGTAGTCCCTTATAAAATACTGATGTAGGGGAGTGAAGTGTTAGAGACTTCACTATACAAGGTCTCAGCTTCACGAGATGGGATGACAATCTTCCTTCTTCGTTTACCTATGCCTTCCCAAACTCAAGAGTCAGATACCCAGTTACAGATTGGTGGACCTGAGCGTGATTGCTACCTGGTTTCGAACACGGTAACTTAACCTCGTGAAGCAGGCGCTCTGACCACTTTGCCACTCGACGCTCCCGGATGTTATCTGTGTACATATTTAAGCCTTGTGGGAAATCTACATCTAGTACTAGCAACTATGGCGAGGTAATACGAACGGAATCCACGTTATCCGCCCTAAATGTAGGATATAGTAATAATATCAATTAATTTTGTCCTTGTTACAAGTGAGAAATGATTTGCTCGTATAGAAGCAGTAAGAATTTAACGAGGAATACAATAATATGAAACGACGTAGTAAATTTTAATAGGGTATAGATTGAGCCTTACAAAGGTGAAGGCCAAAACTGGCACACACGTCATGGACACACGAACATCGTCAGGTAAATGACGCACGAAAACAGTGCAAAAAGAAGAGCTCTGTCTCAGTACAAGAATACCACGGACTTCTAAAAAAACATTAAAATGAAGATGTCCTGAAAGAAGCTATTCAGCAGAGGAAATTTTGTCAATTTGATGTTACGTTTTTTGACTGCAAGCTATAAACTTCTTGAAAAATTATTTGTGGCTTTTTAATGCATTAAAAGCCTGTATTTAAAATATTTATTTTAATATTTTTTATTTTCTTCTTTTTAGTGTTATTTTTTGTTGTTTTTAAATTTAAGTCAAATGTAATCGATCCGCTAATAACATTATCAGTTTGCGATAAACGAGTCCAGAGCACAGGAGGCGGATTTCATTATTCAGTATATTACACGGAAAGTTAATTTTGTTTGTTTGTTTTATTTTGTTTTAAATTTTGATAAGAGTTGTAAATTACATTTTTTTTTTAATGTAGTTGTCAGTTATGTGTATGTCTGTGCACGCGCGTGCGATAATGTGTGTGTGGAAGGGGGTGAGAAGTTTCAATATTTCTCTCAAGAGAGACAATCTTGTTGGATAGAATTCACCTAGATTATTTGCAGTTATCGCCCATTTCACTGATGATACAATACATAGAAAAAATTAATATTAATTTTAATTTTATTCATTTTATTATTTTTACGACTGAATATTATATTGTCATGGGGAATACACAACTATGCCAAGTTTCAGAGCTATTGCGCATCTGGAAGTGATTGAAAAATCGATTGCAAGATTTGAAGGTGACAAGAGAGTGACATAAGTTGCAAGTTGAAGAAAGCCTGTAAAAAAATCAGGTTAAACTAGAACCTTTTAGGGGTCCCAACACCCCTTTACAGCATCTTACGAAGCTTCACACCCCTTTACAGCATGTTAAGAAACCTTGCACCTTTATCTTCTAGATCGCAACAATATGCCAGAAATGGGAACAAGAGATGAAAAGTACGCATTTTTACACTAAATCAAAATATACCATTTTATTTATAAATTTAGTGCATGTAATGAGCCAGGGAAAAATTGGAAACTGGTAGTTAGAGGCACATGAATTACGAGTGCTTTTATAAGTAATTTCCAGTGCTTTTTCATATATTATAGCTGTAGATACAGTGATAATAATTGACTTCACATTTCACATTAATCAAGGGTTTACTACATTAATGAGCTAACAATTCTCCAGACCTATAGGTCTTTTATATTTGGACATGCGACCTAATATAACCGTCTAGGTTGAACGGGACTCGCCTCGCCAAAACGAGGCAAAGATTTATTTTTTTTTTTTAAAGAAAAAAAGATTAATTTCCTACGGCCGCTTCCTTTTAATTAAGCTTGAGAAAATGATATGTTTAAAAATGTGACTTAGATTCGGTATGGAATTCACGTATTCAATTTTATATTTTGTACAAAAAACATTTGAATTATATTTTACAATTGTGTGCTTGTGATGATTCGCCTTCTAAAGCTTAAGGTACGTTTCACACCCCCAGAAGTCAGATCGACCAGTCCCATGGGAGCATCCACTAATCTATACCAATGGAAGACGGTTTGATGACTTTTGTTTGGTTTGGTTTTTGCCTTCTTGTGGCGAGGCGCGTTCTATATCAGAGCGCATTTGTCATTCAAAAATAAGTGAACTCTGTTAACTGAAGCTATTTGTTGATAGACTAAGCCCTGAAAAGGACTACTAGCTTCTATCAGCTAGCATGAAGAAGTCCTGACAAGGCCCGGTCAGCGTTGATAGATAGTAAGTCCTGAAAAGGAATAACATTACCCACCTGCTAGCATAAAGCCCTGATAAGGACTTGCCCTAATAAGGACTCACCAGCTACACCAACGCTGCCCGTACTTCCTCAATGTCCAGCTAAACACCAGCGCTTTACGGTTTGATGACGTGTGATGTGAAGGAAAATAAGATAGAGAGAAGTAGTTGGGACCAGGCCTTTTAGAGGTACAGAAGTGAATAAATTTATTTTTAATCCTGTTTCAAGATGTATGCATGTCTGATGTCACTCAGATCACTCTAGATGGAATTCACACTCTTCCAAACTATCACTACGACAAATTTTTTTTGTGTAGACGTACTGACAAACATTTTAAATCATTTTAATAAGTGCATGGTAATTATGACTTGTGATTACGACATTACTTCCCAGAAATTGTGGATACTGTTTACTTTGTGCTTAATGCAAATGGAAGATTCTGGTAAAAGCTGAGATCACGAGTTATCCTTGAGAAGGTCAGGTTAAACAACAACTGGTCTAGGCAGTGGAGGGCGGCAGGGTGATGCTTGATGTAGAATTTATTGGCAAACAGTTCGTGTCTCCGCATTAGCAGGGGCAGATCACTGGGGCTAAAGATGCAGACGGAACGAGTCCGGATTGTGCTACACGGATCCCTTCTTCCCCAAGAAGCATAGGTAGTGATCCATGGTTTCTGGTCGGGCTCTCCAGCTGTGTATCCGCCTGGTACACGAACGGACCTACTGTGGTGTAAAGTTGCCCAGAAGTACTCATCAGGACTGGACACGGACTTTGACCACTCCAGAAAATCTTTGGCTACAGGATCATGGACAACAGAATTGACGAAAGCTCTTGAGAAAGTTCCGTAGGCGCTACCTTTCACAATTTTCAGCTTGTGTGGAGGAGGATCATTCTTTTTGTTAGTTCTTACTATTCTGACCTCACCTGTCACATTGTCTCTGACGTATTTGTGTTTCCACTGGAACCGTGAATGTAGCCTGCGACCTCCTGTGATGCCCTCCACGTCATTGGCTCCATTGTACATCTTCAGAATATTAACAAGTTCGAGGTTTGTTCTGAGGGGAAACTGTTGTCCTGGCATGTTGATGACGTACTTCCAATGTACCGGATGTCTCAGAAGGTCATTCATACAGTATATGTCAGCCATGAGTCTGGTGAATCCAGAGTAAACAATGTTCTCCAGCTTGCTGGCCACAAACACGTTAGGCAGACATCTGGTGACCGATTTGACGGCTTCCAAGAACTCGATACTGGCTTTGGTGTCAACACTGAGACAGTAGACATTGTGTGGCTGGTACAAAGCGCGGAGTAAGAACAAAACCTGATCAAGATCACTGTAAAATAGAATAATGAAAGCTATAGGAAACTGCAGCTCTTCAGATGATGCAAGTGGATATCTGCTGTAGCCATATTTATCCTTGAAATTCGTGCAATTTTCGCTGTCAGAAATAAACTGTGCTGAAAAAATGCGTCCAACATTTTGAGGAAACCGGTCGTTATTGACCGTTGTCTTAAATGCAGACGTACAATCGCTTCCAGAAATTTCCGGGAAGCCAACCCACTTGTTATTATATGCTTCAGAAATATTGCTGATATTGTTCTTTGAAAGTTCTTCGAGTTTTTCAGTCTTGGGAGAAACCAATGAGAGTTTCTGGGAAATGACTTTGGCGATCGTTAGACTAACATCACTATAGGTTGTCCATACTGAGTAGATACACATAGCAATAATAACGCAGACAATAACAATTCGTCGTGTACATCTCCTCAGATGGCGCATACCTAGGGTTTTGTTCCATCACATCAAATCAAGCATTGCTGTGTCCAACACTTGTAGTACCTGTCACTATTTTATTTGTAAATGCACTAAATATAAAAACTTTCTATGATCCTGTTCACAATTTTGTGTCACGAAAAAAATCTCTCACAAAGAAATTTCAATTCATATCCAAATGTATTTAAATATGTATTTATTTGTTTTTCCCTCTGGCAGTCAAAGTTTGAATCGGGTACATGTGCTGAAAATACACTGTGTTCCCTGTATAAGTGTACAGCTGTCCGCGCTCATATGTCACGTTCCATCCACTTCAACGCCAGATTACTCCTCTCCCTTCTATTTCCTATCTTTCTATGTGTGAATTATTCATTTCCAATTTTTATTATATCTATCAGACACGTGTGCACCATTGCACGAGGTAATTGGATATTATGTGTACATGAGTGTAACAGATGGTATTCTTACCGTTTAGTTAGATAGTAATGTTCAATACTAGCAATTTATGCATGCTTTTGCATTATATATATATATATACTACTGGACAAAAGTTAAGGGCCGCCATTCAGTTTAGACAAGGTTTATATAATTGATTGGCAAACTGTAAAGACAAGTGAAAAGTCATTAAAACTGAGCTCAGAGAAATGTGTATACATTTCTGTGTGCACTAGGTTAATTTTTTTAAATGTCCAAAAACTGGGTCACTTTAACCCGCACGTGAAAATTGCTCGTGGTTTTTGCAACACGTCCCACTAGTTCAAAAGGTGAAAAAGTTAGTTGAATTTGAATGCACGTGGAAAATGATCATCGGTAAAGAGTGTTCACCGTTGGTATGCAATAAATCAGTATGACAAGTGGTCGAAATGATCACTGCATTATATTTGGACACGCGCCCTAATATAACCGACTAGGTTGAACGGGACGCGCCTCGCCAAAACGAGGCAAAATTTTATAATAAAAAAAAAATATGATCACTGCATTAGCCATGCCACCAAGAAGTCTCAGCACTGTAGACCGTTTGTCGAGCCATGGCATGGATTCAGGATGGTCAATCTGTTCGTCATGTTGCAAGACGTTTTGCAGTGTCCCACTCTACCATTCAGAGACTTCTTGAGAGATTTCAAGCTTACCGGACATTTGGAAAATCGACCCTGCTCAGGAAGAATTATATAAACCTTGTCTAAACTGAATGGCGGCCCTTAACTTTTGTCCAGTAGTATATATATATATATATATATATATATATATATATATATATATATATATATATATATATATATATATATATATATATATATATATATATATATATATATATATATATATATATATATATATATATATATATATATATATATATATATAGTGTTGATCACGAGCCTTGATCGTTGTTTTTCAGACCATTTAGGGTAGTCGTCATTGTAGTCTGTATTAGCGTTCTTTCAATGCATTAAATAGCAAAATAATACATATTTACAACAAATTTTAACCGAAAGATGACACAAATTATTTACTGCTTCTTGGGATTGTCTGGGTGTTGAACTTAAGAATGATAGGCATATGTTTAATGAGAACTTACTGAATAACGCTCAACTCACACGTACTGATGCAAACAACTGTCATATAACTGTAACCGGAAGACCATAACAACCTGACACACTCATTTTGCCATATAACGCACAGTGATAATTTAAAAAAAAAAAGATTAGGACAAAGCGAGAGAAGCTTTTATCGTATTTGGAAATGCATGGAAATAAAAAAAAATAAACAAAAAACATCAATTTTAACACAAAAATAAGAATTTCTAACTGAAATGCCAAGTCACTCATAATACGAATTTCTAACTCAAATGTCAAGTCAATCCAAATACGATTTTCTAACGCAACTGTCATGTCAATCCTAATATGAATTTCTAAATCAAATGTCAAGTCAATCCTGATACGAATTTGTAACTCAAATGTCACGTCAATCCGTAATTAGAATTTCTATCTCAAGGCAGTACTTATTGTATGGCTATGAAACATGGAGAACACCAAAAGCGAAAATCAAGCAGCTGTAGACTTTGTTAATAATAAACGGGTGCTTGCGCGGAACAGAAAGTTTAACATGGTATGAAAACATCAGCAGTGTGAACTGACGGTAAGAACTTGACCAATACTGGTGGAACAAGACGTGAGGAAACGACTTTGGCGTTGGGCTTTGTCGTGAGACTTTGACTCAGGAAACTAGCTGATAGTATTAAAAGACATTCCTTGTCCTGGAATACTCTAAGACACAGACAGATAGGACCAAAAACACACTGAGAAAAGAACTGAAGACAGGTAAAGAAAAGGACAGATATTTAAAAAAAAGGACAGTAAAGGCATTGGAAGAACTTGAAGAAAATGACACAGGACATAAGGGTTTGACAAAAATGTTGAAAATGCTTTGGCTTTATAGAGTCATACATTGTTTACAATCAAGGTGAATACACGCTCCATTCCACCCAGCTGTAAATGGGTACCTGACTTTGAGTTAGGGAAGGAAAAGGCGGCTATGAAGGAACTGGTCACCCCACTTCTCGATGCTGGACCTAGTATGATGAAGTCTCTAACACTTACTTCCCCTGCGACATTATCTGCTATGGGACTACCATTTTACACGTAGATAAAGTTAAAGATAGACACATAACGGATAATGTCGCAGGGAAGTGAAGTGCTAGAGACTTCATTATACTAGGTCTCAGCTTTATGAGATGATGTGACAAGTTCCCTTCCTCGTCGCTTTGGCCTGCCCTTACTCAGAGCCAAGTCAGGTACTCATGGGTAGACTAGAGGGTGACAGTCAGCGTTGCCACTTCTAGGTAGATTCGGCTAGATTTTCGTCCCGTCTGGTTGTCACTTTCCTTCATTAGTTGAAGAATATCACCTAGATTTTTGCCCACATTCGGCCAAAATAGCCTACAAATCGCCAAAAGTGTCTCAAAATAGCTCAAGTTGCCGATATCTAGTTTTTTTTTTCTGTTCAAAATTCAAAGTGGCAGTACCGGGATTCGAAACGTGCCATTTTTTAAATGCAGAAAGTTAATATATTAGGAGACTAAAATATTCTTCCACTCAGAGAATTAAATTAACGCATTCGATACTAGAATTAAATGTTACGGTTTGGGTGACAGAAAAAAATGCTTTTACAAAAGGAAATAATTCGTACGATCAAAGAAGGACGTTTATACGATTGGGGGGGGGGGGGGGGGGGGGGGGGGGGGGGGGAGAGAAGAGACAGAGATAGTGGTTACACCACGAACCTCGCTTTCTCCAGACGTTCGATGTCAACAGCAGTAGTTATATCATGACTTATTGGGTGAAAACAGTAATGGTTGCAACAAGATTTAATGGTGAGAACAGTAATGGTTGCAACAAGATTTAATGGTGAGAACAGTAATGGTTGCAACAAGATTTAATGGGGAGAACAGTAATGGTTGCAACAAGATTTAATGGGAGAGAACAGTAATGATTGCAACAAGATTTAATGGGAGAGAACAGTAATGGCTGCAACAAGATATAATGGAAGAGAACAGTAATGGTTGCAACAAGATATAATGGGAGAGAACAGTAATGGTTGCAACAAGATTTAATGGGAGAGAACAGTAATGGTTGCAACAAAATATAATGGGAGAGAACAGTAATGGCTGCAACAAGATTTAATGGGAGAGAACAGTAATGGTTACACCAAGATTTAATGAAAGAGAACAGTAATGGTTACACCAAGATTTAATGGGAGAGAACAGTAATGGTTGCAACAAGATATAATGGGAGAGAACAGTAATAGTTGCAACAAGATTTAATGGGAGAAAACAGTAATGGCTGCAACAAGATGTAATGGGAGAGAACAGTAATGGTTGCAGCAAGATATAATGGGAGAGAACAGTAATGGTTGCAACAAGATTTAATGGGAGAGAACAGTAATGGTTGCAACAAGATTTAATGGGAGAGAACAGTAATGGTTACACCAAGATTTAATAGGAGAGAACAGTAATGGTTACAACAAGATTTAATGGGAGAGAACAGTAATGGCTGCAAGAAGATATAATGGGGGAGAACCGTAATGGCTGCAACAAGATATAATGGGAGAGAACAGTAATGGTTACACCAAGATTTAATGGGAGAGTGTGGTAAAGTGGGATATTATAAATATTTATAGGGGACTTAGTGTACTGACTGAGATCAGCTGTGAAGGTATCTGTATCTAATAAGGGTAGTGTATTACAGATGACCTTACTTGCTACCACATATTTATACCTCAATCAGAATTATTCTGGAATATTGTGATGACTACGTTGAATGTCTAGGGTATGTATATGATGAAGTGTAAGTCACAACAACAACAGACAGATAAACAATTTAATTTATTCCACCACACGTGACAACACTGTGACACTCACACACTTTTAACACTCTATAAGACTATTCTTAAATGAGGCACTGGTAAAATTTCAAATATAAATATGTATTAATTACTGTCACTAATATATATGTGTCCTGATTCAAATACAAAGTGAACCAGGAATCACAATCAATTTTAATTACAAGTTATATGTACAGAATTTATCAATATGAATCTTGTAGTGACATATTTTATTAATATTATCCTATGTGTGTCAGTTTTGTAGTGGTAATATGAGGTAATACTGGTTTTGTTTTTTCAAGATATGTTGTTATTTGTCATCATGACTTCAAGTGTTTGTTTCGGTTGGAACTAGTATTGGAGATGTTCTCAGTTCCGTTCATTAAAACAATTAATTTCCCCTCTTATTTTTATACAATGTCAGTTTAAGATGGGGTTACATAATGTTGAGCTCCGCTGGCCACATAGGCTTATCTTTCGTGAGGGCGGCAGGAAAAGACTCCTCTGCTCGATTGCTCCCCTGTGTTCTGGAGACACCTCACTGTTTGCTATATGGACCAAGGAGTATGCTGTCCGCCTCTGGATTCAGCAAAGCTCTGACCAGGTGCTGCTCAATAAATTTAGGACCACAGTCCCTGAAACAAGAAGGTTGTACCTCCTACTTCAGAACTAATTTATACTCTATTTCTACACTGAGCACAATACATAACAAACACTGAGTTCAGAGCGGTAGGCCAACTGCTATCTTCATCTGAAACAATTTTCACCAGTATATTCCTCCCTAATGGTTACTACGCCTCTGCAATTCCAGCATTATTTCTTTCTAGTCAATAAAATAGGTGTCAGTGTACTGTTTGGCAATTCCATTTAGTTTCACTTTCCTCCGACACCTTCTGTTCAGGCTGGAGCACTATAGAGGCTTTACCTCATGTTCGCCACTGAACCACACATATATACAGACATAAATTATCAATTTACATTCAATTTTCATTAAAAGATATCAAATATTTCAAGCTTACCACAATTCATGGAAATAATACAGAATTACGTTGACTGGCACTGAATATAACACAATTTCGATCTGCCGATGTCCCAGGCTTTTATTTAGAAAAATATGCACTGGTGCTCAACGCACTGGTTCTCTAGTAAGTTTATTTGCAAATGTGGTGGTGACCTGACGCCTCTAATTGACTATATTGGCAGGTCTAACCAATCGTGCCATGTCTACCCAATCGTTTGAAAAAAAGTACTCCTACTCCCGTTTCCCCTGACAACGAAAGATAGTATTTATAGCCCGACTAATCGTGTTTAGCCTTACATTTATTGCGCTCCAATCAAATCGGATTTAACATGGAGACCCATTTCCCGTACAATGGTGGGGTGAAAATCTGCCACTGAGCGATTCTGATTTGGGTGTTGTCCGACACCCTCACTATTTTCTTTTGGCTATAATTTGTCAATTCCTAGACTATTTGCGTAACGTTTAACATATTCTTTGTCAGCAAGTCCTAAGGAACCCAAATATACAAATTTAAAGGAGCTAAGTGGCTTCGTTCAAAATATGCACTTTCTTCTACCTCCTGTTTACTTCGAATACGATGTGGTGTCTGGGTACTGTAATGTTTTCAAACGTAAACCAGTATAATGTCATATTTCCTAATAAGAATTTTTCATGTTTTTAAAAACTAACTCTCGTATGGGTAGTGTTTTTTATCACTGTCGATTTGAAAAAAAAGCTAGTGTTTGTGGCCTTACACGCGTGATGGTAGTAATTGTGTATCGCGCGACTGTGGTAGTATTGCCTGCGTCCCGGCTTTCAGCCTCTCCCTTTCTTTCTATCTTTAGTCCATCTGTCTTTCGTTTTTTGGTAACGTAGTGTATAAAATGACATGAATGGAATTTTAAATCTAGGTCAGCTGCGTATCTCAAGGTTTTTCTTAGAAAGGCAGTACACGTTTTTTCGTAGAAAGCGGGTAGTGAAGCAGTAGGCTTTTACTATCAACTTGAAACGTTACAATTTGCAGACGAAGTAGAAAACAAGGGGGATTTCGAGTACAGTCATTGTGACAGCACTGTTCTTTACCATTCTTCTTTCCTTTTATTAAATTTATTTGTTAGGCTTTATATTTACGTTTTAATGTATATATGTGGATTAGAATTTCTCACGACAGAGAGAACAGTAATGGTTACATCAAGATTTAATGGGAGAGAACAGTAATTGTTACACCAAGATTTAATGGGAGAGAACAGTAATGGTTACACCAAGATTTAATGGGAGAGAACAGTAATGGTTACATCAAGATTTAATGGGAGAGAACAGTAATGGTTACATAAAGATGTAATGGGAGAGAACAGTAATGGTTACACCAAGATTTAATGGGAGAGAACAGTAATGGTCACATCAAGATTTAATGGGAGAGAACAGTAATGGTTAAATAAAGATGTAATCTGAGAGAACAGTAATGGTTACACCAAGATGTAATGGGAGAAAACAGTAATGGTTACAGCAAAATTTACTAGGAGAGAACAGTAATGGTTACACCAAGATTTAATGTGAGAGAACCGTAATGGTTACACCAAGATGTAATGAAAGAGAACAGAAATGGTTACACCAAGACTTACTGAGTGTCTAAAATAGTGGTTACACCAAGACATATTGAATGAGAAAGACAGCAGTTAAATCAACATTTATTGAGTGAGGAAGATAGTGGTTTACCAAGATTTACGGAGTGTGATCGACAGATTTATTGAGCGAGGAAAATCGTGGTTATACCAAGATTTATTGAGTAAAGACCATAGTGGTTATACCAAGATTTATTGAATATATTTAATCTTGGTGTAATCTTTACTGTTTATTTATTTAATTTATTGAGTGAGCAAGATAGTGGTTATCCCAAGATTTACTGAGTGTGAACCACAGTGGTTACATCAAGATTTATTGAGTGAAGTTATACCAAGGTTTATTGAGTGAAGTTATACCAAGATTTACTGAGTGTGAACGACAGTGGCTATCCCAAGATTTACTGAGTGTGAACGACAGTGGTTACATCAAGATTTATTTAGTGAAGTTATACCAAGATTTATTGAGTGAAGTTATACCAAGATTTATTGAGTGAAGTTATACCAAGATTTATTGAGTGAAGTTATACCAAGACTTATTGAGTGAAGTTATACCAAGATTTACTGAGTGAAGTTATACCAAGATTTATTGAGTGAAGTTATACCAAGACTTATTGAGTGAAGTTATACCAAGATTTACTGAGTGAAGTTATACCAAGATTTATTGAGTGAAGTTATACCAAGACATATTGAGTGAAGTTATACCAAAATTTATTGAGTGAAGTTATACCAAGATTTACTGAGTGAAGTTATACCAAGATTTATTGAATGAAGTTATACCAAGACTTATTGAGTGAAGTTATACCAAGATTTATTGAGTGAAGATATACCAAGATTTAATGAGTGAAGTTATACCAAGACTTATTGAGTGAGGTTATACCAAGATTTATTGAGTGAAGTTAAACCAAGATTTATTGAGTGAAGTTATACCAAGATTTACTGAGTGAAGTTATACCAAGATTTATTGAATGAAGTTATACCAAGACTTATTGAGTGAAGTTATACCAAGATTTACTGAGTGAAGTTATACCAAGATTTATTGAGTGAAGTTATACCAAGACATATTGAGTGAAGTTATACCAAAATTTATTGAGTGAAGTTATACCAAGATTTACTGAGTGAAGTTATACCAAGATTTATTGAATGAAGTTATACCAAGACTTATTGAGTGAAGTTATACCAAGATTTATTGAGTGAAGATATACCAAGATTTAATGAGTGAAGTTATACCAAGACTTATTGAGTGAGGTTATACAAAGATTTATTGAGTGAAGTTAAACCAAGATTTATTGAGTGAAGTTATACCAAGATTTACTGAGTGAAGTTATACCAAGATTTACTGAGTGAAGTTATACCAAGATTTACTGAGTGAAGTTATACCAAGATTTATTGAGTGAAGTTAAACCAAGATTTATTGAGTGAAGTTATACCAAGATTTACTGAGTGAAGTTATACCAAGATTTACTGAGTGAAGTTATACCAAGATTTACTGAGTGAAGTTATACCAAGATTTATTGAGTGAAGTTATACCAAGATTTTTGTTGTTGTTATTGATCCAGCGGCGCTTGGGTTCTCGCCCTTCGGCCCAATGCTATTTATTGATATCTGCATATTTTCGTAAGTTGTTTTGTGTCTCCGTACAAGGTGTTCCACTTATCTGGCCTCGGAGGAAGGAGCATTTTCCTAACATTATCGAGTGCTGGGCACTCAAAGAGGTGGTGGTCAACAGTTTCGTAGGGGTAGTTACACTCTGGAACGTGTTGTGGTTGGATTCTGTTCAAGTGACTGTTGAGTGGTATATGTTGTGTTCTGAGCTGGGAAATGATGCTCTGATCCCTCCTTGTAAGATGGCCAATGTTGTCATTAGGATCAGGACCGACAGTGGTTATACTAAAGTTTATTGAGTGAGAAGATAGTGATTATACCAAGATTTAATGAGTGAGGAAGATCGTAGTTAAACGAAGACTTATTGGGTGTGAACAAAGATAATGGTTAGACTGTGATATCCTGGGTGAGAAAGATACTGGTTACACCATGACATACTGGTTACACCATGAAACATTAGGTGGGGGGTTATGGTAAACTGCTTTATTCAAACCTCCTTTGATAATGTAATGTGTGTATAACTACATTGGTTTACATACACGAAAAGGTACAGATGATTAAATGTATATTCGTTGTCCCTAAATTTTATGTTAAGAAACCCCAATGTTTCATTGATTCCTACCTGGCTTTTCTTGAGACATAGTTGAATTTTAACTCCTTTGTCGTCACAGAATTTTCACAATAAATAATCAACACTTCCAAGCTTTCACTACACATCACAAAAACACAGTGAAGTTATCTCCTGATAGTCGTAAGCCCACGTATTCACCGCTATCCCCAACCTATGACAACATCTGCATGTTAAATCCACAAAATATCTCACAAGAAATTACAACAGCACGCCCAATCAACTGCTGTTGGTGTTTTTTATTCCATGCACACGGACAAGCAGAGCGAAAGAAGAAAAGGGTCTTAGTTTGTGTCCTCATTCAACCGAGCGCAGCCAAGACGGGCGAACGACTTTCTAAGCGCGACGCAAGAAAAATTCCCACGGCGTGTGTCTGCTGTGGTATTTTTTCCACCTATTGACTCCATTCAGTGCTTGTGACATAACTTCACCTGTTAATTTTTGATCGTGGGTTTGTTCTTAAGTTCCTATTTTCTAAAAAGGAATGAAGCGTATCTGTCTGTGAAAGCAATTATGGCTAAAAGTAGTGTGAATAGTCAAAATATAGTCAGCAGACATAAGCAGTTTAGTGGTAACATTACTGAAAAATGTAACAGTAAGAGTAGTAGTAATAGTAGTAGTTGTAGTAGTAGTAGTAGTGGTTGGTGTTTTTGTTGTTGTTGTAGTATCCCCTTTCAGCCATAACTGAATATGGGAATGTACTCTCTGAGGTGACAGCCTTGAGCTGTGTTTTTATTCCCGGTGTTCCTTTCGGCAATTCTTTTCTCTTCTGCTTGTTGTGAGAGCTTCTTTTCGCCCAGTCTGAGGTGGCGCCGTAGGGAGCATCGCCACTTTGTGCGATCGGCAGCTTAATATTCCCAGGTTGCTGGATGAAAGTCTAATACTTTCATGTCTCTCTTGCACACATCTTTGAACCTCTACTGCGATCGACCGGCTGTTCTTTTGCAATCTGCTAGGTGTTCGTGGAAAATATCTTTGGGGATGCGACATCTTCCATGCGGCGGACATGGCCAAGCTAGCGTAGTATGTGTTGTCTAAGTAGTGTATACATGCTTTGAAGGCCAGCACGTTTCAGCATCTCGACATTCGTCACTTTGTCCTTCCACGAAATACCAACGGATGTGGCATAGACACCGTAGATGGAAGGTACTGAACTTTCTTTCTTGCTTAGCATAGGTTGTCCATGTCTCGTTGTCATATAGAAGCGTATTGCCGACGCTGGCATTAAATACCGCAGGTTTGACCTTCATTCTGAGTTCGATGTTTCCACAAACACGCGTTGTGAGGAGGGCAAAGATGGTTGCAGCTTTGCCAATGCGGCTGTCAATTTCTTTGCCCCGGGAGAGTTTGTCGTTGATGGTAGACCCCAGGTATGTGAAGTGGTACACTATTGCCAGTTATTGAAAGATGCAAAACGAAGCAAAACATTGCGGAGATAGACACGATTGTGATATAACTACGAAGTGTAAACAAGAATTTAAAAGTATTTACCCCTAGCAAATTAAATATATTTATATATATATGGAAAGAGAAGAAAACAAATAAGGAGGTCCTAGAAAATCAAGGTACCAACGGGCTGATCACCCGTTTGCCAGTCACTTCGATTACGGAAACAACAGCAAATGGATTGATTTGCCGTTGCCCTAAAGACGCCAATAGGCGTGATGGGAAACAATGGCAAAGAAAACCTATCTGCTGTTGCCCTAAGACGCCACTAGGCGTAATGGCCACTGACTGCTTTGACGGTCGGTGGCTAAGGACGGAAGAAGAAGAAGAAGAAGAAAATCAAGGTATGAGAAGAGAACTAATGAGGGAGATCGAAATTCGGCAGCTAAAATACTTTGGCCACATAACAAGGTATAACATCTTGCAGAAGACCATAATAAAAGGGAGAGTTGAAGGCAAATGTGCAAAGGGAAGACAGCGCTATAAGTGGGAAGACAACATCAAGAGATGGACAGGAAAGAGTCAATCAGATCAGAGTGCACCACCAAGACAAGAGACAGAAGACGTTGGAGATCCATTACAGCCAACCTTCGTTGTGGAGATGGCAGCTGATGGTATATATATATATATATATATATATATATATATATATATATATATATATATATATATATATATATATATATATATATATATATATATATATATATATATATATATATATATATATATATTATATATATTATATATATATTATATTATATTATTATATTATATTTTTTTTTTTTTTTTTTTTTTTTTTTTTTTTTTTTAAGTTCGCCGTAACTGCAACTACTGCTCGCTACCGACTTCTGTTTTAGGCCATCTTGTATAGTTCTGGCCATGACATCATAGTTGTTTTTTGGCTCTCTTCAACAGTTAATCTCCAAGTTCTTTTTGAACTTACTCTCGTTTCTGTAGGGTTTAGTCTAGCGCTAGTTTTTTTTTTTTTTTTTTTTTTTTTAAATGAATATCACGAAGCATCAAAGTTAGCCCTAGGAATAATGCTTCTAAAGTGGATAAAGTCAGACTGAATGTGGCCGTTGGCATATATTCTAAAGTTGATGATGTTGGTTGTGTGTATAGTGGTTCGTCTCTCTATCCTAACAGTAGGCAGTTAGAAAATGATGATGATGCTAAGTTACGCTGATCAAATCCTTGACGATGCAATATCATGGTGACAACAGATGATGGATGGTTTGACGTCTGATGAACGAATGCAAGTTTATTTACAATTGGTCAGCTACAGTTGAAATAAAATCTCAAGCCCAACCTTCCACTGAGCCGGGTCACTTCCTACAGTAAAATGTTCATAAGTAGACTCTTTACAATCCTATTTCATACTCCATCATTGTATATAAATGCTGACACTGCTTCTATAATTTCTACCGTTTCTCGTGGTCCATGTGGTTAGAACTTTGGAATCACTGTTGTCATTTTCTACCATCTTGTCCCAGCAGTCATCTCAGTGCTTATTGTTCCTACTCTGGTTCCTACCACAATCTCAGTTGAACTACTATTTACTTGAAAACGAAAGTATCTGGTAAAACTAATTGATGTATCTTTTGATAAAGACTAGTCTAACCACCAGGGCTGGCTATTTCTATCAATTGTCACTTGTTTCACACTTCTCCTATTAGCTACTGTCTATTTTTTCTTCACCTAACTCGACATACCTGCTCTTCTGGTCGTCTTGTAAATCAACCACATAATTCACGGACTGGCGACACTGTCTCTCTAGTTCACTGAATAACAGAAATGTGTCTAACATCTACGAATGGTGGTGTTCTGAGCGACATGGAGGCTAGGCAAATAGTTTAACGTTTCTGTGAACACAGAATCAACCACTCAGTAGCTTATCGTCCGAATGTACCCCCAAACTGCGCTCACCACAAAAATCTTTAATACAAGCAAACTTGCTCCTACGCTAAGCGCGTTCAAAATCTGACTGACCAAACTAATGCGTCGATTTACCATTACAATTATTATTCGAAGTTTCTCGATTAATACAGTTCACACTTTCTCGTGCGTGCAATTTCCACTGCGTAGTTTAACAAAAAAACTCACCGCTTTAATACCCCAAGGGCCGTAAAAATAAGTACTCACCCTTTGACAATCAGTCCATACACCATGTATTTATCACCCCTTAAGTTGACATATCGTCTGTTAGTTTGGTACGCAAATTTACGAAAGCGTATTTACATACCCGCGGATTCCCTATGTTAAAAATTCATCCCTTTTTTTTCTCAGAAGGGGCGTAATTACAGACTTATCTCCCTTTGGCTCCAAACCCACAAGTCATTTAATTTATCGCCCTTTACTATAAATCATAATCCCGTTAACTGTCTTATGCAAATTTTGTAAACTGGATTATCGACCCAAGTGCTCACTATCATAAATTACATGGTTAAAGTACTACTACGTTGGAACAGTTTCATACATACGTTTTCACAGCGGAGAAGACAGCACTATACTAAAACGAGCGTCCTTTTCAGGGCGAACACAGCCATCGGAACCCACTAAAATGACTCGTACCAAGCCGAAAAAGAGGAAAGTTTATACAAGACCTCAAACACTTGTCAGCAGCATCAAGCAAGAACCTACAAAGAGCAACCAGAGAGCACCAATACTCCAACTACTAGCGTCGTGGCCAGTCCTTCTCAGAAGACGAACAACGTAACCTCTGATAATACGACCTATGATCGACCCAAAGATTCGAAGGCAGATGACAAACAAGCTCCGAAACCAGACTTAGCAACATCACCGCTGAAACAAGGTGTCGAGGCGGTAGCTACATTGTGCAGTGACAAGGCAACATCAAAGACAGAGGGTAACAAAGCATTGAGACCCAACATAATCAATCCACCGACAAAACGAGATGTCATTGTCGAGTCTCCATCATACAGTGACCAGCCAACTCCGGTGAAACTTGACCAGATGCAGACGAGCCAGAATGCGAATCCGCCCCACAGACCGCACACTCAATCGGAGACAGAAGTTGGAACGTGCCAACTTCGCAAGCAACAAAATGCCGTCTCTAACGTGATACTACAGGAGAGGATTGTTAAGATCACACAGATGCCTGGAGGTGAGGCCTCGCTCAGGGCTCTACCAGATGACAAAGTAATCACTATCCTAGAAGCAATAACTGGCAAGAGAGGCATCGCTAAGGTACGGAGGCACGAAAAGGGAGTTATGCTTTCGTTCAACAGCACGGAAAAATCAACTGCACTGATGACAGAACTGGAGGCAGGACCGAAATTAGCCCCTATTTTTGCTTTGTTACAGGTTTAATTGTGTCCTAAAAACCTGAGGTCGTATGTTCGAGTCAATCCCGCTGCCTGGAACTCCGCAGGAGCATAGAGGTTGACCAGACTCTACATCTTTGGTCCCCCTCAGTCTTGGGTGGGCTAAAGGAACGATACTCTACCGGTGGTGTGAACCAAACAAAGAAGAACAGACTTAAGAGAGATGAGTACACATTAGTACCATTTCTGTCGGCATTGTGAGCATAGAACTGTCAATGAAGAAAACGTGAATTAGCGTAGCAAGAGACAATAATAAGATCATAGTGGATAAATTATACGTAAATAACAGCATAGCTGATAAACGTTATATCCTTAATTAACAGCACCGCTGATATAATTTTTTGTTCCTATAATTGGAAAACGTGTTGTAATATTTATAAATATAAATATTTGTAAATCATATGTAAACTTACCAATTCATTTCATTCCATTTTTTTTGCAACATTCACCTTTCAGCACAAGAGTAGATAGTGTATATATACTAAATAAAATATAAGGAAATTGTATTTTGAACGACTTGTCAATTTTATCATTGTTAAGTAAAAATCTGTTTCCTTGCTTTGTTTAATATCACAATTAGTTACACAGCAGAGGTGGCGCTTTATGTCGGTCTCCTCTATACTATTGTTTCGAGATCAGATCATTCACAGCCGTAACTAATTTGTGATACCAGTAGTCCTCTCAGACACTGGGACTTCACCATTTTCTGCAGAAATCCTATTTCTGTAATTGTCAGTACTATACTGATCCAAGAGCCAAAATAAAACCTCTCGCCACAGCAGCATGAATTCTTTCGGTCCTGCCTCCAGTTCTGTCATCAGTGCAGTTGATTTTTCCGTGCTGTTGAACGAAAGCATAACTCCCTTTTCGTGCCTCCGTACCTTAGCGATGCCTCTCTTGCCAGTTATTGCTTCTAGGATAGTGATTACTTTGTCATCTGGTAGAGCCCTGAGCGAGGCCTCACCTCCAGGCATCTGTGTGATCTTAACAATCCTCTCCTGTAGTATCACGTTAGAGACGGCATTTTGTTGCTTGCGAAGTTGGCACGTTCCAACTTCTGTCTCCGATTGAGTGTGCGGTCTGTGGGGCGGATTCGCATTCTGGCTCGTCTGCATCTGGTCAAGTTTCACCGGAGTTGGCTGGTCACTGTATGATGGAGACTCGACAATGACATCTCGTTTTGTCGGTGGATTGATTATGTTGGGTCTCAATGCTTTGTTACCCTCTGTCTTTGATGTTGCCTTGTCACTGCACAATGTAGCTACCGCCTCGACACCTTGTTTCAGCGGTGATGTTGCTAAGTCTGGTTTCGGAGCTTGTTTGTCATCTGCCTTCGAATCTTTGGGTCGATCATAGGTCGTATTATCAGAGGTTACGTTGTTCGTCTTCTGAGAAGGACTGGCCACGACGCTAGTAGTTGGAGTATTGGTGCTCTCTGGTTGCCTCTGTTTGCTCTTTGTAGGTTCTTGCTTGATGCTGCTGACAAGTGTTTGAGGGCTTGTATAAACTTTCCTCTTTTTCGCTTTTGGCTTGGTACGAGTCATTTTAGTTATTTCTAGTGTGAGTGAAATGAGCGTGTCTCCGATGTATGCATGTGGGATGAATGACAACATGGCTCAGTATTATTTAGCAATAGCGAGACAAGACAGGTGTCTACTTGCAAAACATTCTTTCTGATAAACTAATACATGGATACATTCAATAATATAGATTCAATACATGAATACATTTTATACATAAATACATCCCATAATATAAATCAATACATGAATAAATCCAATAATATGTACACCTAGGTGTGATACAACAATGTCCTTCCCCCTATACTATATCACGCCCTCTCTGACAATAGCTGGTAACATATATCCTAACAATATTGTTATGTTCTTATGATAGGAGTATATGAGACGAGGACTGGTTGGTGATATATCAGGTTGGAGTTATAGGAGACAATAGATTGGAGTTAGATGCGACAATAGATTGAGTCCTGACAAGGACTGTTTTGGTTATATTGGAGTTAGTCTTATCTGAGACAATAGATTGAGTTATAGGAGACAATAGATTGAGTCCTAACAAGGACTGTTTTGGTTATATTTACAGTTTGGAATTATCAGAGACAATAGACTGAAGTTATAGACTGACAATAGATTGAAGTATAGGAGACAATAGGTTGAAGTATGAGTCCTATTAGTCTTCGTCTATTCAATCATAATAGGAAATACAATCATTATACTTAATTCCCCCCAAGATACAATCAGTAACCTGATAGGTAGTATAAATGACACACAACAAATACCAACGGTTATCGTAAAAATATTTACCCTCCTAAGATTTTAAACTGGCCAGGTTTTGACGCGACTTAGTGAAGTAGGTTGCAGGTCGATGCCCTCAGGTAAGTTACCATAAATCAAGGTGACAGCTTCTCCCTCTTCAGTCTGTATCTCTGGCGTCAAGTTCGGGGTTGCGTGGTTAGCATAAAATCCGCCCGATTATATAGTCAAGTAACTACTTGAGGAAAGCTTTCGGTTGGTTCCTGGCGGAGCAAGTTGATTGGTTTCCTCCGGTTTTGTACCTGGTCTCATACAGCCTAATTTTATTCAGTTTTCATCGGCCATCTTGCGTGAACAAGATGGCCGTTAATTTATTCTGTCTCAGTGACTGGTGAACGTTGATCGTTGATTGGTTGAAGCAAATCTGTATCTCGACATAGTGATTAACAAAGTAGTGGGTTACACTTCGTTTCACGACATAGCCCCCTCCTTTCCTAGCTGTGACTTGTCATAGCTGACGTGTAAACCCCTGCTGTGGTTAATCCTTTTGCGTCTGTCCTTTCAGAGTACTAGGGTGTCGACTTAAAAAAATCAGCTCCTACATTGTCTCTTCCCGGAATGTAATTCACGGTAAAGGAATAAGGCGCCAGAAGCAGACTCCACCTTAACAATCTCGAATTTAGCTTTTTAGATGCAGCCAAGAATGTTAAAGGTTGGTGATCGCTTTGGACAATGAAGTGTGTCCCATACAGATAAGGTGAAAATTTGTTGATGGACCAAATTAGAGCTAAACATTCTTTCTCTATGGTCGAGTAATTCAACTCAGCTGCATTCAGCTTCCTACTGGCATAGGCGACTGGTAAAAGTTCCTCCGGCTGGGCTTTTGATTTCTGCAAGAGAGTTGCACCAATACCTATACTGCTAGCGTCCGTCCTTAATACAAATTCATGTGTGATATCGGGTAGTGTAAGGATTGGTTTGCTGGTGAGTTTTGCTTTTAGCTCTGTGTAAGCTTTTTCACAATCAGCATTCCATTGGATTTTGTCAGGCTGTCCTTTCTTCGTTAAGTTAGTTAATGGTGCACACAGAGAGTTAAAATGGGGTATGTACTTCTGATAGAACCCACATAAAGACACGAATGATCTCACATCTTTCTTCGTTTGAGGTCTGGGTGCCTTCTTTAGCTTCTCTATATTCTTTGGGTCAGGAGACATATGACCTGTAGAAATAGTGTGACCTAAGAATTCCAACTCCTTACAACCGATATAGCACTTGGTTGGACGTGCAGTCAATCCAGTTTCTCTCAGTCTGTCGAACAACATGGAGAGCGCTACTATATGCTCTTCAAATGTGTTTGTTGCAACAAGAATGTCATCCATAAAGTTAGTGATATGGGGATTTTGTAGAGGTTCCAATAATTCCCTCATCATTCTTGAAAAGATACTTGGAGCATTTTTCAGCCCAAAGGGGAGTACATTAAACTCGTAGTGTCCGTCTGATATACTGAATGCCAGCATTCTCCTAACTTCTGGTTTCACTGGTATTTGGTAGTATCCCTTGCTTAGATCTACCTTCGATAAATACCTAGCCTTACTCAGTGTAGAGAACAGCTGGTTGGTGTCAGGTAATGGGTCCACCTGAGATTATGTGATAGCATATAGCTTCTTGTAGTAAATACATAACTTGTGTTCACCACTAGGCTTCCTTAATAGCACCACACTTGAGCTGTAGGGAGATTCAGACTTTGAAATAATTTTCTCTTTTAAGAGATAGTCAATCTCATCCTTGAGTGCTTGTGCTTGCTATTGTTCAGTCCATGTCCGCAGCAATGCTTCCAGTGGACTGTGCATGGGGACGGCAATACAACAACGTTGCCGGACCCACATCTATTTCTATTGTAAGGGGCAGTATACCGAAGTGGGGCCTGTCTCCATCAACTGTTTGGTACAGCCCTGGTTCCTACCTCCTATGGTTCGGGTTTGTTTATGCAGCTTTTTTAATACTGGTTGCTGACTAACCAAATTTTCCAAATGATCCAGGCCATGGTGTTCCGACAAATATCTAGTCGGGGTGGGATGTCTCTCGTCCCCTCTCTGTACAATACGGAGAGTTGCCATGGTTACTGGTGTAACAGTAGACTTGTGATTTCGTTTTCTCGGTATCACTGCATCTACCTGTTGTTTTCTCTTGTGTATCTTCTTTGTAGGCCTACGTCCGCAAAAATGCTTCCCTAGGTCCTGTAACTGGTCTACGCTTCTGAATGAGGTTACCTGGTTACATTCTGAACAGGATTTCATATACCGACTCATGTCTTCAATTATTCCTGGCCAGTAATATCGCAATGCTATATTTTGACAAGTGGCCCCTTTTCCTCTGTGACCACTGCTTGATGTAGCATGCTCTTGCTCCATAATTTCCTCCCTATAGAATTTTGGCACTACCAGCTGTCCATGCCCTTTAGGTCCTTTTCCAGCTTGTCTGTAGAGTAGGCCATTTTCAATATAGTAGTCTCCTTTCTCTGGAGGGTTATGGGCCTTTGGCAATTTGCCAAAAAAAGGCTTCAATGTGCTGTCTGCTGTTTGAGCCTTTTTCATCTTTGTACGATGAATGTTTGTTGGATCTCCCTCCTCCTTTTTGGTGCTCGACCTGGTATGGTTTGCTGCCATGACAACAGGTTTTATTGGGTCAACCCCCAAAGACATATTTACATCCTATTACCAGCGGGTATATAGGATCATCACTTACTGCTGCTCTTATCACTCCTTCCACACAGCGAGTTCTCACATTGATCCTTGCTATGGGAAGTGTCATGGTGCCGGTTCCCTGCATTGCCCCTTGTATGTCCACTGTTTCTGTGGTAAGTTGATCAGGGTGCACTAGGGTTGCACTCACGACTGAGTCGAATTCCAAACCTGAATCATATAAGCACTGAATTTTAGTGCCATTACATGTCACTTCCTCACAGACAGGGGGATGATGGAAGTCCTTCTGACTTACTGCCATTTCCTTCCTTCCCTTGTTCCCTGTTGTGAGACACGCAGCGTAATAAGGAGGGTTGTTCCTTCTGCAGTCTGCAGTATTGTGGTTACTCATTAGACAAGTTTTACACCACTTTCCTTCCTTCCGGTAAGGTGTTTTATCCGATCTTAGAGGGTTTTTGTCCTTTTGGTCAAATCTTTGTTTGTTCCTTGTGGTATGGTCTTTTTGTTCATATTTGGTATAGTTTTGTGATGATGTGAAGTTTTCATCCTGCTTTTTCCTATTTCCTAATACTTCTGCCTGAGCTGCTTGATATCTCTCAGCAACAGTTACAATATCTCCCAATCTCTCTGCTCCTTGTTCCATGATAAACTTCCTCATTTCTTGAGGCATGGACTCTTTCACTTGCTCCATCATTATCATTTCTTTCAGATCCTGACACTTTCCTAAACTACTCCATTTTCCAAATAGGTTTCCAATCTAGCAGAGAATTGGTGATAGTTTTCTCCTGGAAGAAGTTTAGCTGTTCGGAATTTCTTTCTATATGATTCTGAGTTCTTTTCATATCTCACAAGCAGTGCCTGTTTCAGGATTTCATAATCTTCCTGGTCATCTCTTGAGAGCTTCAAATATACATCGTAGGCAACACCTCTCAATCCCTGAGATAGTTTAAGACTCCACTTTTCTTTCACTAAGCCATAGGTAGTGGCTAGTCTTTCGTATCTATCCAGGTACGACTCAATGGCGTCTTCTTTCTCAACAAAGGGGTCCAGATGAAAATTCATGGCCCCACTTGAGGTGCTCTGGCTGGAGCTACTCTCAGAGTGAGGTGAGCTACCACCATTATTGCCAGTATTTGCCTGAATTTCAAGCTCTTTTAATCTCAACTGATGGTCTCTCTCTGCTTGTAATTTCCTTTCCTCAGCTTCTAACCTTTTAGTTTCTCTTTCAGCTTCCAGTCTTTTGTCTTCTCTCTCAGCTTCCAGTCTTTTGGCTTCTCTCTCAGCTTCCAGTCTTTTGTCTTCTCTCTCAGCTTGCAACCTCCTTTCTTCAGCCTCAAATTTCTTTGCTTCTCTATCAGCCTCTAATTTCTTTGCTTCAGTCTCTAATTGCAACTTTCTTTCTTCCCTATCCATGTGTTTGTCCACTTCTGTTGTGACATACTGAGTGAGAGCATCACCTGTCAAATTAATTCCTTACCCATCTGCATGATCGCAGTTCTGAACATCACTAGATCAGCCATGGCGTTGCTTAGAGAGGGTATGTAAATTTACTATAACCAAATTATTGTAATTAAACTTAATTAATTTAAATGAACAAAAAATTTCCGTGCAACTTTGTGAGCATCAACTATTTACTGAGTACTAAATGGTACTCCTCCTAAGAAAATATTGTTTTAAAAATCCAAAAATAGAATTTTTTTTCAAAAAATAAAAATTTATTTTCTTATGTTACCTATGGGTGGCACAAGATAGAGTGTAGATAGATGAATAGACTAAGTATGGCTCAAGATATACAGAAATATCCCAGGAACGAGCCCCCAGTGTGGCGAGAGGTTTTATTTTGGCTCTTGGATCAGTATAGTACTGACAATTACAGAAATAGGATTTCTGCAAAAAATGGTGAAGTCCCAGTGTCTGAGAGGACTACTGGTATCACAAATTAGTTACGGCTGTGAATGATCTGATCTCGAAACAATAGTATAGAGGAGACCGACATAAAGCGCCACCTCTGCTGTGTAACTAATTGTGATATTAAACAAAGCAAGGAAACAGATTTTTACTTAACAATGATAAAATTGACAAGTCGTTCAAAATACAATTTCCTTATATTTTATTTAGTATATATACACTATCTACTCTTGTGCTGAAAGGTGAATGTTGCAAAAAAAAATGGAATGAAATGAATTGGTAAGTTTACATATGATTTACAAATATTTATATTTATAAATATTACAACACGTTTTCCAATTATAGGAACAAAAAATTATATCAGCGGTGCTGTTAATTAAGGATATAACGTTTATCAGCTATGCTGTTATTTACGTATAATTTATCCACTATGATCTTATTATTGTCTCTTGCTACGCTAATTCACGTTTTCTTCATTGACAGTTCTATGCTCACAATGCCGACAGAAATGGTACTAATGTGTACTCATCTCTCTTAAGTCTGTTCTTCTTTGTTTGGTTCACACCACCGGCAGAGTATCGTTCCTTTAGCCCACCCAAGACTGAGGGGGACCAAAGATGTAGAGTCTGGTCAACCTCTATGCTCCTGCGGAGTTCCAGGCAGCGGGATTGACTCGAACATACGACCTCGGGTTTTTAGGACACAATTAAACCTGTAACAAAGCAAAAAATAGGGGCTAATTTCTGTCCTCAAGCCCACCTATTTCTAGTGTGAGTGAAATGAGCGTGTCTCCGATGTATGCATGTGGGATGAATGACAACATGGCTCAGTATGATTTAGCAATAGCGAGACAAGACAGGTGTCTACTTGCAAAACATTCTTTCTGATAAACTAATACATGGATACATTCAATAATATAGATTCAATACATGAATACATTTTATACATGAATACATCCCATAATATAAATCAATACATGAATAAATCCAATAATATGTACACCTAGGTGTGATACAACAATGTCCTTCCCCCTATACTATATCACGCCCTCTCTGACAATAGCTGGTAACATATATCCTAACAATATTGTTATGTTCTTATGATAGGAGTATATGAGACGAGGACTGGTTGGTGATATATCAGGTTGGAGTTATAGGAGACAATAGATTGGAATTAGATGCGACAATAGATTGAGTCCTGACAAGGACTGTTTTGGTTATATTGGAGTTAGTCTTATCTGAGACAATAGATTGAGTTATAGGAGACAATAGATTGAGTCCTAACAAGGACTGTTTTGGTTATATTTACAGTTTGGAATTATCAGAGACAATAGACTGAAGTTATAGACTGACAATAGATTGAAGTATAGGAGACAATAGGTTGAAGTATGAGTCCTATTAGTCTTCGTCTATTCAATCATAATAGGAAATACAATCATTATACTTAATTCCCCCCAAGATACAATCAGTAACCTGATAGGTAGTATAAATGACACACAACAAATACCAACGGTTATCGTAAAAATATTTACCCTCCTAAGATTTTAAACTGGCCAGGTTTTGACGCGACTTAGTGAAGTAGGTTGCAGGTCGATGCCCTCAGGTAAGTTACCATAAATCAAGGTGACAGCTTCTCCCTCTTCAGTCTGTATCTCTGGCGTCAAGTTCGGGGTTGCGTGGTTAGCATAAAATCC
This sequence comes from Oreohelix idahoensis, assembly GCA_024509875.1. Classification (NCBI taxonomy): domain Eukaryota; kingdom Metazoa; phylum Mollusca; class Gastropoda; order Stylommatophora; family Oreohelicidae; genus Oreohelix; species Oreohelix idahoensis. The sequence continues at coordinate 112,514 of JAMPIV010008099.1, read as the reverse complement.
GCCCGATTATATAGTCAAGTAACTACTTGAGGAAAGCTTTCGGTTGGTTCCTGGCGGAGCAAGTTGATTGGTTTCCTCCGGTTTTGTACCTGGTCTCATACAGCCTAATTTTATTCAGTTTTCATCGGCCATCTTGCGTGAACAAGATGGCCGTTAATTTATTGTCTCAGAGACTGGTGAACGTTGATCGTTGATTGGTTGAAGCAAATCTGTATCTCGACATAGTGATTAACAAAGTAGTGGGTTACACTTCGTTTCACGACAGCTGCCTCACCAGATAAAAGTAGTGATGGAGACCAACAAGACTACAAAGAAGTTTGTCGTAAGAGGGGTGGACACCAGATGGCCCGCAAGCGAGGTTCACAACAAACTTCAGACCGAAAACGCAGACATCAAATTCACTCAGGTCGAAAGGCTAAAAACATGGAACAACAAAGACACAAACCTGATTGTGGTAACCGTCGAAGGGCCGACAAGACCTGAGAAACTGACGCTCGAAACTATTTCAAAAAAGACAGAGGCTTTTATCCCACCGGTCATGCAGTGCTCTAACTGCCAGCAGTTTTCGCACACAAAGAAAACGTGCAGGAGAGATGCAGTTTGCCGGTATTGTGCGGGTAGTCACCAATATGGCGACTGCCCCAGGGCAAAGGAGGACCGCAACTACAAAGAAACTAACGCAAACCGTACCTGTGCAAACTGCCACGGAAACCACGGGGCAAGGTACAGAGGATGCCCTGTGTTCCAGGAAACTAAGAGCATCTTGAAGGAGGCCGTGTCTAAAAACATACCCTTCAAAGAGGCCAAACACATAGTGACTGCGGATGCTGCAGAAAAACAGCGCACGATTGACAGACGACAGCTACACAAGCTGACCGCTGAAATCAACGAAATGAAAAGGAAACTGCAGAACAAAAACAGAAGCAAGCAGACTCCCGAAGACGACAAGGACAGAGGTGAAGACGTAATAGATATACAGAGCGTCAGAGAAATGGTACAGAGCGCCCAGGCAATGCTAAAGGAAACAAAATCCATCAAACACGAGATAGAAGTCGACATCGCCAAACTCACAAAGCTAAAAGAAGAGAACGAAGAAATCCTCCAAAGAATTGAAACAGAGAGAAAGATCGTTGAGGATATCCTTACAAAAACTAGAGAACAAAACAAAGAAACGAAAGACAAAATGAGAATCGAAATCGTACAACAAATGATACGCAATCAAGAAAGAGCATGTGCAGCCATGAATGAGGCCCTACCAAACACTATAAAGACAGTCATGGGACAACGCACAACGAATCAGACAGCAACGAGAAAGGACCAAGCAGACAACTAGTGGCCCGTTGCAGTCAAATAGTTGAGGCAGGACATAAAAAACACCATAAGCGCGACACGGCACCACAAACGGACAAAGAGGAACCGAGACAGCCAGCTAGTGGTCCTTTTCAGGACCGATCACCTCCAGGACTACGAACGAGATAACAGTGAAGACGATAACACCCTATATACCCCAATTATAACCAAACTTTCAGGTTGAACAGGGTATTACAGCAACATAGTAGACGAAAACAACAACAACAACAAGTACTACTATTACCAGTGTTGCCACTCAAGTTCTAGAGATAAACCCAGATGCTCTTCTAAAAAAACCCAGAAATACCCAGAATATTTTATGCCTCAAATACACGGGTTAGACGATGCTTACATAATCTTTTATGTGCATCTTTAGCACAAATAATCTGTGTGCTACCAGTTTTTATGTATTTTTTTTTAATTACCAAAAATTCACAATTAAATAAAAATGATTTTAATAACACCCCAATATATGAACTCTTGAAAATGAGATATTTTAATAGTAATATACTTACATTAGTTACATTAACAAAATGTTCCTCAAATTAAATATAAAATGTAAGTTGTAACTTGTTACTGTTGAAAAATGTCACTTGTCAGAGACTCGGCATCCATGTCGACAACTTCTCCTTCGTCAAGATCATATGCATGAATTGACAACGTGGAATCTGCATTGTGAAGTTCCAAAATCTTTGCATATCTCTGCCGACAACATCCTTCACGCACATCTTCAACCACACTTTTACTAGGATTAAACTTATGACAAACTCCGTCTTTGGCAACTGCTTGCTTGGCTAGTATTCGATTGGAAACTGTTTTACACAAAAGCTTGTTGGTTTGTTTAGTTTTAACTAAGTTAACCTTCGAAAACACTCTTTCGACGCATGCTGAGGAGTGAGGTAGTGCCATAAGCGTGCACATGAGGTCAGCCAAAACATCAAATTTCTTCTGGTCATTAGCATCTCTTACTTGTTGCAGTCCCAGCCAGAATGCGGGAGGATCCTCATCCACTAGATGTCCAAGATCTTTTCGGTACGATGCCAGTTCTCGCCATTGATCAGACAGACGATCAAGGCTCTCTTCTGAAACAACTGTTGGGAACTGCGCTGCTAATGGAATGACAGAAGGTTTGTTGATATCGAGAGCTTGCTTTGGATCCAACAGCTGCATTTGCGCCAGAACACTGTTTTGTTCAAGTGGGAACCTGCGTCGTATTTGAGTACAAAGTTCAATCAGGTATGCCAATGCATCCTTGCGAAACTGGACTTCTTTATCTCGTAACGGTTGTCGCATTAACTGCGCTTCACATCGTCCACCCAGCTTAATGTAATTCAGTTTCTTGTGCACCTGTACATCCGAAGGATCAATGTCGGCAAGAGTGCGATGCTCATGCTGCAATACTTCCTGCCTAATAAACATACTGAGAAGAAAACGATACTCTCTTGTTACACTCGTGTACACTTTGTGAAGACGGAAGTTCTCGGACTGGAATTCCATGTTCATGACGTTACTTTACCCAGTAAGTAGCTGACAAATAGAAGCATGTGCTTCGTGCCGCAGTGTTCATCGTCTGCAGGATTTGCCCCGCACCGTCAACGTTGTCCACTGAAGCTTCGGATTGGAAATACAAGTGCAGAGCATCCCATTGCTCAAGGATCCTCTCAATGACTGCTTCATGGGACAGCCAGCGTGTTTCACACAGCTTCAACAATTTATGTTTCTAGGCCTGAACTACATCTTGTATTAACTGGAACTGGAGATTTCTTTTACTACTACGCGAAAAATAGAAGCAGACATTCTTTATGAAAATTTCAAGCCAAGACGGTAGGTGGTTGCTGGCAGCATTTGCACAAAGTGCAAATGAATGACAAACACAGCCGAGAACAAAGACATGTGGAATCTCTTTCTTCAGATGTGCCTGTAAACCACTTGCAGTCCCCATCATAGTGGCACAGTTGTCTGCAGCAAAACCAATGACGTTACTAAGCGGGATTTCATGCGTGCTCAACAATTTCTTAACAGCTGTAAACATGCCAAGACCAGTTCCATCCTCCACCTCAATGAGGTCTAACAGTGAATCAACTACTTTTTATGTTTTTGGGTCACAGAATCGCACAACGACTGCCAACATCTGGTTCGTAGAAATATCAGTACTCTAATCAACGATTATAGAAAATTTCTGAGTTCTGCAAATGTTTATAACTTCAAGCCGCTCAAAATGAGCAATGCCGTACTGCATCACATAGGCAGCCTTGGTGCGCTTCAGTGACATATTTTGAGCAATTGTGCTGTCTGAAAACATCTGCTTGCAACATTCAATCAAATGATCAGCTTGCGAAAACGGAGTATTATGTTCTGCCATGAAAGCGACAACACTATCTCCGCTTTAGCAATTTTGTCTTGGAGACAGGGCTCTTTTGGTTTGATGAAAAACTTGTTAATGTTCAGAGTTTTGCTTTTGGCTTCGAAGTTTTTCATGTGCTTCTGTGTGCTTTTATGTGTCAATAAAGCTGTTTTGTTGGCATTAGTTAATGTACAGGAACAGACCGTTCAAATCGAAGCATAGCAGTTACCAGAGTCCGGCTTTATCCAATCCTTCAGTTCGCTGTCTGTTAGCCATTCCGCACAAAAAGCCTGCTGATACCATGGCTTCACTTTTTTATGCGGTGGCGTGTGTGTCGTCATGTTGCCACAACTACCAAGCGTACCTTCATCATCGCTCATTTTATAATCTTATAATAACAAAACAAACAAACAAAAAACCAAAATGCTGTTTATCTGCTTAAGTCTAATAATGTAAAAAGAAGACTTTATAACACATCGCAAAAATGACCGAGTATTGCAGATGACAGCAATTAACAGAATAACAGGAAATAGATAGCTGATTTAAACGAGTCAAAAAAACAACGTCATTGATGTGGTTAGAAACAAGAATTAAATTTAAGTGGAATAAAAATATATAGCACATAATGTTGTACATTTAATTATAATATACATATAATGTATAATGCTCAGTGCGCAGAATATACATACATTGTAAATGCCAATTGTCAAATATACCCAGATTAATGCAGATTTTGAAAAAAATTACCCAGATACCCAGACGGAAGCCCAAAAACCCAGATCTAGTAAGAAATACCCAGCTGTGGCATCACTGACTATTACCCAAAAAATCACCAAACATACCCATCATTTGTAAAAAATCATCTAACACTCTTGAGTACCCCGCTAGACCATATATGATTCCTAATGGGATGAAAATGTATGGAGGACTTAGAAAAGCGTTAGAGTAAAAGTTGTCGATGATCATCTTGCAGAAACAATTACTAAAAGGACAGGAAAAACAGTGACAACAACGATGGTGATGACAACAATGAAGATGATGATGACAACAATGATGATGATGACAAAAACGACGATGATAATGATGACAACGACGACAATGATGATGACAACAACGATATAATAATGATGACAACGACGATAATGTTGCTGATGACAACAACGATGATGATGATGATAACAATGATGATGATGATGATAATGACAACAACGATGATGATGAGGATGACAACAATGAAGATGATGAGGATGACAACAACGAAAATGATGAGGATGACAACAACGATGATGATGACAACAACGATGATGATGAGGATGACAACAGCGATGATGATGATGAGGATGACAACAACGATGATGATGAGGATGACAACAATGAAGATGATGAGGATGACAACAACGAAAATGATGATGACAACAACGATGATGAATACAACAACGATGATGATGACGGAAAATACGATGATACTGATGACATTAGCGATGATGACAATGACAACCACCATGATGATGATGCTGATGACAACAACGATGATGACGATGACAACCATGATAATGAGGATGACAACGACGACGATGATAATTGTGGCGTGAGGTTTTATTTGGCTCTAAGATCAGTTTAGTACTGACAATTACAGAAATAGAATTTCTGCAGAAAATGGTGAAGTCCCAGTGTCTGAGAGAACTACTGGTATCACAAATTAGTTACGGCTGTGAATGATCTGATCTCGAAACAATAGTAGAGAGGAGACCGACATAAAGTGCCACCTCCGCTGTGTAACTAACTGTGATATTAATAAACAAGGAAACAGATTTTACTTAACAATGATAAAATTGACAAGTCGTTCAAATACAATTTCCTTATTATTTATTTAGTATATACACTATCTACTCTTGTGCTGAAGGGTGAATGTTGAAAAATGGAATGTAATGGATTTGTAAGTTTACATATGATTCACATATATTTATATATACATTACAAGTCTTCCAATTATAGGAAACAAATTTATATCAGCTGTGCTGTTAATCACTTATAGTAAATGAATCAGCTGTGCTGTTAATTAAGTATAAAACATTTATCAGCTATGCTGTTATTATTGTCTCTTTATACGCTAAATCACTTTCTCGTCACTGACACTAATTTTTGCTCACAATGCTGACAGAAATGGTACTAATGTGTACTCATCTCTTAGAAGTTCTTGGTTTGGTTGACACAAAACCGGCTGAAGATCGTTCCTTTAGCCCACCCAAGACTGAGGGGGACTAAAGATGTAGATTCTGTGCAATCTCTATGCTCCTGCGGAGTTCCAGGCAGCTGGACTGACGACCCACGATCTCAGTTTTTATGACACGAATAAAACCTGTAACAAGGAAAAATAGGGGCTAATTTCTGTCCTCAAGCCCACCTATTTCTATTGTGTATGATATGAGCGTGTCTCAGTGTCTGCATGTAGGATGAATGACAACATGGCTCAGTATGATTTAGCAATAGCTAGACAAGACAGGTGTCTACTTGCAAAACATTCTTTCTGATAAACTAATACATGGATACATTCAATAATATAAATTCAATACATGAATACATTCAATAATATAAATTCAATACATGAATACATTCAATACATGAATACATCCCATAATATGTACACCTAGGTGTGATACAACAATGTCCTTCCCCCTATAATATACCAGGCCCTCTCTGACAAGTGATGGTACCATATATCCTAACAATATTGTTATGTTCTTATGATAGGAGTATATGAAACGAGGACTGTTTGGTTATATATATCAGGTTGGAGTTATAGGAGACAATAGATTGGAGTTAGATGAGGCAATAGATTGAGTCCTAACAAGGACTGTTTTGGTTATATTTCAGTTGGTTTTATCTGAGATAATAGACTGAAGTTATAGGAGACAATAGATTGAGTTATATGAGACAATAGATTGAGTCCTAACAAGGACTGTTTTGGTTATATTTCAGTTGGTTTTATCGGAGATAATAGATTGAAGTTATAGGAGACAATAGGGTGAGTCCTAACAAGGACTGTTGTGGTTATATTGCAGGTGGTCTGAGATAATAGATTGAAGTTATAGGAGACAATAGGTTGAAGCATGAGTCCTATTAGTCTTCGTCTATTCAATCATATTAGGAAATACAATCATTATACCTAATTCCCCCAAGATACAATCAGTAAACTGATACGTTCATATTAAAACAATGTATGTTAAATATATATATATATATACAGGTGTATCTGCTGTAGGCCTATTTTCCTACCAGTTTATAGTAAATTTATATTTACCCTCTAAGATTTAAACAGGCCAGATTTTGACTCGACTTAGTGAAGCAGGCTGCAGGTCAATGCTCTCAGGCAAGCAATAAATCAGATTGACAGCTCCTCTCACACAGTCGGTCGTCTCTGGCTTCGTGTTCGGTGTTGCGTGCCTTTGCATAAAATCTCGCCCGATTATATAGGTAGGTGAATGCTTAAGCAAAGCTTTTGGTTGGTTCCTGGCGGAGCAAGCTGATTAGTTTCCTGCAGTTTCGTCTTTTGCTCGTACAGCCTAATTTTATTCAGTTTTCTTCCGCCATCTTGCGTGAACAAGATGGCCACGACCCACATCCGAAAAAACAGGGCTTAAGTTTTTTCCTGGCGTAACTTCTTGTAATTTATTCCGTCTCAGCAACTGTGCGCTGATTGGCTGGGCTCTCGACATAGGGATTTAACAAAGTAGTGTGTTTACACAACTCGTTCCACAACATAGCCCCATCCTTTCCTAGCTGTGACCTGTCATAGCTGAAGTGTAAACACCTGCTGTAGTTAATCATTTTGCGTCTGTCCTTCCAGAGTAATAGGGTGTCGACTTAAAAAATCCGCTCCTACATTGTCTCTTCCCGGAATATAATTCACGGTAAAGGAATACGGCGCCAGAAGCAGACTCCACCTTAACAATCTCGAATTTAACTTTTTAGATGCAGCCAAGAATGTTAAAGGCTGATGATCGCTTTGGACAATGAAGTGTGTCCCATACAGGTAAGGTGAAAATTTGTCGATGGACCAAATAAGAGCCAAACATTCTTTCTCTATTGTCGAGTAATTCAACTCAGCTGCATTCAGCTTCCTACTGGCGTAGGCGACTGGTAAAAGTTCCTCCGGCTGGGCTTTTGATTTCTGCAAGAGAGTTGCACCAATACCTATACTGCTAGCGTCCGTCCTTAATACAAATTCCTGTGTGATATCGGGTAGCGTAAGGATTGGTTTGCTGGTGAGTTTTGCTTTTAGCTCTGTGTAAGCTTTTTCACAATCAGCATTCCATTGGATTTTGTCAGGCTGTCCTTTCTTCGTTAAGTTAGTTAATGGTGCACACAGAGAGTTAAAGTGGGTGTGGTAAAGTGGGATGATATAAATATTTATAGGGGACTTAGTGTACTGACTGAGATCAGCTGTGAAGGTATCTGTATCTAATAAGTGTGGTGTATTACAGATGACCTTACTTTGCTACCACATTTAGACCTCAGTCAGACTTATTCTGGAATATTGTGATGACTACGTTGAATGTCTAGGGTTATGATAGTGATGAAGTGTATGTTTACAACAACCAACAGACAGATAAACAATTTAATTTAATCCACAATACTTTACAACACTGTGACACTCACATACATAGAACACTCTATAAGACTATCTTAATAAGTCAAGTGTTACTTTTAAAATATGTATTAATTCCTTTCAATAATAGATATCCTGATTCAACTACAAAGTGAACCAGGAATCACAATCAAATGAAATCACAAGTTGTATGTACACAATTTATAGATAGGATCTTTGTATTGACATATATTATTATTACAATATGTGTGTAAGTAGTGATGTAGTACTATGAGGTAATACTGGCTATTCAAGCTAGGTTGTTGTTTGTCATCATGACTTCAAGTGTTTGTTTCTGGTGGAAATAATATTGGAAAGGTTCACAGTTTCTTTTTATTTGAAACAAATAAATGTCCCTCTTGATTTAATGTAAAGTCACTTTTAGAGGGGGGTATACACAAGATTGAGCTGCTCTGGCCAACGAAATCTTAACTTCTGTGTGGGCGGCAGGAAACTGACTCCTCTGCTCGCTTGCTTCACCGTTTTCTTGAGAAACAACACTGGTCGATATCTTGACCAAGGAGTATGCTATCAGCCTCTGGATTCAGCAAAACTCAGACCAGGTGCTGCTTTAATACTTTAGTACCACGGTCCCTGAAACAAGAAGGTTGTACCTCCTACTTCAGAACTAATTTATAATCTATTTCCACACTGAAGCACAATACATAACAAACACTGAGTTCAGCGCGGTAGGCCAACTGTTAGCTTCTGATGAACAATATACACCAGTATTCCTCTCCCTAATGGTTACAACGCCTCTGCAATTCCAGCATTAATTCCTTCTATTCAATAAGATAGGTGTCATAGTACTATTTGGCAATCCCATGCAGTTATACTCCTCTCCGACAAGTTTTTCTCATGATAGAGCAATATCTAGGCTTTGCCTCATGTTTGTTACTGAACCACACACATACAGACATAAATTTATCAATTCACATTCAATTTTCATCTAAAAGATATCAAATATGTCTAGCTTACCACAATTCAAGGAAATATTAAACAAATACGTTGACTGGCGATGAGTTATGGCACAATTCCGATCTGCCTCTGTCCCAGGCTTTTATTAGAAAAATATGAGCTGGATCTCAACGCACTTGCTTTTACAAATTGGATTTTCAAAAAGTGGCACTGAACTGACGCTCCTAATTGACTATATTAAATGGTCTAGCCAATGAGACCATGTTTACAAAAGCTTTTGAAAAAAAAGTACCCTTCCTATCGTTGCCATTAACAACCAAAAATAGTATTTGCCATCGACTAATCATGTTTCGCCTTACATATTATTCTAGCCAATCAAATCGGATTTAACGTGGTGGCCTCATTTCCTCTAAAGCAGTGTCCAAACACGCCATTATGAGCAAATATGATCCTGTGTTGTCAGACAACACCACTATAGTATTTTGGCTATAATTTGTTAATTATTAGACTATTTGCTTAACACCTAACATATTCTTTGTCAGCAAGTCCTAAGGCACCCAAATATATAAGTTTAATGGAGCTAAGTGGCTGCGTTCAAAATATGTATTTTCTTCTACCACCCGCTCACTTCTATACGATGGGGTGTCTTCTGTACTGTCAGGCTAATGTCAGGATTTCAGACGTAAAACAGTATTGTGTCATGTTTCCTAATAAGCATTAACCATGTTTTTTAAAACCTAACCTCGTATTGGTAGTGTTTTTTGTCCCTGTTTATTTGAAAAAAAAGCAAGTCTGCATGCCTTTCGCGTGGGGTAGCATTAATGGAATATTAATCTAGGTCATTACGCAGTGTGTCTATCTCAAGGTTTTCTAAGAAACACAGTACCGGTTTTTTTTTTTCGAAACGCGTGTATTTGATGCAGTAGGCTTTACTAGCAAACGTGAAAGCGTTACAATTTTGCAGACGAAGTAGAAAAAGGGGATTTCTTGTTTAACTAGTATGACGTTCTATAACACAGGCGTACGCTATTGTGACCGCACTGTTCTTTTACCATTCTTCTTTCCTTTTATTGAATTAATTCGTTAGGCTTTACATTTACTTTTTAATTTAGATATGTGGATTTAGAATGTTTCACGACAAATTCTCCCCACTTAAAACAGACGTTATATGTCAGTCTATAATTCTATATACACATAGAGAAATTTATTATTATTCCTGGGGCTTACGGTGATTCTCATCACACGGATGGCGGCTTAGAAAATCCGCACCCAGGTTAGTTTTTCCAGAAATATACTCTATGCTGAACTGGAATGGCTGCAAAAGTAAGGACCATCTGAGTAACCTCGAATTTTCATGCCTAGCCTGCGCTAGAAACGACAAGGGTTTGTGATCCGTTTGCAACTTAAATGCCTTCCCATACAGATAAATATTGAATTTCTTGATCGCCCATATTACTGCAAGACATTCTTTTTCGCTAGTTGAATAATTGGTTTCAGCTTTATTCAACTTTCTGCTAGCATATGCCACTGGGGTTAATTCCCCATCCAGTGCATCTGATTTCTGTAACAGGGTCGCGCCCAACCCGATATTACTTGCATCCGTTCTCACAATGAATTCTTGACTTAAGTCAGGTAATTTCAAAATAGGTTTGCTTGTGAGCTTTTCCTTCAATTCCTGGTATGCCAATTCACATTGTGCTGTCCATGTAATTCGATCTGGATTTCCTTTGCGTGTCAAATCAGTTAACGGTGCACATATGGAATTAAAGTTTTTGATATACTTTTGGTAGAAACCACATAATGAGACAAAGGATCTCACGTCTTTCTTGGTTTGTGGTCTCGGGGCTTTCTTTAGTTTCTCTAAATTCTTGGGGTCAGGGGTCATGTTTCCCTGATGGACTGTGTGTCCCAAGAATTCTAATTCTTTACATCCAACGCAACATTTGGTTGGTCGGGCTGTTAAATTCGCTTCTCTAAGTCGATTAAACAGCATGTTCAGAGAGTCAATGTGTTCCTCAAATGTTTCTGTTGCTATAAGGATATCATCCATGAAATTTGTGATGCATGGATTATTCAGAGGATCCAACAATTTTCTCATCATTCTAGAGAAGACACTAGGCGCATTCTTCAATCCAAATGGCAATCTGTTAAACTCATAGTGTCCCTCTGAGGTACTAAAAGCTAGGTATGGTCTAACCTCAGGCTTTACTGGAATCTGATAGTATCCTTTACTCAGATCCACTTTTGAGAAATATTTAGCTTTATTTAGCCTGGCAAACAACTGATTTGTATCCGGCAATGGATCCACCTGTCCTTCTGTGATAGCATTCAGTCTCCTGTAATCTATACAGAGTCTATGTTCTCCAGAGGGTTTCCTTAAGAGTACCACACTGGAACTATACGAAGATTCACTGTGTGAAATTATTCCTTCCTTCAACAAATAGTCTATCTCTTCCTTCAAGGCTTTCTCCTTAGCAAAAGGAATCGAATAGGCTTTCATACAGACAGGTGTGGGGTCTATCAGTTTCATATCATATTCCAATAAGTTTGTATGCCCCGGTCGGTCCGTTAACACCTCTGTATGATCATCTAGAACCTGTTGCACTCTCTCCTTCTGATTTTTCGTTAAATGTGTACTGATTTTCACCTGTGCCGCTGTCTCACAGGGGTGTAATGGATATTCAAATGATGAAAGTGGTTCCTTTTTCATCTCCATTGCAATGGACAAGGTCAACAAGTGTGTCTCTTCCTGATTTTCTCTTTCCAAATATTTCTTCAGGAGATTCACATGATAGATTTTTTCTTTCCCCTTCTTATCTATCTTATAATTTGTTCTAGACACCTTCTCTAGAACTGTATATGGACCTTGCCATCCAATTTGTAACTTATTCTGACTACCGGGTAGAAGAAGCAGTACCTTCTCTCCCACAGCCAAATCTCTGTCTTTAGCTTTCCTGTTGTAATAGGCAGCATGTTTTTTCCTGGCTTGTCTCAAATTTTCATTGGCAAGTTTCCAGCCAGTTTTTAAACGAGTGGTCAGCTCATTCACATATTGGTATGAGGATGTAATATTTTCCTCTGCCTTTTCATCAGTCCACGTTCTTAACAGAGCTACATATGGACTTTTAAATTCGGAAACTTATTTTTCCTGGCACATGTCAGGTCCTTTGCACTCGAAGCCCTGTTGTGATGACTTTTCTTCCCAGAATCATCATGCACAAATCGACCGCTACCAATTTTTTTCTTGGGGCTTTCTCCCCACTTAGAATTCTTGATGAGAGATTTCCTCTCTACATCTTCTTCCTCCAGTTTACATAAGTCCGATTGAGGGATTTTCGGCTTATCCTGGGGTAAGACATCTTTTTGCACTCTCTGCATAGTGGCCATTGTAAAACAGTCAATTGAAGATTGTCCGTGAAAAGGGGCTTCCCATTCCACTTGGTCCACTTTATTAAATTTATTTTTCTTTTCAGTGTCAGGCCTACGTTTGCCCCTTGGCGTGTCTAGGTCCTGATCACTGTTCCCACTTGTGGGTGTTCCCTCATGTGCTATGCCACATCTCTCTACAAAATTTTCAATGTCCCACCTTGCCTTGGGCCAATAATAATTCTGAGCTACCTTTTGAATGATGGTACCTATTTTCTCATGGTCCCCATCTTGTTTCACATGTAAGCTCCTTATTAAGTCTGCCCTATACCTTTTTGGAAGTACCAGCTGTCCCTGACCTTTGGATCTAGTTCCAGTCTTCCGGTATATTAGTTTGTTCTTCATATAGAAGTCTCATTTTCTTGGAGGTGTATGGCAATTGGACACTTTTCTAAAACATGGCTTGAGGGTCTTATGCCCAGCCTGTGCCTTCCTCATCTCTTCTGGAGTGGTATTTATCATAATATCCTCCTCCTTTCTTGAGGTCGACCTGACCTGAAGGGTGGCCATTACTATAGGATTCCTTCTGCAACGGTCAGTGTCATGATTGTTCATCTGACAATTTTTACACCACCTCCTTCCTTGGTTGAAAGATTTTCTTTCATCAAATTTCCTTTCATCGAATTGTGGGGTTTTATTTTTATTGTCATACCGTGGCCTATCAAACTGGTGCTTACCTTTGTTCTGATCTCTAGGATCAAATTTATTAAAGTTCTGTGGTGCCTTAAAATTATCTACCTGTTTCTTTTTATTACCTGTTACCTCTGCCTGAGCTGCTTGATACCTTTCAGCGACATTTAGTAACTCACCCAGTCTCTCTGCACCTTGTTCCATGAGAAACTTTCTCAGGTCTGGAGCCATGGACTCTCTTAGTTGTTCTATAAGGATCATTTCCTTAAGATCTTGGGTTTTCCCCAGAGAAGTCCATTTCTCCAAGTATGTCTCTAACCGTGCAGAGAACTGGTGATAGGTTTCACCTGACAGTAGTTTAGCATTCCTAAATTTTTTTCTATAAAATTCTGCATTCTTTTCATATCTTAACAAAAGAGCCTGCTTTAGCATGTCATAATTTTCTTGATCATCTCTGCTCATTTTGGCAAAAACTTCATAAGCTGTACCACGAAGCCCTTGAGATAACTTTAAGCTCCACCTTTCTCTCTCTAACCCATACGTGGTAGCTAATAGTTCATATCTATTTAGATAGCTCTCGATATCATCTTCTTTCTCAACAAAATGATCTAAATGAAAGTTCATAGCTGAGGTTGAGGCTCCCTGACTAGCAGAGGCATCAGAGGTAAAGGGACTGGCACCATTTTCAGGAGCATGGCCTTGAAATTCCAACTCCCTTAGTCGTAACTCGTGCTCCCTTTGTAATCTCTTATCTTCTGCTTTCCTCTGTGCATCCTGCCTTCTTTCTTCTGCTTCCCTTTCTGCAGTCAATCTTTTTCCTTCTGCTTCCCTTTCTGCAGCCAATCGCTTGTCTTCCCTTTCGGCAGTCAATCTTTTTTCTTCTGCCTCCAATTGGAACTTCTTAGCCTCAGCCTCCAATGCCCTAGCCTCTTTGTCAGCCTCAATCTGCAACCTCTTAGCCTCAGCCTCTAATTGTAACTTCTTAATTTCCTTTTCAGCCTCTAACTTTCTTTCAGCCTCTTTTTCTAATCTTTCAGATTCTAATTTTCTTTCTGCTTCAAATTTTCTTTCTTCACGTTCAATATATTTGTCACATTCAGTAGTGACATAGGCAATCATAACTTGCCCGTCCATTCCTAACTCTTTAGCAGCCTGCATAGCAGCAGATCGAAATTTTGCCAGGCCGGCCATTGTCTAACAGGCAAATTTATACAATGTCTAACCTAAACAAGTCAAACTATAACTAATTATCTAAGGACAACCACAAGCACTGAGAGCTCAACCTTATTTATTTCCACCCAAGAATACCTTTTAATTTTTTATTATTCCCTGAAGTAAATTACCCACAATATATAATAGGAGAAGATTCCAAATCCCGGACAGGACCCCAATATATGTGGTAAAGTGGGATGATATAAATATTTATAGGGGACTTAGTGTACTGACTGAGATCAGCTGTGGAGGTATCTGTATCTAATAAGTGTGGTGTATTACAGATGACCTTACTTTGCTACCACATTTAGACCTCAGTCAGACTTATTCTGGAATATTGTGATGACTACGTTGAATGTCTAGGGTTATGATAGTGATGAAGTGTATGTTCACAACAACCAACAGACAGATAAACAATTTAATTTAATCCACAATACTTTACAACACTGTGACACTCACATACATAGAACACTCTATAAGACTATCTTAATAAGTCAAGTGTTACTTTTAAAATATGTATTAATTCCTTTCAATAATAGATATCCTGATTCAACTACAAAGTGAACCAGGAATCACAATCAAATGTAATCACAAGTTGTATGTACACAATTTATAGATAGGATCTTTGTATTGACATATATTATTATTACAATATGTGTGTAAGTAGTGATGTAGTACTATGAGGTAATACTGGCTTTTCAAGCTAGGTTGTTGTTTGTCATCATGACTTCAAGTGTTTGTTTCTGGTGGAAATAATATTGGAAAGGTTCACAGTTTCTTTTTATTTGAAACAAATAAATGTCCCTCTTGATTTAATGTAAAGTCACTTTTAGAGGGGGGGTATACACAAGATTGAGCTGCTCTGGCCAACGTAATCTTAACTTCTGTGTGGGCGGCAGGAAACAGTCTCCTATGCTCGCTTGCTTCACAGTTTTCTTGAGAAACAACACTGGTCGATATCTTGACCAAGGAGTATGCTACCAGCCTCTGGATTCAGCAAAACTCAGACCAGGTGCTGCTTTAATACTTTAGTACCACGGTCCCTGAAACAAGAAGGTTGTACCTCCTACTTCAGAACTAATTTATAATCTATTTCCACACTGAAGCACAATACATAACAAACACCGAGTTCAGCGCGGTAGGCCAACTGTTAGCTTCTCATGAACAATATACACCAGTATTCCTCTCCCTAATGGTTACAACGCCTCTGCAATTCCAGCATTAATTCCTTCTATTCAATAAGATAGGTGTCATAGTACTATTTGGCAATCCCATGCAGTTATACTCCTCTCCGACAAGTTTTGTTCATGATGGAGCAATATCTAGGCTTTGCCTCATGTTTGTTACTGAACCACACACATACAGACATAAATTTATCAATTCACATTCAATTTTCATCTAAAAGATATCAAATATGTCTAGCTTACCACAATTCACGGAAATATTAAACAAATACGTTGACTGGCGATGAGTTATGGCACAATTCCGATCTGCCTCTGTCCCAGGCTTTTATTAGAAAAATATGAGCTGGATCTCAACGCACTTGCTTTTACAAATTGGATTTTCAAAAAGTGGCACTGAACTGACGCTCCTAATTGACTATATTAAATGGTCTAGCCAATGAGACCATGTTTACAAAAGCTTTTGAAAAAAAGTACCCTTCCTATCGTTGCCATTAACAACCAAAAATAGTATTTGCCATCGACTAATCATGTTTCGCCTTACATATTATTCTAGCCAATCAAATCGGATTTAACGTGGTGGCCTCATTTCCTCTAAAGCAGTGTCCAAACACGCCATTATGAGCAAATATGATCCTGTGTTGTCAGACAACACCACTATAGTATTTTGGCTATAATTTGTTAATTATTAGACTATTTGCTTAACACCTAACATATTCTTTGTCAGCAAGTACTAAGGCACCCAAATATATAAGTCTAATGGAGCTAAGTGGCTGCGTTCAAAATATGTATTTTCTTCTACCACCCGCTCACTTCTATACGATGGGGTGTCTTCTGTACTGTCAGGCTAATGTCAGGATTTCAGACGTAAAACAGTATTGTGTCATGTTTCCTAATCAGCATTAACCATGTTTTTTAAAACCTAACCTCGTATTGGTAGTGTTTTTTGTCCCTGTTTATTTGAAAAAAAAGCAAGTCTGCATGCCTTTCGCGTGGGGTAGCATTAATGGAATATTAATCTAGGTCATTACGCAGTGTGTCTATCTCAAGGTTTTCTAAGAAACACAGTACCGGTTTTTTTTTTCGAAACGCGTGTATTTGATGCAGTAGGCTTTACTAGCAAACGTGAAAGCGTTACAATTTTGCAGACGAAGTAGAAAAAGGGGATTTCTTGTTTAACTAGTATGACGTTCTATAACACAGGCGTACGCTATTGTGACCGCACTGTTCTTTTACCATTCTTCTTTCCTTTTATTGAATTAATTCGTTAGGCTTTACATTTACTTTCTAATTTAGATATGTGGATTTAGAATGTCTCACGACAAATTCTCCCCACTTAAAACAGACGTTATATGTCAGTCTATAATTCTATATACACATAAAGAAATTTATTATTATTCCTGGGGCTTACGGTGATTCTCATCACACGGATGGCGGCTTAGAAAATCCGCACCCAGGTTAGTTTTTCCAGAAATATACTCTATGCTGAACTGGAATGGCTGCAAAAGTAAGGACCATCTGAGTAACCTCGAATTTTCATGCCTAGCCTGCGCTAGACACGACAAGGGTTTATGATCCGTTTGCAACTTAAATGCCTTCCCATACAGATAAATATTGAATTTCATGATTGCCCATATTACTGCAAGACATTCTTTTTCGCTAGTTGAATAATTGGTTTCAGCTTTATTCAACTTTCTGCTAGCATATGCCACTGGGGTTAATTCCCCATTCAGTGCATCTGATTTCTGTAACAGGGTCGCGCCCAACCCGATATTACTTGCATCCGTTCTCACAATGAATTCTTGACTTAAGTCAGGTAATTTCAAAATAGGTTTGCTTGTGAGCTTTTCCTTCAATTCCTGGTATGCCAATTCACACTGTGCTGTCCATGTAATTCGATCTGGATTTCCTTTGCTTGTCAAATCAGTTAACGGTGCACATATGGAATTAAAGTTTTTGATATACTTTTGGTAGAAACCACATAATGAGACCTTGTCGACAGTATGAACGGTTGGAAAAGCCAGCAGCTGACAATGTCCTTCAAACAAATTTATTTGCAGCTTTCAAACACCAAATGAAGCATATCGCCAACGTATTCAATGTTTCAAACAAGCTTTCGAGTCTGTCGGCGTAGCATATAATGTACGATTTTACCGCCAAAACAAGATAAGTCACTAATTTTAAAGGTTAAAATATTTCGTCCTGTTTGTCCAAATAATGCCATGTTCTTTTTTCGTTGTATCCATGTTAAATATTGTTCCTGTCCTTTTCATGTAGCGGGTATGGTTGGGCGGCGGTTCATAATGAATAAAATGGCTCTCAGGATGCCGATATTCATTCTGA
Source organism: Oreohelix idahoensis (assembly GCA_024509875.1). Classification (NCBI taxonomy): domain Eukaryota; kingdom Metazoa; phylum Mollusca; class Gastropoda; order Stylommatophora; family Oreohelicidae; genus Oreohelix; species Oreohelix idahoensis. Next base: position 94,462 of record JAMPIV010008099.1, on the reverse strand, counting down.
ATGTTCCTAAGGCTGTGAATTAATAGCACCTCGCGAAGAAAGCGTCGAATTATCATTATCGGTGATCGGTTCGTTCGGACTTGCATTAATTCACTTTGCATGTTAGGTGTATAGTCATGTTATAACTGGTGTTTTCTGGTGTATTTGGTTCTTATTTTTATTCATTTACAGTCTTATGTTCGTAATCTATCTTGTTTATTCTGATCTAGCTATCTTTAATTTTAATTAAATGTATTGTATTAACGTCAAATGAGTCCTGTGACGTCACTATTTGTTACGTACACAGCTTAACTTTCTATTCAGTTCATTCTTAATCTCTCACTTCCGTTTTATACCACTTAGTTATTAATGCAGTTTTATGGTGAAAATGTCACTTTGGTATTGTGCTACTGTTCTGTACTCCTTGGTTAACCCATTGTATTGTTTGTATTCATTTCATCCTTCTATAATTTAATATTAATGCTATAATTTCTTCATTAATAAGTGTAGATGAATATGATTAAATTTTTATCAGCCTTGATGAGGAATTAGGGACTTTGCACATATTTGCAGTAGTGGTCCTAGAAATAGGCAATGCACTTTATGCCTCATGATTATGGCATAATATATAATGATTACCGTGTGTTACCGGGGCCCGAAAGGGGAGCAAAGAATAGTAACACTGCACCCTACCACGCATGTCGTAAAAAGCGACTAAGGAGGGTATGGGCATGGGGCTGTTTACCCCATCCCGTAAAAACTTCGCACAGTGGGCTGATCACCTGCTTGCCAACCAATCTGATTACGGAAACAATGATAGATTGTTTGGTCTGTTTTTGTTCCACAAAGACGCCACTAGGTGTGGTGGAAACAGCGATAGATTGATCAATTTGTTGTTGCCCTAAGACGCCACTAGGCGTACTGGCCACATACTGCTTTGCCGGTTGATGGCTAAGGATGGAAGAAGAAGATATAATGATTAATTATTAAAACTTTATAACATATTAATACATATTTAATATAAATTAGTACACTTTCTCAGTACTATATTGTGAACTTAGTGACAATTAAGACTAATTATTTGGGGATAATACACATAATTATTAAATATTAATATTAAGCGCTTGATATAATTTCAGCAGCTTATATAACTAACTATCATAACTATTTATGATAGATATCAGTGAGTATATATATATAATATTTTTACAAAATATTATAGATTGTGGAAATTATACATAACAATACAGTAATATTACAATTTCTTATAATAATTATTCATTTGTTGAGTAATTATAATTATCAACATAGATTCTAGTGGTGATTACAATACATAAGTAATTGAATACTTAAATAATTAAACTCCAAGAATGCTGACCTTGGACCATTTCATTAAAATTGGAAAAGATTGTAATAAAAAGGGAGAGGCACTCCTTGAATTTGCTGAACAACAACTGGCAAGATATAAGGCAGAGATGGAAGAACTTGAAAGAAAAGAGGCTGAAAAGAAAACTATTGCTAAAGCAGAGAGAGAAGAATTAAGACAAGAAGAAGAAAGAAAGATAGCAAGAGATGAAATCCTACGGATTGAAGAAGAGAATAAATTGAAACGACAAGAAATCATATTGCAGCAAGAAATGGAATTGCAACGGCTTAAATTGGAAACAGCAAAACTTAATTCGCAGAGTGCTGCAGCAAGCCAAAATGATAATGCTCAATCTGGATCTTCATCCACCCGACTTAAGGGCAATTATTACTTTAAATTACCACCATTCAAATTACACGTGGATGACCTTTCATCGTGGCTGGCGCGCTTTGAGGATATATGTAAGGTCAATAACCTTGACAAAACTGCATGGGCACTTAAACGTAAGGAATTTCTGGATGGCGAACCTGCAAGTGCAGCACAAAACATTGATCCTACATTAGCCACAGATTATGAGGCCATTAAGACGTTGTTATTACGTCGTTTCCACTTGAACGAAGAGGCATGTAGATTACGTTTCAAAAGTTTGTTGCCAGATAACAATAAAGATTTCACAGGTTTTATTGCTAACATACGCAATACTTTTAACAGATGGGTTGAACTGGCAGGTGTCAACAAATCTTACCACAAATTAGTTGATTTATTATTGAGGGATAAAGTATTATCTTCTGTCAGCCCACCATTCTTTGCTTATCTACAAGAAAGAAAACCAGAATCTATTGATGAGTTAGAAAAAATTTCTTTAAATTACTGCACAGCTCATCCGAATGCTAATATTTCTGGCTCGTTGATAAGAGAACCACTTCCTGTAGCCTCCAATATGGCATATCATAATCATAACAAACCTAGAACACACAGTGTGGACAGAGGTAGGTTCAAAGGAAACTATGACATTAATTTTCATAAGGGACAGAATAACTTTAACTTACTTACTTAGTCGTTCCCCTTCTACCGTGAGGTGTAGAGGTTTGGAAGAGAGAGCGCCAGACCATTCTATCAGCTGTCTTCTTCCTGGCCTGGTTCCATTCTAGTCCTCGGTCATTCAAAGATTGTCTAATGTTGTCCTCCCACCGGACTCTGGGTCATCCTGGAGGTCTGGATCCCTGGCTCTTTGTTTCCCATGCTTGTCGTGGTAGCCGATCTTCTCCCATTCTGCAGACATGGCCAAACCATCTTAGTTGGGACTGTTCTATTTGGGTCTGCAGCGGATGGGATTTTAGGCCTTGACGGATCGTCCGGTTGCGGACCATGTCTCTTCTTGTTACTTCAACCACTTTCCTCAGATACCTCATTTCTGAGGTCTGGATCTGGCTTTTGTGGGTTGTAGTCATTGCCCACGACTCGCATCCATATGTCAAGACTGGGACATAGGTGGAGCGGTATACAGCCATCTTCGTTTTCTTACCAACCTCTTTCTTGCTGAGGAATCCACGATTTATGGCCTGAAAAAGTCTCCCAGCCGCTGCTTTCCGAGTGGCCAACTCTTCTTTGATGCCTCCCTTTCGGTCTATAATAGCTCCGAGATATTTAAAGTGGTCGACCTGCTCCAGGACCTGTTCTCCCAACTTAATCTGATGTTTTCTTTCTTCTCGTGATATCACCATGGATTTTGTTTTAGAGCTGCTTATGACCATCCCTCTCTTCTCCAGCTCTTCCTTCCAGACTTGCAGGTTGGATTGGAGATGTGCCTCTGATTTAGCAATCAGGGCAACATCATCAGCAAATGCCAGCTCCGAAATATAGACCTGTCTCATCTTCCAGTACCCCACTGAATACTTTCTTGTTCTCTCCTTACATGCCTTGATGACATCGTCCATAAGGAGTATGAAGAGGTAAGGTGATAGGATATCACCTTGTCTTACACCAGTGGTGGTCCTGAACTCTTCTGACTTATGGTTTGCTGTCCTCATATAACTTCTGCTTTAACAATAACTTTAATAGAGGAAGACAACAAACCAGAAATTATTCACCTCAGTCAAGATACAACAGTAATCCTCGTAACTCAAGTTATAATCGGTCATATCAATATAATAATGGTAACAATTGGAAGAATAGCGATAATTATAACTCGAGACATCGAGATAACAATTATAATAGACGACAACGAGATAATTCAACTAATTATTCTCGTAATCGTTCTCATTCTCGTGGATCTTCACATTATAACCATAATACCGGGGCAGCAGTGACAAATGATATCACCCCTAAGGTTCAGGTTCCACCTAACGATAATACAATGAATTCTTCTGCTGCATGCTTTGCTATAAATTATAACGTGGCAAATAGTTGCCCACAATGCAATCTTATTTTTCAGAAGGCAAAGGAGACAGTGCTAAACTGCGGACACATTACACCAGAAGTAGGTCTTGCAGCCAATGATGGAACAGGCTCTCTGATTTTTAACAGAGGGATAGTAAACGGTTCTGTAGTTTCTGTATTGAGAGACTCGGGGTCCACAACCATTGGAGTGCGACAGTCGCTAGTACATCCTAGCTGTGCAACGGGGGAATATGTCCGTTGCATGACTTTTGGGGGAACTATTGAGTTTTACTCCACAGCTATTATCCATGTTAACACACCTTTTTTCACAGGTAACGTGAAGGTATGCATGCTGAAAAAGCCAATAGCAGACCTTATGGTGGGTCGCATACACGGCAGCAAGGATTGTTCACCAGAAGATATTATTGAATGGGAGAGACACAATCTATGCACTGGAAACGCCGTGACAACTAGAGCTCAGACTATGCTCATGGAGAGTGTCAATGATAATAAGATGGATGCAGAAAAACAGGAGGATATTGAGGTCAATTCACCTATTGACAGGAAATCATTTGCTAACAAACAAAAAAATGACAAATCTCTAAATAAATTTTTTAACCTAGTTAATAAGGTTGATAATTTAACATCAGGGAATAATAACAAACATTGGTTTATTGTTAAAAATGATATACTGATTAGATGCTTTATTGATAAATCACTGGTAAAACAACAAGTGATGGTACCGGCTGCTTTTAGACGGTACATTCTTCAACACGCGCATGACTCGCAGTGTGCAGGACATATGGGATATACTCGAACACGATCTCGAGTATTATCTTCATTCTTTTGGCCAGGAGTATCACGGGATATTTCGCAGTATGTACGTTCTTGTACTACGTGCCAGGAAGTGAAAGCACGTGGAGCTTTTCACACGGCGCCTATTCAGGCTTGCGATATCTCAGTACGACCTTTTGACAAGATGGCCATAGACATAATTGGTCCACTTCTACCATCTGCGAGAGGACATAGATTTGTTCTCACGTGCATTGATTTATGCACACGATGGCCAGAAGCCATTCCATTGAAGACAACCACTACCACAGATGTAGCTGATGCATTACATCTAATTTTCTCTAGAATAGGGTTTCCTAGAAAATTATTATCTGATCATGGGTCGCAGTTTATATCCGATACCATGAAGGAGGTAATGAAAACCTGGAACATTGATAGGAATTTGAGTAGTATTTATCATCCCATGAGTAACGGGGCAGTTGAAAGACTTAACCGTACGCTTAAGCAACTTTTACATAAGGTTACTGTTAAACACCCTCAGGACTGGGACAGAGCACTCCCAGCTGTCCTATTTGCTTACCGAGAGGTGCCACATGAACAAACTGGCTTCTCTCCCTTTGAGTTAGTTTTTGGTGCCCCTCCGAGAGGTCCTATGGGACTGATAAAAGATTTATTAATTGATGCAGAGATGACTCAGGACACTCAGTCATCGTATGAGTATGTGATTAATCTTCGAAATAATATTATTGAGTCTTGCCAATTGGCAACAGCTTCTTCTGAGGCTGCAAAAGCTAAGGCTCGATCTATACAAAATCGATCTAGACGATTACGTCAATTATTCCCAGGCGATGAGGCTTATGTATTACTCCCTCACAATAACAATAAGTTATTGATCTCATGGACTGGTCCTTATAAGGTTACTGATAAAATTTCAGACGTTGATTACGTCTTAGATATCAAGGGACACAGAAAGATATTCCATATTAATATGCTCAAGCAATTTCATACACGTCCTATACACTTACAGTCAATTTTTCATGAATTAGATGACAATACTGTATCTACTTGTCATTATTCTAATCTATCTGTTATACAGGAGGAAGAATCTTCTTTTCCTGAAGTGCAGATGCCTTTACCTGTACTTACTGTCCAATCTACTGAATCTTGGCGTGATGTGACCATTTCTTCTACGGTTACACCGCAACAGCATCAACGCGTTGCTGATCTTCTACAATCTTTCCCAGATGTGTTAACTGATGTACCGGGTTGCACATCTGTAATTAGTCACGATATTATTCTGAACGATGATACACCAATTCGTGTTCGTCCTTATTCTGTACCTCTACATTTTCTGAGTAAGACATCTCAGGAACTCAAACGGATGATATCATTAGGTATTATTGAGACTAGTACATCTCCATTTTCTTCTCCTTTAGTCATTGTCCGGAAAAAGGACAACAACATACGTTTATGTGTTGACTATAGGAAACTTAATGCGCAGACAGTACCGGATAGCGAACCACATCCTATCCTTGACGATTTACTTCCTCGTCTATCCAATGCTACACTTTTCACTAAAATTGACTTAACCAAAGGTTATTGGCAGATTCCACTAACCGAAAGAGCCAAATACTACACAGCATTCTCAACTCCACAAGGTCTTTACCAGTGGAACGTGATGCCTTTTGGGCTAATGAATGTTCCAGCTACCTTTATTCGCATGATGCGAAAAATTTTAGCAGGTAGATCAGACATAATTACCTATATTGACGACATATGTTTGTTTAGTTCATCATTTGAGGAACATTTTTTGGGTCTTAAATCAGTTTTGGAAATATTGCGGGATAACCATTTAACCGCTAAACCAACTAAAATTCAAATAGCATGTAATGAGATAACATTCCTGGGGCACATTATTGGATCGGGACGTATCCAAACAATTCCCAGTACGGTTTCTAAAATATTAAATTTATCTGTTCCTCAAACGAAGAAACAGGTTAGGAGTCTGTTAGGTTTAATCCAATACTATAGCAGATTTGTACCTCACCTATCATCCATCACGGCTGTCCTGTCTTCGTTACTAAAGAAGAACATGCCTTTAAGGATAAATTGGACCGACGAATGTGACAAAACTTTTCGCACTATCTTAAAAATATTTTCATGCCCACCTGTTTTAAGATTACCAGATGCTTCTAAAAAGTTTGTTCTACGTACAGATGCGAGTAATTACGGACTCGGGGCATGTCTACTGCAATATCATGATGATGTCCTTCACCCCGTAATGTATATCTCACGCAAACTGAAACCTCCGGAGATGAAATATTCCACTGTGGACCGAGAATTGCTCTCCGTAATCTGGGCAATTACCAAGTTGGAAAAGTTTTTGCTGGGATCTCCATTCCTGATCCAGACTGATCAGAAATCAGTGGCAGCATTACGTCGCTCAAACCATAAAAGTGCTAAACTTGCACGATTTGCTATTACGTTGCAACCCTACGAGTTCGAGATACAGTCGATACCTGGAACTGAAAACGTCATAGCCGACACGTTGTCCAGACATCCTACGGATTCTGAATGAATATTACAATTTCAAGAAAATTTTCTGACTAGTCAAGCATTACATTTGCAATGAACGGTATTGATATCAAGTCAGAATATACAACAATTCAGTTGGACTTCCTACCTATATAAGGACATTTCGAAATAAACTATTGTGATCAAAATATCAAGTTTTACGGATCGTTTGAAAATTTCAACTTCAATTCCACTTTGAGTATCACTCATGTCGATTGAAAACTATTAAAAAGGAACAATCTCTGATGTAGAAAGGACAGATACATTGATGACTTAGTCAATTTACTTTCAAAAGTTTAATAAAGGAACTAACGATTAATGGATAATCAAATCATAATTTGATAATATGAACCTTGTGTCTTAATGAACTTTCATACAATTCAACAGGAGGTAACTACGATTGGATCTTCATGTCCAATATTATTAAATTTTCTATTTATTAAATTAGTATATAATATATAATAAAGTCAAAGTGTGATGAAAAAAAAATATACTAAGAAAAGATGAAACAAAAGAATATCACACCAATTAAACCTTTTAATTAGTGTAATTATTAAGGTAATAGATATTACATTATGACATTTCATATATATAGTTAAAATGTATGAATTTTTCTGTTCTTTTCTTCTGATTGCGTTAATTTAATTAGGTATCTATCCTTACACTTCATTTTCACACGCATGCTAATTTAATGTATACTTTAATATTTGGGTTTCAATTGTCCGTACTTCTCAATTCTTATACTATTTCTCATTTTCCTCTATTATATATTAATTAGCTAGTACCATACGTACGTACTATAATTAATTATTTTAATTTTAGTTAGTTAGAATAATTTTAATAACACCTCACATTATTAGTTAGTCTATACATACAACAAATTAATTAGTTAATTAGTTAGTGACAGTGACATTTCCTTGTTTAATATAAGGTATATGTATGATATTACGTTGATTTTATTATAATATATTACTGACATGACCGCGACACTGTTTTAGATAGAACATCGTAGGTCATACGTCGGGTTTTGTTAAATTTTTGATAATTTGATTAATATTGTTCAAAAAAAATCTATTTGATAGATTTTTTTTGCCCCCGTCTGACAGGAAATCTGTTACGGTGTTATTTTAAATGACGGCGTCTGCTGGGGTTTACCCATGCGCAACGTTTAGGGGTCATTAATATTTATAGAATATGTCGATATTTTACGGTATAGTGAACGCGAAATATATGCGGAGATTATGACGCATTCGCGTTGGGAAGGTCACGCTGGGTGACTTGGTTACAGGGCCTTTGTTACGCTATCCGTCAAGCAAGAAGGTCGTGTCTTGTATTTCTTCCAAGGAAATAAGGCTGAGTATATAGCCTATATTATATAGATGAATCGATGTAGACTTCAGGGTCAGTTCGGAAATTAATCTAAGCATGAGATTAATTAAATTAAACTAATAATGGAAGGAGAATCGTATTATGATTCAAATTGTAGATGTCAAGAACTCATGTGCTCATTTCTGGCTGTTGACTACAACAGCGCACGTATATAGCCACGATGTTCATCTGACATATTATTTTGACACGGACGGATACTTACTGATATTATTTGGAATTCAATTGTTACGCTGAATTGTACATGAAACCTTTGTGAATGTCGATTATCGTTTTTGAATGAATCTCAATACATGTGGACTCAAAGCAGAAGGCTTGACCCTTTATTTACGTTTCGGGTTCGGTTCTACAGCTGTTGGTGTTTACCTTTGTCAGCACGATAACTCTCCCACAAGGGAAATCAAATACTATATACTATGCAAATCAGAACGTCGAAGGGATGTTCTGATGCCCAGAGCTAACCATTTATAACCAACATTGATACGTCTAAAGAGTGACTTTACTATTCAATAAATAATACCATAACCAAGGAATCGCAACACCAACCACACCACCACCACCGACCCGTCACAACACCCCAAAATCAAAGGGTAAATAGGGTCGTCCATCACTGCTGCTTTGATTTCTCCTTCCACATAGCGAGATCTTATGTTTATTCGGGCTATGGGTAATGTCATGGTTCTTGCTCCCTTGATCGGTCCTCTGATTACCACGGTTTCTGTGGTTATCTGGTCAGGACTCACTAGAGAAGAGCACACAACTGAATCAAAGTCCAATCCTGTGTCATATAAACACAGTACTTGAGTGCCATTCACGGTCACTTCCTCACAGACAGGGGGGTGATGGAAGTCCTGACTTACTGCCATTTCCTTCCTTCCCTGCTTCCCTGTTGTAAGACATGCAGCATGATGAGGAGGATTCTTCCTTCTGCAGTCCGCAGTATTGTGGTTACTCATTAGACAAGTTTTACACCACTTTCCTTCCTTCCGGTAAGGTGTCTTATCCGATCTTAGAGGGTTTTTGTCATTTTGGTCAAATCTTTGTTTGTTTCTTGTGGTATTGTCCTTTTGTTCATATTTGGTATAGTTTTGTGATGATTTGAAGTTTTCACCCTGCTTCTTCCTATTTCCTAATAATTCTGCCTGAGCTGCTTGATATCTCTCAGCAACAGTTACAATATCTTCCAATCTCTCTGCTCCTTGTTCCATGATAAACTTCCTCATTTCTTGAGGCATGGACTCTTTCACTTGCTCCATCATTATCATTTCTTTCAGATCCTGACACTTTCCTAAACTACTCCATTTTTCCAAATAGGTTTCCAATCTAGCAGAGAATTGGTGATAGTTTTCTCCTGGAAGAAGTTTAGCTGTTCGGAATTTCTTTCTATATGATTCTGAGTTCTTTTCATATCTCACAAGCAGTGCCTGCTTCAGGATTTCATAATCTTCCTGGTCATCTCTTGAGAGCTTCAAATATACATCGTAGGCAATACCTCTCAATCCCTGAGATAGTTTAAGACTCCACTTTTCTTTCACTAAGCCATAGGTAGTGCCAAGTCTTTCGTATCTATCCAGGTACGACTCAATGGCATCTTCGTTCTCAACAAATGGGTCCAGATGAAAATTCATGGACTCACTTGAGGTGCTCTGGATGGCGCTACTCTCAGAGTGAGGTGAGCTACCACCATTATTGCCAGTATTTGCCTGAATTTCAAGCTCTTCTAATCTCAACTGATGGTCTCTCTCTGCTTGTAATTTCCTTTCCTCAGCTTCAATTTTCTTTGCCTCATTTTCAGCCTCCCATTTCTTGGCTTCAATTTCTAATCTTTTGGTTTCTCTCTCAGCTTCCAGTCTTTTGTCTTCTCTCTCAGCTTCCAGTCTTTTGGCTTCTCTTTCAGCTTCCAGTCTTTTGGCTTCTGTCTCTAATTGCAACTTTCTTTCTTCCCTATCCATGTGTTTGTCCACTTCCGTTGTGACATACTGAGTAACAGCATCACCTGTCATGTTTAATTCCTTACCCATCTGCATGATCGCAGTCCTGAACTTCACTAGATCAGCCATGGCGTTACTTAGATAGGGTATGTAAATTTACTATAACCAAATATTATAATTAAACTTAATTAATTAAATGAACAAATAATTTCCGTGCAACTTTGTGAGCATCAACTATTTACTGAGTACTAAATGGTACTCCTCCTAAGAAAACAATAAAAAAAATGCTATTATTGAATTTCTCAAAAAAAAATTTTCCTTATGTTATCTATGGGTGGCACAAGATAGAGTGTAGATAGATGAATAGACTAAGTATGGCTCAAGATATACAGAAATATCCCAGGAACGAGCCCCCAGTGTGGCGTGAGGTTTTATTTGGCTCTAAGATCAGTTTAGTACTGACAATTACAGAAATAGAATTTCTGCAGAAAATGGTGAAGTCCCAGTGTCTGAGAGAACTACTGGTATCACAAATTAGTTACGGCTGTGAATGATCTGATCTCGAAACAATAGTAGAGAGGAGACCGACATAAAGTGCCACCTCCGCTGTGTAACTAACTGTGATATTAATAAACAAGGAAACAGATTTTACTTAACAATGATAAAATTGACAAGTCGTTCAAATACACTTTCCTTATTATTTATTTAGTATATACACTATCTACTCTTGTGCTGAAGGGTGAATGTTGAAAAATGGAATGTAATGGATTTGTAAGTTTACATATGATTCACATATATTTATATATATATTACAAGTCTTCCAATTATAGGAAACAAATTTATATCAGCTGTGCTGTTAATCACTTATAGTAAATGTATCAGCTGTGCTGTTAATTAAGTACAAAACATTTATCAGCTATGCTGTTATTATTGTCTCTTTCTACGCTAAATCACTTTCTCGTCACTGACACTAATTTTTGCTCACAATGCTGACAGAATTGGTACTAATGTGTACTCATCTCTTAGAAGTTCTTGGTTTGGTTGACACAAAACCGGCTGAAGATCGTTCCTTTAGCCCACCCAAGACTGAGGGGGACTAAAGATGTAGATTCTGTGCAATCTCTATGCTCCTGCGGAGTTCCAGGCAGCTGGACTGACGACCCACAATCTCAGTTTTTATGACACGAATAAAACCTGTAACAAGGAAAAATAGGGACTAATTTCTGTCCTCAAGCCCACCTATTTCTATTGTATATGATATGAGCGTGTCTCAGTGTCTGCATGTAGGATGAATGACAACATGGCTCAGTATGATTTAGCAATAGCTAGACAAGACAGGTGTCTACTTGCAAAACATTCTTTCTGATAAACTAATACATGGATACATTCAATAATATAAATTCAATACATGAATACATTCAATAATATAAATTCAATACATGAATACATACAATACATGAATACATCCCATAATATGTACACCTAGGTGTGATACAACAATGTCCTTCCCCCTATAATATACCAGGCCTTCTCTGACAAGTGATGGTACCATATATCCTAACAATATTGTTATGTTCTTATGATAGGAGTATATGAAACGAGGACTGTTTGGTTATATATATCAGGTTGGAGTTATAGGAGACAATAGATTGGAGTTAGATGAGGCAATAGATTGAGTCCTAACAAGGACTGTTTTGGTTATATTTCAGTTGGTTTTATCTGAGATAATAGACTGAAGTTATAGGAGACAATAGATTGAGTTATATGAGACAATAGATTGAGTCCTAACAAGAACTGTTTTGGTTATATTTATGTTGGTTTTATCGGAGATAATAGACTGAAGTTATAGAAGACAATAGGGTGAGTCCTAACAAGGACTGTTGTGGTTATATTGCAGTTGGTCTGAGATAATAGATTGAAGTTATAGGAGACAATAGGTTGAAGCATGAGTCCTATTAGTCTTCGTCTATTCAATCATATTAGGAAATACAATCATTTTACCTAATTCCCCCAAGACACAATCAGTAAACTGATACGTTCATATTAAAACAATATATGTTAAATATATATATATATATATATATATATATATATATATATATATATATATATATATATATATATATATATATATATATATATATATATATATATATATATATATATATATATACAGGTGTATCTGCTGTAGGCCTATTTTCCTACCAGTTTATAGTAAATTTATATTTACCCTCCAAGATTTAAACAGGCCAGATTTTGACTCGACTTAGCGAAGCAGGCTGCTGGTCAATGCTCTCAGGCAAGCAATAAATCAGGTTGACAGCTCCTCTCACACAGTCGGTCGTCTCTGGCTTCGTGTTCGGTGTTGCGTGTCTTTGCATAAAATCTCGCCCGATTATATAGGTAGGTGAATGCTTAAGCAAAGCTTTTGGTTGGTTCCTGGCGGAGCAAGCTGATTGGTTTCCTGCAGTTTCGTCTTTTGCTCGTACAGCCTAATTTTATTCAGTTTTCTTCCGCCATCTTGCGTGAACAAGATGGCCACGACCCACATCCAAAAAAACAGGGCTTAAGTTTTTTCCTGGCGTAACTTCTTGTAATTTATTCCGGCTCAGCAACTGTGCGTTGATTGGCTGGGCTCTCGACATAGGGATTTAACAAAGTAGTGTGTTGCACAACTCGTTCCACGACAATAATGATGATGCTGACAACGATGATGATGACGAAGATGAAAACAATAGTGATGATGACAACAACGATGATGATGACGACAAGAACGTTGATGATTTTGTTGATGACGATGACAATACAGATGACGATTATTATGACGACGATGATGAGAATGATGATGACAACGTTGATGATGATGACTACAACAAAGAAGACGATGACAACAATGATAATGATGATGAATACAACGATGATGATGGTGACGACAACAACGATGATGATGATGACAACAACGAAGATGATGATGACAACAACGATGATGATGATGACAACAACGAAGATGATGGCAAAACAATGATAATGAGGATGACAACAATGAGGATGATGACAACGTTGATGATGATAATGATGACGATGATTATAATGACAACGGTGATGATGATTACTACAACGATGATGATGACAACAACGATGATGGTTATGATGATGATGACAACAACGACGATGATGATGATGATAACGACGATGATGATGACAACGACGATGATGATGACCAAACGATGATGATGATGATAACAATGATGATGATAACAACGACCACGATCATGATGATGACGATGATTCTGATGATGACAATAACGTTGATGATCATGATGACGACGATGATGATGATGATGACAACAAAGATGATGATGATGATGATGACGATGATGATGATGACTAAGATGATGATGGTAACTACAATGATGAAAATAATGATGGCAACAATGATGAAGATTATGATGATGATGATGACAACAACGATGATTATGACGATGACAAACACAATGATGGGATGATGACGACGACAAACACAATGATGATGACAACAACGACGAAGATGATAATGACAACGATGATGATGACAACGATAATGATGACAAACAGAATGATGATGATGACAAACACAATGATGATGATGACAAACACAATGATGATGATGACAAACACAATGAAGATGATGATGACAAACACAATGACGATGACAACAACGATGACGATGACAAACATGATGATGATGATGATGATGATGATGATGATGATGATGATGATGATGATGATGATGATGATGATGATGATGATGATGATGATGATGATGATGATGATGATGATGATGATGATGATGATGATGATGATGATGATGATGATGATGATGATGATGATGATGATGGTGATGATGGTGATGATGATGATGATGATGACGTTGATGATTATGATGACGACGACGATGATGATGATGACAACAAAGATGATGATGATGATTACGATAATGACGATGAAAAGACGATGATGATGACTACAACGATAATAATAATGATGGCAACAATGATGAAGATTATGGTGATGATGATGACAACAACGATGATGTTGACAAAAACGATGATGATGATGATGACAAACACAACGATAATGATGACAAACACAATGATGATGACAACAACGACGAAGATGATAACGACAACGATGATGATAATGACAACAATGATGATGATAACAAACATAATGATTATGATGACAAACACAATGGTGATGATAACAAACACAATGATTGTGACAACAACGATGACGATGATAAACACAATGATGATGATGACAAACACAATGATGATGATGACAACAGCGACGAAAATGATGATGATGACACATGCAAGGATGATAATGACAACAACAACGACGAAGATGATCATGGTGACAACGATGATGATGATGATGATGATGACAACGAAGATGTTGATGACAACGACGATGATGATGATGATGTTGATGACAACAACGAAGATGATGATTATGATGACAACGATGATGATAATAACTACAACGATGATGATAATGATGGCAACAATGATGAAGATTATGATGATGATGATGATGATGATGATGATGATGATGATGATGATGATGATGATGATGATGATGACTACGATGATTTTGACAACAACGATGATGATGATGATGACAAACACAACGACGATGATGACAACAACTACGAAGATGATGATGACAACGATGATGATGATGATGATGACAACAACGATCATGATGATGATGATGATGATGATGTTAATGATGATGATGATGATGATGATGATGATGATGATGATGATGATGATGATGATGATGATGATGATGATGATGATGATGATGATGATGATGATGATGATGATGATGATGATGATGATGATGATGATGATGATGATGATGATGATGATGATGATGATGATGATGATGATGATGATGATGATGATGATGACAAACACAATGATGATGATGATGATGATGATGACAAACACAATGATGATGATGATGACAACAACAACGAAGATGATGATGATGGCAACGACGATGATAATGATGATGGCAAACACAAGGATGATGATGATGACAACAACGACGAATATGATGATGATGACAACGATAATGATGATGATGACCAAAACGAAGACGATGATGATGTCATTAACGAAGATGATGATGACGGCAACAACAAAGATGCTGATGATGACAACAACAACGAAGATGATGATGACAATAACGACGAAGATGATGGTGATGACAACGATAATGATCATAATGACAACAATGATGTTAATGATGATGATGATGATGACAACAACGAAGATTATGAGTATGACAACAATGCAGATGATGATGACAACAACGATTATGATGATAATGATGATAAAATCTATGATGAAGATGACAAACACAATGGTGATGATGATGGCAACAACGACGAAGATGATGATAGTGATGACAAACACAAGGATGATGATGATGATGGCGATGATGATGACAACAACGAAGATGATGACAACAAAGATGATGACGATGATGACAACAACGAATTTTATTATGAGGATGATGATGATAATGACAACAACAATTATGATAATGACGGAAACAACGATGATGATGATGACAACATCGATGATAATGATGACAACAACGACGATGACGATGTTGCTTATAATGACATCAACAACAATGATGATGATGATGATGTTGATGGTGACAACAACGACGATAATTATGAAAACAACGATAATGATGATGACAACAATGATGATGATGTCAAAAACGATGATGATGATGACAACAACGATGATGGTGATGATGATGACAAACAATGATGGTGATGATGATGGTGATGACAACATCGATGATGATGACAACATCGACGTTGATGATGACAACAACGACGTTGACGATGACGATGACGATGACGATGATGATGATGATGATGATGATGATGATGATGATGATGATGATGATGATGATGATGATGATGATGATGATGATGATGATGATGATGATGATGATGATGATGACAAACACAGCGATGATGATGACAAACTTAATGATGACGACAACAACGACGAAGATGATGATGACAACAATGATGATAATGATGATGATGACAACAACGATGATGATGACAAACACAATGATGATGATGACAAACACAATGATGATGACGACAACGACGAAGGTTATGATGGCAACGATGATGATGATGACAACTACGACGAAGATGATGATGATGACAACAATGATGATGATGACAAACACAATGATGACGATGACAAACAAAATTATGATGATAACAACGATGACGATGACAACAACGATGACGATGACAAACACAATGACGATGATTACAAACACAATGATGATGACGACAACGACGAAGGTTATGATGGCAACGATGATGATGATGACAACTACGACGAAGATGATGATGATGACAACAATGATGATGTTGTTGATGATGATGATGATGATGATGATGATGATGATGATGATGATGATGATGATGATGATGATGATGATGATGATGATGATGATGATGATGATGATGACAAGCACGAGGATGATGATGAGAAACACAATGATGACGATGACAAACACAATGATGATGATGACAAACACAATGATGATGACAACAACGATGAAGATGATGATGATGGCAACGATGATAATGATGACAACAACGACGAAGATGATGATGATGACAACGATGATGATGATGACAGACACCAGGATGATGATGATGAGAACAACGACGAAGATGATGATGATGACAACGGTGATGATGACGACAACGAAGATTATGATGATGACAACAACGAAGTTGAGGATGATGACAACAACAACGAAGATGTTGATGACAACAACGACGAAGATGATGATGATGACAACGATAATGATGATGACAACGAAGATGATGATGATGACAACAACGATGATGATGACAAACACAAGGATGATGATAACAACAACGACGACGATGATGATGATGATGATGATGATGATGATGATGATGATGATGATGATGATGATGATGATGATGATGATGATGATGATGATGATGATGATGATGACAACAACGAAGATTATGATGACAACAAGGACGAAAATGATGATGATGACAACAAAGATGATAATGATGATGATGACAACAACAACGAAGATGATGATGACGACGACGACGACGAAGATGATGATGATGACAACAATGATGATGATGACAACTACGACGAAGATGATGATGATGATGACAAAGATGATGATGACGACAACGAAGATTATGATGATGACAACAACAAAGGTGAGGATGACGACAACAACAACGAAGATGATTATGACGACAATGACGAAGATGATGATGATTACAACGATAATGATGATGACAACGAAGATGATGACAACAACGATGATGATGATGATGACAAACACAAGGATGATGACAACAACGAAAAGATGATCATGATGGCAACGATGATGGTGATGATGATGATGACGAAGATGATGATGACAACAACAACGAAGGTTATTATGACAACAACGATGAAGATGATGATGATGACAACAATGATGATAATGATGATGTTGATGATGATGACAACAACAACGAAGATGATGATGACGACAACGACGAAGATGATGATGATGACAACAACGATGATGATGATGATGATGACAATGATTATGATGATGATGACAACAACGATGATGATGATAATGATGACAAAAACGACGAAGATGATGATGACCACAAGGACGATGATGATGACAACAACGATGATGATGATGACAATGAAGATGACGATGATGACAACGAAGATTATGATGATGACAACAACAACGAAGATGATGATGATGATTACAACAATGACGATGATGATGATGATGACAACAACGATGATGATGATGATGATGATGATGATGATGATGATGATGATGATGATGATGATGATGATGATGATGATGATGACAAACACAAGGATGATGATGATGACAACGATGATGATGATGACGACAACAATGATGATAATGATGACAAGAACGACGAAGATGATGATGATGACAACGAAGATGATGATGATGATGACAACAACGATGATGAGTGACAACAACGAAGATGATAATGATGATGATGACAACAACGATGAAGATGATGATGACGACGATGATGAAGATGATGATGACGACGATGATGACGACGGTGATGATTATGACGATGATGATGATGATGAGCGAGAGAAAAACAAAGCAAAACAAACAAACAAAGGCAGTATATGACGGGGGAAAGGAGAATTAGGGGAAGGCAGAAGATCATCTAAAAGATATTACGACATGCATTATCGAGATCAACGAACACTATAATAGACAAGAATAAACAAAAGGGGTCAGAAATGTTCTAACAGAAGTGTCGGGAGCAAGAGAAAAACAAGACAGAGGTCACACAGATGACGGTCAACGACAACATCATCATCATGATCATTTTCCTTTGCACTCCTTACTGAGCATAGAGCTACAACTGCAGCTGAGACCCGTACGGGAATCCTGTACCAAGAAGTCACCTGCTCTTGTAGCGTAGGTTTCTGTGGTAATTTGTTTCACATGATGAGGTTACCAGTCTCATGCACAACCTGATTTAGTCGCCTTGTACGACTTGCCAGAGCGTGTAGGCGTCCTACTTTTTTTTTGTCTCTTCAGAGACCCCTGGACGCTATACGGCAACAGTGGAAAAAGAAAAATATTAACATTGAATTTAAGCCTACCACATTACACATAGATGGTGAAGAGAAGGGGAGTGAATGCAAGAATTTTAAAACTTGTAAGAATGACATGCAATTATCTCCCATAATTAATGATAAAGTGTCTTTCCAAACTATTCAACATTAAAAAATGCTACACGCTTATCTTAAACTAGAGTGTCACTTAATGTTGATTTCAATACTTATGGCATCATCATCATTTCCATGTTTGTCCCTAATGAAACATGGAACCCCCACTCAAGCTGGTCCATAGAAAACCTGCATCATAGCACTCGCGTACTCTTGCTGCAGTGATGTCTTTTACAAATTGTTTTACACGATGACGGCACCAGCCCTATGAACAACCTAGTCGCCTCTTACGACATGCATGAGAAAGTAGTAATCTTATTCTTTATTTATCGTCTAAGATAACCCCAGGAACTACACGGGGTCAGGTCAAACCTAAAAGGACTGCAGCTTATCCAATCCCAACTAACATAATTACCGATGAATGTTACGTCGGTCGGTCTCACTCAAAATAGTAACTCGCGCCAGGAAAAAAAAGTGCGCAACGCACGGTGTGCAACTTGCGCGGCGTGGGTGTTATATAAAACAAATACTTTGGTTTTTTTTTTTTTTTTTTTTTTTTATTCTTTCACGAAATTAGTAGCGCTCGACAAAGAAAAAGTGCGTAAAAATTGGTGTGCATGAGCCCTCACCCGATGTACAAATCATGAAAACTTGAAAGTTTTTGTTAAAACCACTTATGATCAGGGAACACTCTTTGAAAACAATCCACGCACTTTCACACGAAATGTTGTCATCAAAGAACTTTAAAATTGAATCTAAAATGACATAATTTTCGCCGTGTTGGTCACAGCTGAGGAATGCAACCGTGTTGAAAAATTGTATTGTTTCCATTATATATACTCTACCGAAAATAGTTACAGTCAACAAAGAAAAGCGTTCAAATGTCGGTGTTCATGAACAGTTTGATTACACTGTATAATGGAAAGAAACCAAAAATACTCTAAGAATGTACTTATATCTGCTCATCCGGGAACGGAAACAGCACACTAAAATTAAAAACCCGTCAAACTTGACGGGTTATTGCTAGTTTGTGAATAATGAAAGAAGGAAGTAATAAAATCTTGACACGAAAATGGCTTGGGGAATTCCTTAGGATTCCAGTATTTGCTTTGTCGTCATTTGTTCCTCCGTTGTTTAAACAGCAAGAAGACAGAAATGACGGTTATATCAAGCAAAGAAATAATCTCAGAATTCAAAAGTCTTTGGTGGAGGGTGACATAAGCTGTCCCTTCTCTGGTAACACTGTGTAGTATTGGCGTGTATTGTTGAGCTCTATGTTATGTGTGTTGGGAAAGCACAACCTGAGTGATGGCATGTATGATTGTGTAAAAATAAAGAACGGTCATTGTAAAGCGCACATTCACTCCTGAATGAAATAATTAATTCAGGTTCGGTCCTACATACACATTATAATGAGCAATGTCACGGACATCAATCTTATCCAAGGAATACAGATTAAACAGAATGTCGCTGAATACGTCGTAATTCGTAATCCTTGTTACGGTAGTTTTATTGATATCGTCTGCTAGAATTGGCAGTGCGCATTTTTAGGGTCAATGGAATTAATATAAATGGATGTTTATACTTCGCGAATTAATGAACGCGAAATACACGGTCAAATTATGACGTGTTCGTGTCGATAAGGTCACGCTTCGTGACTTAGTTACTGGACCCTTGTTACGTTGTCCGTCAAGCCGAACGGTCGTGTTTTTACCTCCTTCCACTATTGGGCTTTGCTAATAGCCATAATTATATAAAGTGATACCAGGACTCAGGGTCAGTCCAGATAATAGTATATACAAGTGAATTTATAAGGTTACTAATTAACCTGTGTTAAGGAAGGATATTTAATAAGTAATTTGATTATATCGTCAAGACATCATGCGCTCACTTCTGGCTGTCTGGATTCCAGTAGCGCATGTACATAGCCATGATGGTCTGTCGACATGATTTCAATATGACCTGGACGGATATGAATATATATGCAAGTAAATTCTAATTAACTGTATGTAAATATTGTACCTGTATGACTGTCTTCGTGTATGAACTGTGAATAAACCATGGACTCTAACTTGAAGACTTATCTACGTCGATACGTTGCGGATGTGTGGCTGCATTGACAATGTTGATTAATATTACCTTGAAGAACTCTTCCAATGAGAAGACTTATAATATCATAATAAGCTCCGAAAGGAACGAATGTCTTCTTGGACAGCTACACATAATGAGTCCATATAACGGTGACCCTCATTGAAGATTATAACCGAACGAAGCACGCATTCGCGATTGAACAAATACTGAACCAGCTCAGCCTTATCAGCCCCTTATCCCATCCTTATCAATCCTATTCCACTTCTTAACTTCAGAATAATAACCGATACAGCCAGTTTGCTCAGCATTCAGCTGGCCACAACCCTCGGTTCACATTTTTATCAAAAACCAATAAACACTCAAATTTCATTCTCACTTGATTTTTACATACAAACCTTTACCCTCTCGAGGCAAGCTCACAAACTATTTATGCTTCTTGCATTAACCAGCCTGAACAGTATTCATTCACTCTAACCACACACACAGATCCACACACAGTATAATGTACACACACGAGACCTCTTCAATTTTTACCCATTACACGTATACTATTATTATTATTACACGTATACACACAATGGTCATCATCATCATCATGTAACAGAGAGAAAATATTAAAAGAGGTGAACTAGTTGACACCACATAAAAGTTTTTAGCTACCTTGAATGTTAATCCATTCATATGGCAGATTTTCTTCTTTTTCAAGTACCATAACATGGGGTGTAGGCGATAAAATCTCTCCACAACCTACTGTCCCGAATACTGTTTATTTGTTCTGTTGTTGATATCTTTCCGTGTCACGATGTCAAACGGGGTAGAATCGTCTCTCATTGTTGTCGTCTATCTCCTTTTCTCTTTCAATCTTGTCTGTGGCCACAATATATTCCCACTTTCCTCTTCTAATAACATGTCCAACAAAAGTGTATTGCTTCCTTCTGATATGTGTAATAAGCCCCCTTTAAGCACTGGTTTCTTTCAGGGCACACTAATCACTATTTTTAGCTGTCCATGAATAAATAATGCACAGTTATGTTTCAAGCACTCGTGAGAAATAAAGAAGTAGAAGACTAGACAACAGAAAAACAACAGAACTGATAGGCTTATCGGGCATCGAACCCAGGACCTCTCGAACGACACCACCGCCTAGCTGCGGGAGCGAATCGTTACTATCCTCACTGCCAGCTGGGCACCAGAACCTCAGGTTTCCCCTCATTTGTTTATACGATTTAGCTGTTCCATGGTATGCTCAATTTTCTTCTTGAAAACTGTCTGTCTGTCTTTCTGTCTCTCTCTCTCTCTCTCTCTCTCTCTCTATCTCACCCTGTCTGTCTGTCTGTCTGTCTGTCTGTCTCTGTCTCTGTCTCTCTCTCTCTCTCTCTCTCTCTCTCTCTCTCTCTCTCTCTCACCCTCTTTGTGCATGTATGTGTGAGGTATTGTTTACGTATGTGCTCTCAATTACTGAATACGATGATAATATTGATTACTTATTAATGAAGTTAACAATGTACAGGGTACGGTACCAATTATAATATGTGACAGTGTCCTTCACTGTGATTAAATTTATATTATATCTTCTTTCAATCAATGTCCATCAAGTGTTATTACCAGCTTCCCGCTAGAGTTGTAGATTCTTGTGGAGCTGCTGCAGGTTCGTTCTTCGTACTTACTAATATTCTGGTAACTTTTCATTCAATGCAAAAATCTGCTGTCATAACTCGACTGATAGTATAAACAAGGTTTATTTACAGGAATTCATAAATAAACAATTTCAGATGAAATTCAAATCAATTATTCCTTGTCGTGAATGTAGTTTAACCATATTATCTTTTTCCATTCTCCTTTTCCACAACCGTTTGAGTTATTCAAACATCTCGTGCAACTCACTATCTAGGTCACTTTGACCTTCTTCCACAACCGTATAGTTCAGGTGGTTGCGCCTTATACCTTCAATATTTGTAAAGATGCTAATCTCTTCCGATGATAAGACTTCAATACATCTGTAGTTGTTTCTTGGTTTCCTTCCTAGTACAATATAAAAATCAATTCTATCCGTGGACTGAAATATAAATTGAGATTGTACTTACATGAGTCTTACTACACAAAGTCTATCCTCCCAGTACAGAATAAATATAGCTGCCGCTGTTATTCTGTCTTGAAAAAAAAACGATATAATTTAACCTTTACACACAGTATACTTCTTTTCTGAAAACACTTCAAGAAAATTCAACTTAGAACAGGTCTTCATGGCTCTACGAGAATGAGACAGCTCAAACATGGCTTCTCATCAGCTCTCCAGTAGAAACACAACCTTCCCCGAGGTCGTCTAGATGGAACTGCCCTAATGATAATGTTAACTTCTCCTTAGCCCAGCAGGTGTTGTGGGCCCTTGTCACCGTCAATGATTTTGATTGATCTACTAAAAATGTATGACCGTATCTCATTGGCACCTATAATGCCTAAGTAACAAACCTCACTGTCACATATGGGTCCCGGGGCACACAAATGTATCCCGTAGGTAGACATTTGCGTTCTATCCACACAAAAAATCTAAGACCCTAAAAAACATTTCTCAACCAACAAAAAAATATGTTAACAACACAAAAAATCTTCTGCTAAAAAAAAATACCTTACATATTCGCTATACAAACATGTTCGTTACACAGAAGCTCTAGTAGATATATGGTGCATGTATATATACATTAATGGACACCTTCATAAAATCAATACAATATAAACAAATTAACTGTGCAACAAAACCTTAACAGTAATTATGGAAGGTGAACAATTTGTAACAGACTCTTTGACTAAGATAACATACACCTGTCATATATGGACTGCTTGGTTTTAAAAAAAATCATCAATCATGAACCGGACTACAATGTTCTTTCTTGACTGTGTATGTCAGTAAAGACAAAAGTGTTAGCAACAGAACTAGAAAAAGCAATTCTAACGATCAAACTCGCTGATGGTAGTCTGGATGCCGAGGGAGAGGTAAAAGAAATAGATGACATTATTGGCTGTGTACGTGTCCGACAGATCTGTGGCTATGAATGCACATTACCGTCTGAGTTATAGTCAGGTGTCTGTCAGAACAACTCTCTTATTGCTCAGAACAATGCTCTGAGTTCAATCAATAAACATGGTTCAACAAAACAAAAACAAAAATAATTGTTGATGTCTTCCTAACAATCTCATAAGTCAAACTCTGCACATATGAAAAAGGAAAAAAAAATTACAACAATCATGAAAATGAACATAATAAGGTCAGTCCTCATAGGGCTAACACAATTTACTTAGTGTCGTGTTGATATTTAGTAATTTTGTCCTTCAATTGGCATGCCGCCATAATTGCTTGTAAACAATGTAATGTTATTCATCAAGTAGTCAATCTTAAGTATGTTCTGTTTGGATGCACGGGTTCTGTGCTACAATAGTAAAATGTTACAAAGTTCTCGTCTCTGGTGCTGGGGTTCAATCGTCACTGTGCACTACAGCATTATCCCGCGATGTATCAAATGGTTCTACTCAGGCACGTCAGCGTGGTGAAAATCTCGGTTACAGCGCAGTGGGGTTTTAAAAGAATGTTAATGGGCTGGTCGAAACTGACCTATAAATCCACTGGTGCGAGAAAAAAAATATAGGGTATGCGTTACAGTTTTATCATGCCTGCGTGAGCTTCAAATGTCATCATAGTTCGAGAAGCGTGCATGAGTAACTCTTGTTCTGTGTACCTGAAGGGAATAAAATAATATTAGTAAACACTGTCGCGTACTATGTAGAGAAGAGTACGTGCTACGTTGGATACTTATGATGAGGGAAGTATCATATCAGTTGAGCGTTATGAAGAGGGAACGCCTTCGCTAATTTATAGTAGTTTAGCGATTTCTAAAAGCGCTATTGCTCGCTCTGAGAGTCTGCTATCGTAAGCTTGCGTAGGCGATGAAATAGTAGCTGTGTTACACGTTGCTCGCATAGAGGATGTAATAGACTGTGGTGGAAGAATGGGTTGTAGAGTTCCTTTTGACTTGTTCGTTTTCGTCTGGCGTCGCCTTCTCCTGACTTTATACCGGACATGCTCCTGTGGGAGTCTGCTGTACTTTGCGATAGGTGGTGAATCATCTGCAGACAATGTATGTAATCTTTTATCTGTCGACCTGATGTCGATTTGGGGTTCGCCATCTATACTGTTTGGTTTGCTAGGTGCGCTTAAAGTGTCGATATCGGACTCTTCTTGTCGTGGTGGTGAAAGTACTAAATCATTCTCTTTATCAGTAGTGTGATACACAGATTCAGAGTCTGATTCTACTTCTCTTTGTAGCCGAACGTTGGTATTCGGGGGGTTTGCGGCTGGTCTACCATTCTCTCCTGAAGCTGTTGAGTATTCTTGACGTTGCTTTAGCGGTATACTGTCCGAACTATTCCAAGATGAGTTGGACTGTTGATGACTGGTCGTGGGCTGTTCAGATCTGTAGTATACTTGTTTCGATATTGTTGTGGGTGACTGTATGCTACTATTTTTACTGGTCTCAGTAATTCATGCTTTGTAATTCATGTTGTAATCTATCATCACGGTAAACCAGTCTTTCACAAAGTTCTGCAGGTGGTTGTAGTAAAGTAACTCCGTGTAACACCCAGCTCAAATTTCCCAGATTCAAAAATTTAGTAACGTAAATTCACAACCTATAAACCACTACTACTATATTTGAAAAATTGCCAAGGGCAAGGTCAAACTTACCGCTAAAAATTGGACAAAATAATTTGAATTTTCCACTATTACAGTTAAAAAGCTATAAATAAATTCCATGTTTGACCTTGGTCTCAAGGCCATCGTCAAATCAAACCGCTAAAATTTGAAATAAAGAATTTGAATTTTCTAACGCCAAGCGTAAAAATACCACCCCCCCCCCCCTCCCCCCTTCCACAAAAACACGCGCACACGCTCGACCCTTCCCAATATTTATGACGAAAGCCGTAAAGCTTGGCCACGAACCAACTTGTTGCCTCGTTTTATAGGGGAGAGAGAAGGTGGATTACAATGGAAATCAAGCCTAACTTGTACGTTTGAAAAGAAACTTAGATAATTTATTTCTTTATAAATAACAGGGATGTCTTGAAGGGTAGCGCTAATATTGGTTAATATATATCATAAAATTTTCCCTTATAATAAATTATCTGGCCTTAGAAAATTATTTTATTAATATTTTAGTTCAGTGAACAGAGCACTATAAATTAGAAAAAAAATTACCAAGATGAAAACGGGGATAAATGGGTAAAGGAAACCTATATAGGAAGATAGAGGACAGTTGTCCTTTTAATAATCACTTTTAATATTAAAAATTGACCCATTAATAACAAAGATATTGTATAAATAAAAATTGAGACAGACGAACAAACACACTTATCAACTGCTCAATTTGGTTGCGTGAGAAAAAGTTAGAAATTTCTTGACATGCGTTCTGATTGGTTAAGGCGTAGGG
Organism: Oreohelix idahoensis; assembly: GCA_024509875.1. Taxonomy (NCBI): domain Eukaryota; kingdom Metazoa; phylum Mollusca; class Gastropoda; order Stylommatophora; family Oreohelicidae; genus Oreohelix; species Oreohelix idahoensis. The sequence continues at coordinate 67,650 of JAMPIV010008099.1, read as the reverse complement.
TAGCTTGGGGCAATAAAATTAACATTTCGCTGGCAACAACCGCCATTTGAAATTAAAACTATCTAAAGCTGACATCAGCGACCAAAGCTTTCACCGTCTGGACACTTAAAGCAGTGGTAGAACCCATTAACTGCCAAAGTCAAGCTTATGATATGTGATATTCTTGTTTGAGGGTAAGGCACAATAAGTATTTGTATTGATTTAATTAACATGCAGGCCACAATTTGTGTTACGATAGCCTAAATAGGAATGCAGTCTTTCGGAGTGAAAGAAAGGCATAAAATATTTGCTAGTGGCTTACAAATTTTGCGCATGCCAATGCAGTAACCCAGAAGGGATATTGGCATTTGCAGTGCCATAAATGTTTAAATATTATGTAAAATCATGTAGATAATGCTAGAAAGAATTTATCCACAGGTTTCATTGCTAGAGTAAGCACACCCTATCTATTGTATGAATGAAAAACCCTGTATAAGATGTTGTAAAGAGATATTAAGGGTCATAGGCTCGGTATGTACACCCCAGTCTATTATATGGAAGAGACACCTTGGAGGAAGGGATCAGGGCTTTGTACTATCACTGAAGAAGAATGTTTACACAGCAGTGATGCTAAACAATGAAAAATAAAGACTAGTGTAATGATCAGCACACATAGCTGATCAAGGTGAGTTGTTACAGTGGTTATGTGTGGAAGTATTATAGATGAGAGTTATATGGGAGGGAATGTTCCTCTCATTTCAGGTTATATGTCAGAATACTTATTGGTGGCAGGAAACCTGGTGAGGGACGAAAATCCTGGGAGTGATCGCTCAGCATTCAAGTTGTAGCTAGCCCCACACCTTCGACCAGGAGCCCACATTTGTTGATTCTGAGGACCTATGGGCCAACTGTTTTCTTCAATCCATGCCAGTTAAGTCCTTTAGAAAAGGCACTGACAAAATTATTGATATCATAAAGTTCCACCATAATAGCCATAACCATAATAATAATCTAATCACCTTGAAGTGATGAACCCAACAGTCTTTCCAACATATTAACAGTGATCAGTACAAGCCGGTAAACAGAACAGGGGGGGTGGGGGGTTTCTTCAGGGATTTTCTTTTGTATAAACAAGAGACATGGACAGAGTTCCAATTTATTTATTTTAAATAGTGTAAATAAAAATTCGATTGAGTTTGACAATCCATGTCCCAGAAAATTGAGGTACAGGGAAATTAAATTGTAATATAATTACCTAAACTTTAACAAAAGTCTTACTCACTTTAATATTATTGAGTTACAGTTCTGTTTACAATTTATTTCGTCCTTATATTTGTGGTAAGATCCCTGATACCCCGATCAAATAGATAAAATATTATAGATATAAATCCAAATATTATAGAGATAAAGTAGGGGAGTTGTGCTTTACGTCTTCGCCATCGCCCGCAGTCGCGCAGGTTTTGAGAAAACCTTAACGCAAGGTGAATGATACCGTCTCTCAATATTACAAGCTTTTTCATACTCCGTCCTTGAAATTAACTATAACAGTTTGATAGCCTAGGCGTGTTCGTTCCAAGAAAGAGTGAGAGACAAAAGGGAGGAGTGACGGAGGGAGAGAAATTATTAATAGAACGACATGCGACCGTGGTTCTAGGCATCGCTTACTGTAACGAAAATGCGCGACTTTGCTACGAGCAGATTTGGAAAAGCGGTGCAAATCCACTACTAACCGCGTGCCCACCCCGTTCATTAGTAGCGCAGTTTGAATGTATAACCACTTAGATAGGGAGACGTTAGTATAAACACACAGACAAGCTCGCATTTCCTGTATACAGTGGTAGTATTTTCTGATGAAATCCTAACGCGTTGCTTCATTTTGAAACGAACGAAAGAGAGAGAGGGAAAACGATGGTGGATTTAAAGAAAAGAAAATTACGGCTAACTTGGAAATTTGAAAATACCCACTAATGTGTAGCGCTGGAGGTGGCGAAAGTGAAACTTAGAAGAATAAAATAGACGAAAGGACAGTTGACAGATAAAATGATAATACTTGTTTATTGGAAGATAATACTACCCATAATATTATATTATCTTACCGTAGAGGAAAAAATAGATTATTTGTATAACTGTAGAGGAAAAAGGCCATAATGCAAAGTATGATAAAGAGAGAAATAAAAATATAACGACTATATGACAGACAGTTGTCTGATCCATAATTGCCTTTTCTCATTAAAAACGCTTAGATAATAACAGAAATATTGTAAAGAAAAGACATAGAGACAGACGCATTGATGTTCTCACTCAACTTGGCCAGTCGGAGAAGAGGGGGGACGTTACATTTTGAAAGTGTAATTTATTTGTTTAAAAAAGAGGCTAGTGGGCATAACATAATTCGATTGGCTGTGGTAGAATAGACTAACGGTAGTAATAAAAACGATTTCAAACCAGCGTTAGTTGCCACTCGAAGATTTAACTTTCACAAGTAGTTTTAGCATCAGACGCAAGAAATACATGACCAGTGCCTTCGCTGTTCTGCATCAGTGGCGATCTGAATGTGCCCATTGATCGCCGGTTAACCTACAGATTGTGTATTATTTCTTAGATGCGGTAAGATAAACATTTATGTAAACCTTATTATTGATATGTATTTGTATTATTGAATGTATATGCATTATTGATTGGGTAGAGGTCTACCTAGAAAGGCGCCAACCTCAAAACTTTGTGTCATGCCACAAATGTTATTAGGAAAGATTATCACCTTGTATTAAAGCCAGACGGGCTTACTGAGACTTTGGGAGAAAATAAAAATACATAAAAGGGGAAATTGATGAATATTATTATGATGTAAGACCAGAAAACCACTGGCCGTCTTGAGCAAGTCACAGTGTTTTCACATGACTTTATATAATTAACTATAATTTCTTCTATGACTAGGAATGTATCAAAGGGATGTTTGAAGATTACCTGATGATGAATAGGGCACCAAATCAGATAGGAACGATAGCTATTTATTTAGCAACTTCACTGAACTTGAAACTGTTGATAATGTTTAATTGTTTAGAGATGGAGATAGGTGTATGATGTACTGAGGAGGCCTTAATCCTTTCAATTTCAGGGTTCCATCTTGAAACAATCAGTGAGCCACATACCATAATATACGTACTCCTGAAGCTGCAAGCTCGAGGCAAAAGTACCTGTGTGCCTTAAATCAAAAGAGTTTTGAAGCAGTCTTCAGACGTTGTAGTCGTTGTGGTAAAGTGGGATGATATAAATATTTATAGGGGACTTAGTGTACTGACTGAGATCAGCTGTGAAGGTATCTGTATCTAATAAGTGTGGTGTGTTACAGATGACCTTACTTTGCTACCACATTTAGACCTCAGTCAGACTTATTCTGGAATATATGTGATGACTACGTTGAATTTCTAGGGTTATGATAGTGATGAAGTGTATGTTTACAACAACCAACAGACAGATAAACAATTTAATTTAATCCACAATACTTTACAACACTGTGACACTCACATACATAGAACATTCTATAAGACTATCTTAATAAGTCAAGTGTTAACTTTTAAATTATGTATTAATTCCTTTCAATAATAGATATCCTGATTCAACTACAAAGTGAACCAGGAATCACAATCAAATGAAATCACAAGTTGTATGTACACAATTTATAGATAGGATCTTTGTATTGACATATATTATTATTACAATATGTGTGTAAGTTGTGATGTAGTACTATGAGGTAATACTGGCTTTTCAAGCTAGGTTGTTGTTTGTCATCATGACTTCAAGTGTTTGTTTCTGGTGGAAATAATATTGGAAAGGTTCACAGTTTCTTTTTATTTGAAACAAATAACTGTCCCTCTTGATTTAATGTACAGTCAATTTTTGAGGGGGGTATACACAAGATTGAGCTGCTCTGGCCAACGAAATCTTAACTTCTGTGTGGGCGGCAGGAACTCTGACTCCTCTGCTCGCTTGCTTCACCGTTTTCTTGAGAAACAACACTGGTCGATATCTTGACCAAGGAGTATGCTACCAGCCTCTGGATTCAGCAAAACTCAGACCAGGTGCTGCTTTAATACTTTAGTACCACGGTCCCTGAAACAAGAAGGTTGTACCTCCTACTTCAGAACTAATTTATAATCTATTTCCACACTGAAGCACAATACATAACAAACACCGAGTTCAGCGCGGTAGGCCAACTGCTAGCTTCTCATGTATCAATCTACACCAGTATTCCTCTCCCTAATGGTTACAACGCCTCTGCAATTCCAGAATTATTTCCTTCTATTCAATAAGATAGGTGTCATAGTACTATTTGGCAATCCCATGCAGTTATACTCCTCTCCGACAAGTTTTTCCCATGGTGGAGCAATATCTAGGCTTTACCTCATGTTTGTTACTGAACCACACACATACAGACATAAATTATCAATTCACATTCAATTTTCATCTAAAAGATATCAAATATGTCTAGCTTACCACAATTCAAGGAAATATTAAACAAGTACGTTGACTGGCGATGAGTTATGGCACAATTCCGATCTGCCTCTGTCCCAGGCTTTTATTAGAAAAATATGAGCTGGTTCTCAACGCACTTGCTTCTACAAGTTTATTTTCAAAAAGTGGCACTGAACTGACGCTCCTAATTGACTATATTAAATGGTCTAGCCAATGAGACCATGTTTACAAAAGCATTTGAAAAAATGTACCCTTCCTATCGTTTCCATTAACAACCAAAAATAGTATTTGCAATCGACTAATCATGTTTCGCCGTACATATTATTCTAGCCAATCAAATCGAATTTAACGTGGTGGCCTCGTTTTCTCTAAAGCAGTGTCCAAACACGCCATTATGAGCAAATATGATCCTGTGTTGTCAGACAACACCACTATAGTATTTTGGCTATAATTTGTTAATTATTAGACTATTTGCTTAACACCTAACATATTCTTTGTCAGCAAGTCCTAAGGCACCCAAATATATAAGTTTAATGGAGCTAAGTGGCTGCGTTCAAAATATGTATTTTCTTCTACCACCCGTTCACTTCTATACGATGGGGTGTCTTCTGTACTGTCAGGCTAATGTCAGGATTTCAGACGTAAAACAGTATTGTGTCATGTTTCCTAATAAGCATTAACCATGTTTTTTAAAACCTTACCTCGTATTGGTAGTGTTTTTTATTACTGTTTATTTGAAAAAAGCAAGCCTGCATGCCTTTCGCGTGGGGTGGCATTAATTTTAAATCGCGAAGCGACGTGGTAGTATTGCATGCGTTCCTCCGTACATCTCTCTCTCTCTCTCTTCTACGCCCGTCTGTCTTTTAGTTTACGTAGTGCATAAAATGACATTAATGGAATATTAAATCTAGGTCATTACGCAGTGTGTCTATCTCAAGGTTTTCTAAGAAACACAGTACCCGTTTTATTTTTAGAAACGCGTGTATTTTATGCAGTAGGCTTTACTAGCAAACGTGAAAGCGCTACAATTATGCAGACGGGGCATAAAAAGGGGATTTTCTTGTTTAGCTAGTATGACGTTCTATAATACAGGCGTACGTTATTGTGACCGCACTGTTCTTTTACCATTCTTCTTTCCTTTTATTGAATTAATTCGTTAGGCTTTACATTTACTTTCTGATTTAGATATGTAGATTAGAATTTCTCACGACAGTCGTGAAGAAGGTGGTTGTGAGAAGGACATCACAGCGTTCCTGACAATAAAGATAAGCCCAATTGTCCACGGGCGTGTGTTATTTCATTTAACCATACTCTCCATCATTATTATATCAATCAGTATTCTTGACATGATGATACAAGTCGTTCCGCAGAAGCGTGTCCATTCATAGGAGTTATTGCTTCATCAGAACACTTCCAGTCAGAAACAATTTAGTTTAATATTAACAGACACAGTTGTTGTTTTAAATTACTTTGCTCTAAATAAATTGCATTATATTTTGAATATAAACAGTCCTGTATCCCAGCAATTGAGATACAGGAAAATAAAATTGTAAAAAATATTATCATTTAAAATTTACCCAGTGACTTGTTTAATTACTTGTTCATTAAGTTATAGGTGTAGTTGTTGTCATTTTATTAACATTACATTGCATATTACCCTAGACACCTAGCCAGATAACATCCAGACACCTTAACATATAATTAGGATCAAAATATATAGCAGATTGAGGTCGTAGGGTGGTAGCAGACAGGTACCCTGAGAACAACTTCATCAACAATTAGACTCAGGGACTTGCATAGCTGACCTCACATCTGTAGGCAATTAATACTTAACCTTTTTAACATCTAAACCCACCACAATATTAAATACATTACCCTAGACACACTGAGCCTACACATCACAGAGCCTATTTTACACAGAGTGATATCTGAGAGGTGGCGGATAGGGACTCTGAGAATCATCATCAACAATTAGACTCAGGGAACTTACACAGCTTGACCTCACTCTGTTTACCCCTAATTAATAACACCAGTAACCTCATTTACCACAGTGGTATATCTTCTTCACGTGAGGAGTTTTCACGATATCTTCGTAATCGATGAACAGCGTCATCCAATGGACTTGGTATGTTCTCTTTTCTTTCTGCTTCCACATCGTCCTCATCCAACGTAATATTAGATGTCGTACTGGATGGTAGATAATACATGGTGGCTTTTCTATGTTGTCTGCCAGTGGTAACTTTAGGTTTCGGTATGGGCCTATGGTCATCTTTCTTTATCTGTGTAACATGCACCTTCTGTGTCTGGTTATTTTCTTCTTTCACAAAATATAATTCGTGGGGGAAGTTTGCTCGAGTATTTTGAATCCGTCGATCCAGCGATTGTCAAAAATGGAATTTCTAATATGCTTTCTGTAATAAACAGGTTCACCTATTGGAATGTCTCAAGAGTTGCGTTCTCATCGTGAGTTCGTTGTCGTTTCTCGTACACTTTAGTGGCATTTCGATGGGTTATCTTGTGGGCTTTATATTTCTCACGAACTATAATTTCTATGGGGTTTTCGCCTGTATACTTGCGTTGGGGCTGCAATCAGTTGTCTAGCGAAAACGTTGGCTCTCTACCGCATAACATATAAAAAGGAGAGTCCTGTTGTTTCGTTCATGTTTACGCGAATAGCTTCCAGGGCCTGGTTCAGATAGAGGTCCCAATATTGAGTATTCCCCTGGATATACTTAGCGATGACGTCATGCATGGTGGAATGCATGCGTTCATTCATTCCGTTTGCCTGGGGCCTATGGTAACTCGTAGTGGTATGTTTGATGTTTAACTTTTTCAACATGGCCTTGAAGGGGTCGCCGATAAACTGTAAACTGTTTTCCGTTATCAGTAATTATCCTTTTGGGGCAGCCATCCCTGGGTACAAATTCCTGTAAGAAGAACTCTGTCACGGTGGCTGATGTGACATCCTTCATAGGATACGACTCGGGCCAAACGCTATGCTGATCCACAATGTGTAAAATATATCTGTTTCCAGACTGTGTGAGTGGGTACGGTCCTGAAATGTCTATACTGATAGTCTCCATTGGAAAATGAGATGGAGTCATTTCCTGTGTTGGAGCTTTTGTTGGGCGCATATTTCTTATTTTGCACATTTTGCAAGTCGCCACATAATCAGTGATATCTTTGTACATCGTTGTCCAGTAGTATCGTCTCTTCACTATATCAATCGTCTTGTCCCTGCCGACATGGCCGTTCTGATCATGAAACTGTGTAAGTATGGCGGGCACTATATGTTTCGGCACGCACTTTTGCAGTCTACCTTCCGAATTTTCATCTATTCTATACAAGGTGTCATCGTATGGCAGAATCGTAAAATGCTTGACTTTGGATGGATCGTCAGCTATATGCTTCATGGTTGTTATGAGTTCTGGGTTTTTATTCTGTTCTGCTCTGAAATCATATTTCTCTATCTCATTTGTATTATCGGGGGGAGGGGGGGGTGTGCTTCCGTGTGATTTGTTTCCGTACTAGTATCGTATTGGTGGGAATTTATGACATTAATCTCTTTGGTGTTGTCATCTATATCAGTGGAGATATGCGAATCTGTAACTCGTGTTTTCTCTTGTACCATTTCATTTGGGTAGGGGATGCGTGACAGCAAATCAGCGCACGTGTTTTGAGTGCCGGCAATATATTCTATATGAGTATCATAAGATTGGAGGTTCATGCTCCAGACCTGTAATTTCTTAGGTTGCTCCTGGGTTTTTGTCAGCCAGTTAACTAGGGGCTGGTGATCTGTCCGAATGATTACCTTTGTACCTCTCAGATAAAAATCAAGTTTTTAAAGTGAATAATGAATTGCGTAAGCCTCTTTTTCTGTTGTTGTCCAGCGTCTTTGTGTTTTGCTAAGAGCGTGAGACAAAAAGGCAATGGGTCTTTCTTCTGGAACGTTAGGGATAATGGGCTTTTCGTCATCCGATGTTGGTTGAACTAGACATGCGCCAATAGCTGTGTCACTGACGTCTGTGTACAGTATCATGAGGCGTGAAAGATCTGGATGGGCAAGTAATGGTACTGTAGTAAGTGCAGCTTTTAAGTATTCGAAGGCCTTTTGACATTCGTCGGTCCACTTAAATCTGGCAAATTTCTTTGTGAGCGCTATTAGTGGCTCTGCTACTTTCGAAAACTGGGCAATATATCGTCTATAGTAACCGACACATCCAATATACGCTCGCACCTGACGGACTGTTTTGGGGCTGGGCATGTCTCTTATTGCTTTCACTTTGTCGTCATCGGGTCTGATGCCATCCTTGTTCACAACAAATCCTAGATACTTAGTTTCGGTTTTGAGAAACTCACATTTTGATAATTTTAACTTTATGTGGTGTTGCCTCAATCTTTGAAAAACGTTTTCAACACATGACAGGTGCTCCTCAATGGTTCCTCCGGTATCGATTAATATATAATCGATGTATGCGACTCTTAGTACCTCATCCATAAGGGACATATACGTGGCTGGGCTCCCTTTCAGGCCGAAGGGCATCACATTCCAAGCAAAACTTCCGACATGTGTACAGAATGTTGACTTCTGCTTAGCCTCTGGTGACATGGGAATGCACCAGAAACCCGATCGTGCATCTAATGTAGTGAAATGCTTGGAATTTCCCAACGTCGCCAGTATGTCTTCAATTCTTGGGAGAGGATAAGAAATGGTCTTAGTAATCCTATTGAGGCCACGGTAGTCGCAACAAAACCTTGAAGAACCATCCTTCTTCGTTACAATAACAATGGGTGAGGACCATTGGGATTGGGATCTTTCAATGATCCCAGCGGCTAACATTTCATTGATCGAGCGCTCTACAATTTCCCGATTTTTAAGTGGGGTGTGGTAAGGTTTGAGGTGTATAGGTTCCTCCGTGGTAGTTGGTATTTCCATTACGACAATATCCGTTCGATCAAGTTCCATATCATTTAATGCAAATATGTCTTGATGTTTTATGACGAACTTGGTGAGCCTTGCCTTGTGTTCTGTATCAGCATTTAGTGTCTCCAATAACTGTCACTCTATACTTCTCCTTATCTCGTGTCTTCCTCTCTTCATGTGTGGGTGGCTGTGCTTGGTTAGTCTCTCTTCCACTATGGCTGTATCTCTGTGTTGTGAACTGGTATTCTTGATTATTTGGTCTTTGGTATCTCTGAACCTCTGCTCGTGGATTTGGGTTTCTATAATTACGCCAGCGTTGTGAATTGTATTCATTCTGCTTGTAATTCCTGTCATCGTATTGGGGGGAAACAGTTTGTGATCGACTGTTATGAAAAACGTGTCTGTCTCTTGGATAGTACGTTATGCCATTTGTATTTACCGCATTTATACTGCACGCCTCCTGTGTGTTCATGGGGTGCGCATACTCTGAATATCTGTCTTTGTAAGCTTCTCTTAAGATACCTTGGTCGACTATATCGGCATATTGAAATTGAAAATCGGATTCAGGACGTCTTCCTGTGGTATTTGTCCGAATGTGTTTACGCTGACCCGTTCCTACCATGTTCTTTTCCGTCATCCTTGGATAACCTCCAGATAAAGGGTATTCTGTAGTAGTCTTACTGTGGGCTTGTCTTCTGAGTTCCATGTTATGTCTTCTGTCATCAAATGTTCGCTTCACATAATCACTGGGGTTGCGACGGGGGTCCTGCAGTATGTTGGGGGCTGATAAGGGGGTAGGGAATGATGGTTGTGATCATGTGAATAACGTTGCGAACACCGATGTGTTGTTTCTGTGTAGTGCGGGTAGACTCTCGTGTTATTTCTGTGATACGTTCCTGCTTCTTTATTTCTTCTTGACACTGCATTGCTATTTCCTTTCTTCGTCTTGGTAGTTGTGTCCCTATTGTGTGCTGAAAGTGTAGCTATATTCTCTGTGTCGCTGTATCTACTTTCAGCCGTATAATGTTTGTAATTTGTAGATTTTGAAGTGGTCGTCTGACATTCTTATTTTGCTCACTGTTGGGTCTCTTTTCACACCATACTGGACATATGTGTACTATTTGTCCGTTGTCTAATGTGATTCTACGGTGTTTTTCATTTCTTGTCGTCACATTGTTTATCTGCCACGTTGTTCCTTTTCGTATTTCGCCTATGAAGTTTCTTACTACTATACGACTTGTTCTGTTCTTGAGGCTACCCCAGTGTTTGGGGACACTATTTATCTTGTTACTGTTGGGTCTTGCTCGACATGCCCTGGCAATGTGATTTGGCTTACCACAATTGTAACAATGTATCTGGGATACATTATGAATTTGTTGTGGTCTGGGTGGTGGTGTATAATCCATATTTCTATACTCGTGTTGTTGTTGGTCCTGTCTGTGATTGTAGTGATGTTTATAACTCTCATTCCTTCTCCACTGTTGACGAGAATGGCCAATTTCCATGGGTTCGTTTTCAGGATGTGATTCAAACCTGGGCTCCCTACCTATTCTTTGTGTAAATCTCTTGCGGGCGTTGTCTTCCGTAACGGCTGCTTGAACTGTTTCGGTTATAGTCTTAGTGTTTGTGCGAATCAGATGGAGCTTGAGATTATCTGCGTAGAGACCATCAACAAAAATGCCTACTAGGTGTCTTTCAATTTCCTGAGATGGCACTGCACCGTCCAAAAATGCTTCTTCCGCTAAATTTAATAATCGATCTCCATAAAATTGTACTGTTTCTCCCTTCTCCTGCTTGATTTTGCGTAGCTGTGACCAAGCGTGTTGAATATCGATCACATCTGAGTATCTCTGTGTGAGCTCCTTTTACAAAGAGTAGTACGTCTCTGTTGGATATGTCTTGTTTCGCCGCTTTAGAAAATCTGTCACCAACGAATCTGAGGACAAAAATGCTATTCTTATTCTGTCAACATCGGAGTTGGCATTTATCATGGTTGCAAACTTATCCATGTCCATGATCCAGCGTCGAAATGACTTGGGGTCTCCACCAAAAGGGGTGATCACTGAGCGAATTTGGGTGTATTTTGCATAGTGATCTACATTACTGAGCGTGTCAGTAATGCGCTGTAATGCCGCCATAGTGTGTTCCGGCTCCGAAGGTAAAGGAACTATTGCAAGGTTAATCAATAGTTGTTCATGTTGCTTTTGTGCTACCTGTTGGGCTTGTTGTTGGGCTAACATTTGTTGTTGTTGTTGCTGGGCCAACATTTGTTGTTATTGTAGTACATGGTCATGATTTTGATCCATTTCAATATTTCAACAAGTTTCGTTGATTTCTTCCGTTGTGATCGTCTTCCTGTGTAATGGGTGCACCTCGAGAGTTGGTCACGATACCAATTATAATATGTGCCAGTGTTCTCCTTAATTCTTGGTACTATTTTTCAGCTTCTATCCAACAGGTTATTACGACTAGCCGTCCGCTAGAGTTGTTAATTCTTGTGGATATGTGTTAGGTTCGTTCTTCTCTCGAATGATATTGTGAAGGTGCTATGGTGGTAGTACTTACTAATATTCTGGTAACTTTTCATTCAGTGCAAAAATCTGCTGTCATAACTCGACTGATAGTATAAACAAGGTTTATTTACAGGAATTCATAAATAAACAATTTCAGATGAAATTCAAATCAATTATTCCTTGTCGTGAATGTAGTTTACCCATATTATCTTTTTCTATTCTCCTTTTCCACAACCGTTTGAGTTATTCAAACATCTCGTGCAACTCACTATCTAGGTCACTTTGACCTTCTTCCACAACCGTATAGTTCAGGTGGTTGCGCCTTTTAACTTCAATATTTGTAAAGATGCTAATCTCTTCCGATGATAAGACTTCAATACATCTGTAGTTGTTTCTTGGTTTCCTTCCTAGTACAATTTAAAAATCAATTCTATTTGTGGACTGAAATATAAATTGAGATTGTACTTACATGAGTCTTACTACACAAAGTCTATCCTCCCAGTACAGAATAAATATAGCTGCCGCTATTATTCTGTCTTGAAAAAAAAAAACGATATCATTTAACCTTTACACACAGTATACTTCTTTTCTGAAAACACTTCAAGAAAATTCAACTTAGAACAGGTCTTCGTGGCTCTACGAGAATGAGACAGCTCAAACGTGGCTTCTCATCAGCTCTCCAGTAGAAACACAACCTTCCCCGAGGTCGTCTAGATGGAACTGCCCTAATGATAATGTTAACTTCTCCTTAGCCCAGCAGGTGTTGTGGGCCCTTGTCACCGTCAATGATTTTGATTGGTCTACTAAAAATGTATGACCTTATCTCATTGGCACCTATAATGCCTGGGTAACAAACCTCACTGTCACAAATGTTTTAGTTTGAAAACACTTTGAGAATTTTATTTTTACAGGGCAGAAATGCAAAACAGCAATAATGCCTATTTCTTGACCCTGGTGAAATAGAGATTTCGTTCGTTCGTTCGCACTAATGACGGATACAAAAAATTAAATTAAAAATTAAAAAATGTTCAGGTCTAGGAAGATGAGATAAACTTTCGTCATTCCGTAAAAGATATGACAAATTACTGATTAAATGATAACTAGCCATCCGCTTTCAGTCTATGCAGTAGAATCAATGGAGCGTTTATTTTATGTTTTTATGTGCATTTGATTTCAATAATAAAAGTGGATACCTTTAACTTGTTTTTTCCTGTACTTGTCTTTAATGTAATTATGTTCATTTGGCGGACATAATATAAACAACCTGAGGTACGCTGATAATACAGACTTAAAAGCAAAAAGTGAAAAGGAGCTGCAGGAAATGGTTGATCCAACAGTGACAGAAAGTGAAAATAAAGCCCTGAGCCTTAATAGCGAAAAGACAGAAGTAATGGTGGTCTCAAAGAAGAGGGCTTCCCCAGAATGCACTATCAAAGTAACTGTAACAGTTTTAAAACAGGTCAATAAATTCAAATACCTGGGCACATTAATAACAACGGATGAAAGATGCATCTCAGAAGTTCAGAGCAGAATAGCTCAGGCAAGAACAGCATTCTATAAAATGAAGAGCGTTTTATGCAACAATTCTTTGTCATGCAAGTAAGAAAGAGATTTCTTCAGTGTTATATAGAACTAATCCTGACATACGGGAGTGAGTCATCATGGACAATTAGTAAACAAGTAGGGAAGGCATTAGAGGCTACGGAGATGTGGTTTTACAGAAGAATGTTAAAAATACCATGGACGGATGTTACATCGCTATTTTGAGTTTGCTTGCTTGTTAGTGACAAGGCAAGTCGGTCGGAAGCCGACGAAAATAGCCGAACGACTGTGTTAAGCGACCAGCGGAAAATTCGGGCGCCAAATAATAAAGAGGGTATTAATAGAGTCCCGACTGCGGTCCTGTGTGGACGCAGATTGTCGCCAGCTTGAGGCTGCCGTGTTCTTTGGAGTATATGATACAGTGCCAGCCATATAAGTCTTTTCCTAGTGTTAGTTATTCTAGGGAGGTGATTGTTTTCCTCAGTGCTAGTTCTATGCTTAATGACTGTCGCGAGAGGTTCAGATGTTATTAAATTAAAGACTTTCCTGGACACAAAGGTGTATCAGATGATAGTGCCAGATAAGAGACTGGTCTTATAAGAAATACCCCCTTCTCTGAAGAGAGTAAGGGTGTATCGACATCAAGCTATGTAAACCTTCAGGTATGATGATAGTGTTGGGTACTGAAGATCTAACTGCTACCTCTCAAGATCCCACAGTGAATAATGATTATATATTTGTTTTTGTATGGCTACTTATCTGGGGGTAATTAATTATTAACATGTAATATCTATCAAACAGAACATTGACTTAATTAGAATAATTAAGCAAGACTGAATAATAGTATTTACAATTTATTGTACCTAAGCAGGTTTTCTTTTGGTTAGGAAACTTAAAATCAGGTTATAAGGTATTTACAAAATGAAATAAATAATATGGAATGTTTTCCATAAAAGGCAATAATATGCGTTTATATTTATTTATGTAAGCAATTACAGTTCATTTACTCGTTCACAATCTTGGTATCAACGTCCCTGGCTGGTAATGTAATAGGAGTGGAATATGGTCCTCCGTGAATCATCATATTATCATGTTGCAGTCTCTAACAAGTCTGTATTATAAGAGTTTTTACTTTAAGTCTTTATTATTTTTAGTTTCTCTCTTTTAGTTATTTTTATTGTTGCTGGATCATCTGAACAGTGGATCTATGTGTCCACTTATCTTGATTGAAGTCTGAGACACCTCCAATCCTGGCTGGGTTCGCTCAGAATATGAACTCCAGGCTGGGAAACGTGGCTTTCGTTCTATTTTTCTAAAGAACAGTACACCACCATAGTTCCTCTCAATTGGATGTCTCATGAACTTGAAATATTACCAGGACAAAACCTGGAATGAAAAGACATTCGCAAAACTTGTAGGGTCCAGTAGTTTTTCCCTACATAAAGACAACATCACGTACAAACATTAAATCAGTCACAGGACAGTTACCTCAATACCTCACAGCCAGTTTAATTTGATTACTCATTTCCTTAATACATCGTATGTTAGGTCCATTCGTCCATGATTTGCTTCCATACCATATTCAGGTTAAGTACAACATAGTAAGTAACATCTTGATTACATCATGTTATCACATCCTGTCATCCTATCTTCGTGAACATTGTGTCGTTCCAGTATGAAATACTCCTTCATATACACTACTAGACTTACAGTCGCACTTTTACCCTAATTTGCAAATATCCTACACTGTTTCCATTTCTGGCCTGTCGTCTTTAAAACTACACACGTTTGTAAGGAAGTCAGTTACACATTTGGCCTATTTTTTCCTTCTAACACATCAGCGAACACATAAGTGGATAACTACAGGCAAATAACATGAATATATACAAATATTTGTATATATCGCTTACCCTCAGGTAAAATACATAAGCTGATACAGGCTTTCAATGGTTCGCTAGGTCTGCTTTAGATACAGGCGGCAAAATATTGACAGTTTACATTTGTGCTCTTCCTAGTATGGCTTACGATTCAAAATATTAGTGGTAAGAATCCGACCAAGTTCAAGGCCTTGTATAACGACGTGCTCGACCAATCGAGACACAGTCAAAACTGGCGTTAAGAATTTTCGCCCTGCCCGTTTTTCAGCCTTACCGTTCAATGTGACTAAGTTTAAATATTTATTATGTTACTTATTTTTGGGCCGATTTTAATTATTTAAAGTTCTAATAAAACTAAGAATTGATCTCTATCGTTCTAGCTATTAATATGTTAGTTAGCCCAGTGCATTTAAATCTGTGCATACTTTAACTAACTAAATTGGGGACTACCCTGAAGTAAAATTATCACCAAAACTGATTTTACTCTTACGATAAAGTATTATCATGAGGAAGTATTTGCACCAACCTCTTAAGTAATATTCCCGCTATAAATTGAGTTATTCCTTTCTGTTTACAAATCTTTAGTTATTAAGAAATAAATTATCTTCCTTCTGTCAAATGCACAAAATAGGCCCTATTATCAAGCATAAAAGGATGTCCTATACATAACAAAAAAAGGAGCGATTCTATTGGCTGTTATAATTGTACTGTTTATCTTCGATATTTTCGAGCGGTAAATTTGACGTGTTGTAATACAGACCAAAATACGACAATGACTTTTTTTTGTGAATCCTTAGGTTGACTGTCAGATCGACAGTGCCATTTTGGTTGTCGCTCGATTGAGCGAAGCTCACGATAGAGGGTTGGATAGCCATCTTACCTGGTGTTATATCTGCACTTATATTTAAATGCATTTTGGTGGCAGTTGTACATATACGTTTTTAGTTTTTCATTCGGCTGAGTGCGGCCAAGTTTCGTCTTGGTAATAAAGGGACGTGAGCTGATAGTAAGTGCTAATTTCTTATATCACCCATTGTTGTACAGTCATACCTTAGTGGACACGAGCCATATTATGTGTCGTAGTGAAATCTTTACAACAATGGTAATGCCCCTAGCGGTGAGGGGTTAGCCAGCTAGCACCTTGCCCCCACCGTAGCTAAATAAGTGGTTGTGATAACAGCCAAAAATAGTAATGAGGATGTCCCGAAAAAAGCTAATAGGCAACGGAAACTTATTTCACTAGTTAGAAAGAGGCAATCCACTTTTTTTTGGTATGTTATGAGAATAGGAAAGCTGGAATATATCGTAACAACATGTAAGATTGAAGGAAAAAAAGATAGGGGAAGACAAAGAGAACAAATACTGAACAGTTTGACACCGTGACACGGAAAGAAGTCAACAGCAGAATTGATAAATTGTATTTGAGACAGGAAGTTGTGGAGAAGCATGATCTCCTACGCCACTAGGCGTGGTACTTGAAGAAGAAGAGGACTTTAATTGTGTGTGCACCTACCAAAATTACCATACTTATGCTAATAAAAAAAAATAATGTTAAATTTTTAACTAAATATTAGGTTTCTTTCTTCACAGCACATTTATTTCAAAGAGTAGGTAATACGCCAAACATGGCGGGAAATAATTATACCGTGTTCTTTCTGCTGCTTGTCCTGACGACGGCACTTATTCTCCTGTGGTTATTTAATTCCTCTCCATTTCATGTCAACTTTATTTGATCTTTCTAGTCAAACCTATCATGAGTTATGGTCAATGATCAATGCGCCACGAAAAATATGGTACGGCCCGCGTGCTCTTTTAATAGGTGTTGCATTTAACGTTCACGGTGCATGCGCACCTTTGCATTAATAATAATAATAATAAATTCTTTAAGCGCCAAACACGGCGCATAAGGCAGAAACCAGTGCTCTCCAGGTTGTTCGTTGTGACGCCACTCCTCTTAGCTCTTGCACATTATTTAGGCCCAACGTTCTTCCTTCTCTTATTATTGTTCTTCTGAGTGTTTCTTTTGGTCTTCCTTTTTTCCGCTTACCCTCAGGAACCCAAGTGAGCGCCTGTAGTGGTATTCTGTTGTTTTGCATTCGTAGGACATGACCGATATATGACCATCGTCTTTTCCTTATATAGTCGGAGACATATTTCTGCCTAGAGTCTTCTCTTATTTGTCGATTAGTCTTGAATTCTTTCCAACTGATGTTCATGAGTTTTCTAAGACATTTGTTCTCGAATGTATTCAGCTTGTTCTCCAATGATTTTGTTATTTTCCAACTCTCACAGCCGTATGTTAACACTGAGATAACATTTGAATTAAACAGACGAAGCTTGGTATGTATATTCAATGATCGTAATTTCCAAATGTTAGATAATCTATTGAAGGCGCTAGCTGCCAAAGCAATTCTAGTATGGATTTCTCTTGTTGTGTCACCATCCTGAGTCATTTTACTGCCTAAATAATTGAAACTTTCAACTTTCTGTAGTTTTTCCCCGTTCAAGATGATATCAAAGGTCTCGTTAGAAAAGTTCATAGCTTTAGTTTTAGAGGCATTTATTTGGAGACCAATTTTAACCGAGAGATGACACAAATTATTTATTGCTTCTTGGGATTGTCTTGGTGTTGAACTTAAGAATGCTACATCATCTGCGAAATCCAGGTCCCCCAGGAATTTTCCATTTGTCCATTTTATACCCAATTGTTCATTGTGGGTATAGTTTCTCATAACCCAATCAATAGCTATTCCAAAAAGTAGTGGTGACATAATACAGCCTTGTTTCACCCCTGTTTCTACTGTAAACCATTCTGTATTCCCTTTATTTGTTCTAACACAACATCTTGCATTGTCATATAGCGCTTTGATTATATTCACATATTTTGTTGGAAAACCATAGATTGTAAGTATCTTCCACAATGATGGGCGGTGTAGACTATCAAAGGCTTTTTGAAAATCGACGAAGGTGATAATAAGTGGCGATTGCCTTTCCACTGATTCTTCTATAATTGTTCTTAGTGTGAATATTTGATCAATACATGATCGTTTCGGCACTACTTTACCGAAAAGCTGCCTGGACTTTTTTCATTGTTCATTACATGATGCTTCACTTCGAGAGTTAGTTTATAGGGGATAAGTATTTTTCAACCACCCATCCCCCCTCCCCGCACCCAATGGTCGGAATTAAATTCTACTATGTCTTAGGCCGGGTTGTGGAGTCGGCTAAAAAATAGGTCCGAGCCGACAAAAGTTTTTTTTTTTAACTTGTGATATGGCATAACATTTTCTCTTGTAATGAGTTGTATGTGTAAATAAATACGTGGCTTTCGTAGACCACATTTTAAACCATTCATTCATTCATGCAGTAATACAAAATAACAAAGCATCCACACCTGCACACAAATGACTGATTTGCCAAACACCATGACGGGAAAATTGACAGTGTATAAAGTTTATTTTCATTTCCTGTTTGCCTTTTCTAAATGTGCCAACAAATTTCAAATTGTGATAAAAACTTTATTTATAATATGAAGCAACTGAAATGTTCCTACATTATGTAAAAATGGATGAACTTTAACATGAAAGTAGTTTTCTTAGTTCTACTTTAAAATGTTATTTCATATTTTTAAGTGCCCCCTCCCTTGCATGGATCAAACGTGGATCTGCCTAGACTTAAGTCTCTGTCACAGAGAGTTTTATGATCAATAAATTTTCTATATTCTCTTCTTTTTCTACCCGTGTCCTCTATTTTATTATCGCTCTTTATCCTTTTCCTGTATTTTTCGCATTCGTTCGTTTGCGAAAAATATTTTCTTTCCCATTCTCACTTTACCGTTTTTCTTTCTCATACTGATACGCATTCTATTACGTAGATGTCAGGCTCTGGAGGTTATTGCGTTGTAGTGGTAAAACTGTGAATATTCATCTATCTCAGACATAGGGCCGACATATCGTCTGCATTTTCACCTGTCACAACGTAGTTTCATCGGCTGAGTGCTCAGGTGAGGTGTGAAACCCGACATCTGCACGGCGCAGAATGAGACATTTGTCTGGTAGTTTCCTCTGTCACGGCACTCTGGGCCAGTTTCGTTGGCAGTGAGGTGTCTAAGACGCGTTTGGCATGTTACGTCCAGCGTCTAAGGTACGCATGTGTTAAGGAAAGGGGAGGCTATTGCGTGGTTTTGGAAATAGCGCACATCTTTTTTCCGTTTCATAGATATAACTAGAGTTGGAAACCTGACTTCACGCACTCAGTAACTTCGCAGTTAGACTAGAACAACCTACGTTCGAGCCCTAAGAATCTCTGTTATAGAAGCAATTAGTTGGTCGAATTGAATGTTCGATTTCTAAGTATCTCTGTTGATGATAGAGGGCATTAGTTGGTCGAAGTGGTTTTAGTTCTTAGTAGTTCTGTGTTGAGGTAAATATATTACATCTAGTATTTTGTGAAGTGTTTAAAGTGTTAAATCGCCTATTTAATTTTCACTAGTTCTTTTGTGCAGAGAGAATTAAAATATAGTCTGTATTATTTTCTAGGGACGTGTTTCAGTGGAAAGCAGAATAAATTATATTTCTAGCTTAAAATCATGTAGCTATAAGGAATTAAATTTAACTGCTAAATAATCAGACGAGAATATATTTTAAAAATTAACTTATAACTGAAATGCTACATCAGTGAGTATTGACGGAATACATACGTATTCCTAATTCATTGTATATAACTTATTTCACGGGAAGTTTTAAATGATAAGTCAAGCTGTACGCTTGCAGTTTAAAATGTAAGTTATAACAAGTACATAGTATGTATAATTATTTTATATGTGTTTTTTCCCTTTATTCAGTGAATAGTGGGGTGACCTAAACTTTGCCAGCGTTAAGTACAGAGTAAATATCTGTGTAGAACAAAAACATTCTTTCCTTAAAGACTTGGTCTAGAACCTTTACCAGAACTTTAAAGATTTTTAAAGAAGTAACGAGCCATCGAGCCTGATTTGATTCTTCCAGAGAATAAAACCGCAAATACCTTTTAGCCCATGCGGCAAGTAACATATTAACGCCAGTAACACTCCGACACTGTTGACTAGTGGTGTGGTGACCAAATAAAGTCCTAACCTGAAAGAAGACCCCGATCTGACATTCCTCATTTCTAGAAACCTAAGCTATTGACACTGTGCTCGTTGTTAATGTTCGTGTCTGGACAATTTTAATGTGACCTAAACAGACATCCGAAAAATAAGAACACCCAAGGAATCGTTCCCTGAAGCAGAGAATTCAACCCGTCTTTTTGAAACTGGGGATTTCTTGGTCAAAGACTGCCATTGACGATTCTGTATGTGAAAGTCCTAAAAATTATGTTTCCAGACGCTGTTAACAAAGCTGTAAGTATGCAAGACAGCACGTGGCCACGGCTGAGTAAATAGAGTGAATGCAGGCCTGAGTGTTTCTTTATTGTTGTAATTTGGCACCCATTTTGCTGTCTTAACTTTCTTTATGCAAGTATTGCTAACCACATTTTCCCTTAGAATAGATCAGAGATATCAAGTCTGTCCATACCTTAAAAGGGGGAAATATTAGACCAAATCATATGTATCCGTGACTCTTTGGGCTATCATCTTTCTCCTAACGGGACTGTGGGCTAAACATCGAGGGAAGATCATACCAGTGGGTCTATATCTTTTTTTTTGTAGCAATTCATTGACTTGATGCTTATTTATATATATATATTTGATGTAAATTTTGGATGTTGTGGTGGTGGAAGTTTATATTGATAATTAAACTGCCCTTAAACTTAATCAGCGTGTTGGTCAGCTCGTTCTAGAATATCTATAATCATTTGTTATAGTTTTCCCACGTCTGTACGTCTAACTGTCGTCTTGTATGTGCGTGCACGTGAGTGGATAGAACTATATATATATATCTAATATATATATATATATATATATATATGTGTGTGTGTGTGTGTGTGTGTGTGTTTAGACTGTCTGACTCCTCTAATTCTGTCGTAGAAGATAGGTGAAAGAGAAAAGATTTCTCGATTTCAGAGACAGTCTCTATCACAGTCTACCATCTCACTCGTGGAAATCTATTTCTGTTATTATCTCTCACTGTGGCTATCACGTATTCTAATCTAATCAGAAGGGACCAACCCAAGTCTTAATTCTCCTATCAAAAATCTACGACAGTCTCGTAAAATTCGAAGTGACATGTGACAATAACCGACTCCACGTCTCCGACTCCACAGCCCTGGTCTCAGTTGATAGTTTTTAATATGTACTACTTAATATATGATGTATGTGTTGTACATCTACTACATCTAGATGCACTATCATGTTACACTTCTTCTTCGTTCGCCCTCAGACTTCTAAATTAATGTCTCTAATAAACACAGAAGTCAGCTCAAGGTTCCTGACATCTCCAAACAGTTTTGTTGTTGAGAGAAGTGGGTTGTTACCAAATGCCACGCCGTTCACTGCTGCATGTTAGACGGGACTGCAGTACATGTTCGGCTGTCGTGGGGCTAGTGCCACAGGTGCAAAGATCTGTTGTACCAATCCTGTATTGGTGGTATAGATGGTACCTCGGGAGCCGCGCTGGTGTAATGGCTACAACGTTGTACTGGCGACCAGGTTTTCAAGGTTCAAGCCCGGGCGTCAGCGTTTGAAGGAATGGTTACGACCGGGAATTTGACTGAATAACCTGAACGGTTCCTGCACATAAACCCTCTGTAGATGGGAAGGAGCGAAGCTCCTGACCGGGTTGGAAGGAAAGTCCACTGACCCCCCAGCCTCGCAATGACGTGTCATTGGGCCAAAAGGGCTGGAAATCTCGAGTGCCGCTAGTTAGAAAAAAAAAAAAGAAAAAAAAAAGATGGTACCTCAAATTGTTGTGTCCAGTACGTAAGAGGAAAATGTTGACCTGGTCTCGCCTAGATAACTGGTGATAGGTATCATTTTTTATATGGCCTCTGTGTTTTCTTTCCTATCTGAACTTGAAAGTGGCTTTTATAGCTGTTTTAGCCATTTCCTTAATTGTCCTTATATCATTTTGTACGAAGGCTTACAAACTACACCAGGTCTTTCCCACACTTCAAGCCACGCTAGACTCCTTATATTTTTTTGTCTACTGAAACTTGACACTCATAATCCAGTTTGTCCTGTATTCAGAACCAGCATAAAGTTAAACCTCACAAATATGAGTAATTCAACGAAGTCTTGAGCGAACGTCTGTGCTACTTGTCACGTGGTATTTTTGACAGTATGACGTAGACATCAACATCAATCTCCAACTAATTGTGAACTGTATACGAATTAGATACCTGTCACAGGTTTCGGTAACTTTAGTTATGTCATTAGGGAGTTTGTAAGTTATCCAAAAATGTATTCTTTCAGTGTGAAATGAAGAGAGACAATGATTTAAAGTGACTTGTCCCTAATTATTGTCACAAGCAGTGACCATTTATTCATCACTCTTCATATTCCCAAAGAGTCCGATTGACTTTGCACGTGATTTCGGGAAGGAAAAGTCAGCGATGAAAGGAACTGGTCACCCCCAACCTCTCGATGCTGGACCTAGTATAGTGAAGTCTCTAACACTTCACTCCCTTACGGCAGTATCTGCCATGGGACAACCTTCACCTTTTAACCTTCATATCCCCAATGAGCATAGGCCTTCAACAAATGTATGCCAAGTTTTTCAGTCCTGTACCATCAGCTCAAGGTCTTTATATGCCCCTCCTCACTCCCTTCATGTCTGTCCTTTCAACGCGTTCTCTGGTCTCCTTCCACCTCTCTTCCGTCGGAACCTACTGAGCAAGGACAGCCTGGTAATACTATCAAGTTTTCTCAGCGACCAAATGTTGTGTACAAGTGTGAAAGGGGGGAATCTTGTAAGTTGTTTACAAGTGTGAAAGGGTGGATCTTGTAAGTTGTAGAATAATAAATTCTTTAAGCGCCAAACACGGCGCATAAGGCAGAAACCAGTGCTCTCCAGGTTGTTCGTTGTGACGCCACTCCTCTTAGCTCTTGCACATTATTTAGGCCCAACGTTCTTCCTTCTCTTATTATTGTTCTTCTGAGTGTTTCTTTTGGTCTTCCTTTTTTCCGCTTACCCTCAGGAACCCAAGTGAGCGCCTGTAGTGGTATTCTGTTGTTTTGCATTCGTAGGACATGACCGATATATGACCATCGTCTTTTCCTTATATAGTCGGAGACATATTTCTGCCTAGAGTCTTCTCTTATTTGTCGATTAGTCTTGAATTCTTTCCAACTGATGTTCATGAGTTTTCTAAGACATTTGTTCTCGAATGTATTCAGCTTGTTCTCCAATGATTTTGTTATTTTCCAACTCTCACAGCCGTATGTTAACACTGAGATAACATTTGAATTAAACAGACGAAGCTTGGTATGTATATTCAATGATCGTAATTTCCAAATGTTAGATAATCTATTGAAGGCGCTAGCTGCCAAAGCAATTCTAGTATGGATTTCTCTTGTTGTGTCACCATCCTGAGTCATTTTACTGCCTAAATAATTGAAACTTTCAACTTTCTGTAGTTTTTCCCCGTTCAAGATGATATCAAAGGTCTCGTTAGAAAAGTTCATAGCTTTAGTTTTAGAGGCATTTATTTGGAGACCAATTTTAACCGAGAGATGACACAAATTATTTATTGCTTCTTGGGATTGTCTTGGTGTTGAACTTAAGAATGCTACATCATCTGCGAAATCCAGGTCCCCCAGGAATTTTCCATTTGTCCATTTTATACCCAATTGTTCATTGTGGGTATAGTTTCTCATAACCCAATCAATAGCTATTCCAAAAAGTAGTGGTGACATAATACAGCCTTGTTTCACCCCTGTTTCTACTGTAAACCATTCTGTATTCCCTTTATTTGTTCTAACACAACATCTTGCATTGTCATATAGCGCTTTGATTATATTCACATATTTTGTTGGAAAACCATAGATTGTAAGTATCTTCCACAATGATGGGCGGTGTAGACTATCAAAGGCTTTTTGAAAATCGACGAAGGTGATAATAAGTGGCGATTGCCTTTCCACTGATTCTTCTATAATTGTTCTTAGTGTGAATATTTGATCAATACATGATCGTTTCGGCCTGAAACCCGCTTGTTCTTCTCTGATCTTTTCGTCAGCATGCAATTTAAGTCTTTCTAACATCATGCAACATAATAATTTTCCAGGTACTGATAATAGAGATATACCACGCCAGTTATTACAGTCTGATAGATCACCTTTCTTCGGTAACTTTACAATAATACTGTCTTTCCATTGTTGTGGTGGTTGTTCTTCTCTCCATACTTCATTTATAATATCTAAAATTCTCAAGAGGTTGTTGTCATTAACTGCTTTAATCATTTCCCCTGTAGAGATATCTGGAATATAGTTTCACGTTAAGCTCTCGTTCAGTAATCACATTGTTTTAAAGGATGCTAAGGCCAGTTTTCTCTGTGTTGTTCCCTGGTGTCTCCTGGCAGACAAAGAAAGAATATGGCTACAGGCATTTCGTATAAAAGCGACTAATATGAGGTTGTGTATGGGGCTGGCAACCTCAACATATAAAACAAATTACTATAGGAACCACCGGTGCAAGGGATTAAGCTTTGGCGTAGGCTTCCTCAAGGCGGTCATCTTCAGTTTCATAAGAAGGAGAATATGATGAGGATGAAAACTAGTTTACATTGACCAGTGTCATGGATAAATGAACTATCTTTAACTTTCTTATTTTTATTTTGAACATTTTGACATGAAACGCGTTACAACAAAACTATTATCTTAAATTCAGGGCCCCTGGACTTAGTTTTTTTTAAATTGAATGTTTTATATCGGGCCCCTCATTACTAAGGCCGAACCTGTATATAACAAGTAAGTCCAGTGGCCCTGGATTTAAGATATTAGTTTTGATGTAATGCGTTTTATGTCAAAATATTTTTGTTAAAGGGTAAAGGTAGTCTCATAGCAGATTTTGCCGTAGGGGAGTGAAGTGTTAGAGACTTCACCATACTAGGTCCAGCCTCGAGAGGTGGGGTGACCAGCTCCCTTCGTCACTGCCTTTTCCTTCCATAACTCAAGAGCAAAGTCAGGTAGCCATTTACAGCTGGGTAGACTGGAGCGTGATGATACCGTGAATGGAACGGAACCTGCACCTTTGCCTCGAGAGACCAGCGTTCTAACCACTCTATCAATCGTTCGCTCGTGTCATAATGTAGCTATATATATATATATATATATATATATATATATATATATATATATATATATATATATATATATATATATATATATATATATATATATATATATATATATATATATATATATAATAGCATGTGTTCCTCATATCTGAAATCAACTTCGCTCCTTATTTTTTTTCCCAAAGCTGGATGTGGGAACCTTCATGCGTGGTCCCGGTAAGCGTGGGGCCCCAAATGGGTAAAATCGGTATAATTGGTCTATGACCTGCCCTGTATATATATACATATTTATATATACGGTACGTACATAGTTTAGGTATGATGTGCAAACTGGTTTTCATAGACCTGGTAGTTATATTGGTATCCTTTGTGTTTCTTTTTTTACTAAAAGATTCTGCAGAAATGCACCCTAGACCCTTGACATGAGTATGACATTGCCAGATTATAAAAGCAGAACTGAGTCTATTTAGAAAGTCTCTGCAAATCCCCCCACTGCCTACTTTATTGTTTAACTTTATAGCAGCTCGGAATACCATTGACCTTCCTTTGCTGTGAAACTTAAAACCAGTTGACTCCTTATCAGCGTTACTGCGCTACAGTAGACAATATAATAATATATTTGTTGACATAGACTTAAGAAAACAAAGCCATTAATGCCACTGCGCGCGATGTACTTACTCGAGGGTTGCCAGATCGAAATTTTAATGTAAAGCCAAACAATACTAGAAAAAAGCCAAACAAATTTTAATATATTTTTAAAACTCACATTACATGAAAAGCTCCAGATCCAGTTCATTACTATCCTCCCCACTGGAACATACGTATGAGTGGAACATACGGCATAAATCTTGTCCGATGTGAAGTTATTTAGCATTTCTGGAGATGCAGTGAAGCTTTTGCAACATTTGCTTGAAAGCAATAGTTCTGCCCTGATTCTCACAATAGCACTAAGAAGATTCAGCTACATTCTGTTTCTTGCCTTCGTTTTAACGGAGGATACAAGAGAAAATATCCTCTCAACTACAGCATTGCTGACAGGGGTTATTAGGCAAGTAAGGACAAAGGTGGCGAGCTCTTTAAATGCCTGATGCTGAAGTACATCAATCCAAAACTGTTCAGTGTCTACAGGGAGTCCATCTTTCTTAAATGGAGCTTCTTCTTTCCAATCGACAAAAGGCATTTGTCTGTATTGTTCTTCAATTTTGCTGACGTTGTTTCCTGCATGGTGTATAAAGGGTAACTCGGAAAACATAGGCCTTGAAATTTGATCTAAAATCATCACAGGGCTCAATTTTGATAAACTTTCAAATGTATCTCTCACCGACTGAAGTCTACATGTAACTTGACTGAGAGCTTCTTCTAGCATAGACATACATCTTGCCTTGACATTTTTTATTTCGTCTTAATTCACCGTGGCGAAACCAATTGGGCATTTCTGACAGTAAAAATCCAATATTTGATGGTAGCTTGGATACTGCATATTGAATGCACAGTGCCAGCGAATGACAGATACATTTGAGTTGCACACAGAAAGGAGATATAGCTTTTAGTCTAGACCACACAGAGTTGTCGCACCCAACCGTGCTTGATGCACCATCCGTTGCAAAACCATTGCAGTTTGCAAGACTCTGGCCACATCTTTTTATTTCCTCGTCAATCAAATTGAATATCTTTTCTCCTGTAGCCTCTTGCATCGGAATTAATCCTATAAATCCAGTTACAATTTCCTTTCTCCTATCACAAAAAACTAACTAACATACACAAGTGTTTTTGTGTTGAAATGTCAGTAGATTCATCTATAATGATGGCATATTTCTTGTTCTGAAAGTCATCAATTAGATCAGTTTTCAGTGCAGGCGAAATGCTGTTTTTGATCATGCACATTTACTCTATGTAACTTTATGTGCTCCAGTGTACTCCCATGCCCATGTGCTATTATGATTTCACTCAGGCGGTCAACTGTACGTATCGCACAATGGCAGGTCATGCTTACAGCAATTTGCAGCTCCACTGCCGTAACTTTATCCGTATCTTGCCTATGAGTCTTTCTTACATTAAGTTGCGTCTGGCCTTGTAATGGAGTTCTCCAATTGTGTTTCTCCGATTTTTCATGATTTGAGAGGCTGCTTATTCTTGGTAAAATGTTGCAGTGTCACAATTTACAATAAGCTGCCTCCGATCCATCAGCAGCTTTTTGGACCCATACAAATGTTTCTTCCCATTTGCTTTTGTACTTACGATTGCTATCGTAAAAGCTTTCCATTTATTTGACAACATGGCCATGACTGTTGATAATAAATGGTTTCTAAAAACAGCCCAAGGTGTCACAGTTTCACCACAAAACGTTATTACATATAGAAAGTACACTTCACGGCAGATTAGTATGATTATAAATCACATCCAAACACTTCGGAGGTCCGAGACACCAGACAAACTGGAGCGACGGTCCCCGGTTGGCTATTTTATTTATTTTTTATTTTTTGACTCCTCCTGGCGAGGCGCGTTCCTTTCAACCTATTTGGTTATATCAGAGCCCCGGTTGGCGCCTTCTTGCCCAGATTCTTGGCGGCAGAAATATTGGCAAATGTAACTGACCAAAACACATTTCTCTTAAAGGAAAATGATTTCGAAAAAGGATGGTTTGTAATTTTCGTGCAGATAATTTTAGCATGTAAAAAAGCCAGGAAAAAGCCAAATGAATTTTCTAACCGCCAATCAAATTTTTTAAAAGCCAGATTTCTGAAATTTGGCGTTAAAAAAATCCAATCTGGCAACCCTGACTTGCTCCTTTGTGCGATGTGTGAGTGTTTGTGAGATATGGTTTGTGCGATTAGCGTCAAGTGGAGACGGATTGGATATTAGTCTAGAGTCCAGCGGTTCAAAATCTGAGCTCGTGGACCCCGAGGGGCCTCGACAAGGACTGAGGGGATCAGCAATGTGTTGAAACATATTTTACAAAATATTAAAACTAAAATCGTATAAAATAGACCAAAGAGCAACAGTAAACACAATCACTACATTTTCAGCGCTCGACTTGCAAAGCTGTTAGAGTGCTGAAATCTCGCAACAAAAGGTGCAGGGTTCGAAACACGGCTGCGTCCTGCTCCAGTCTACGAAGCGGTAAATTGGTACCTGACTCTGCTCTTGAGTTAAGGAACGCAAAAAAGGCCACGAGGAAGGGTTCTTGTCACCCCCATCTCTCCAAGCCGGATTTAGTATTTGTAAAGTCTCTAATACATCACCCCTCCCCTACTGTAGTATCGGTTACCTTTACCTTTTACTTTTTTTAAAAATTATGATGGACAGAATAGGACAAGTGCGCCTTATACATTGTCAGCTCTCTTCCAATATGCAAATTAATACGGGAATAGACTTAATGTTCTGCGACTTAAAATGCCGTTTTTTGGAGCCAGGCATTCGGAAGCTTGCTGCCATAAAACAACATTGTCCACATAATTAAACTAGTTATAATCTAGCAACACTAGCTCGGGTGTTGGCGTAGCTGGCGAGTCATTTTTAGGGTTTTAAGCTAGCAGATAGATAATGTTGGTCCTTTTCAGGACTTAGTTTCTAACAATGCTGATCGGGTTAGCAGTCAAGTTGATTTTTTTTTTTTTTTTTGGAGGGTAAATGCGATCTGATATAACCAAATAGGTTGAAAGGAACGCGCCTCGCCAGAAGAAGGCAAAAACCGAACCAAAAAAAAAAAAAAAAATTAAACTAGTAACTGTTCCAGTTTAATTACCGACGAACGTTAAATAAGTAAATACATAAAATTATTACTAAGTCATAATATTAGATTTTTAAAATTGTACACTTATTTTTATGCTGTGAAATAAATGCTCAGATCTGTAATGTATGCTCAAGGCGTGAAACTAATTCTGTCAATTTTAATTTTTCCTAAAGAGGGCCTCATAAGTATAACCTGGGTGTTACGGGAGATGCATATGTGTAGCATGGGTGTTAAGGGGGCCGCATATTTATGGCCTGGGTGTTAAGTGGGCCACATATGTATATTCTGTGTGTAATGGGGTTGTAACCTGCAAACTGTTGGGAACCATTGGTCTAGACTGCTAAAAAGTGGCGCACAGTTCCACATATTACCGCGCTGCAAAACTGACAACATACTGGCAGTAGCTGAGACATGGCTCATTTAATCTCTTCACGCTGGGGAAGACTGGTCATGATGTCATGTAAGTTGTTTTTGTCAGATATTTTCTTGTTTTCTTCTTCGTCGCTCGCTGTCATATAACCATATCTTTTTTTCTCCCATAGGGTGGCGGTATGTCTCAGGCTTCTCTCATACAGTTTCTCCTTCATAGCGGTTGCTGAAGCCGATTTTGTTTTACTTCTCCTTAAGTGGAGCCGATTTGCTTGAAGGATGTTGTCCACTATTTTATTGTCTTCCCTACTTGGATACATGTCTGTCTTGTCAAATTTGTAATATGTTGAATAGAAGGTATTTTGAGTCTGCAGTGACTGGTTCTCAGTCTGAATCTTATTACTTGATTTTCTTTGTTTTGTAATTTTTTTTTTTTAAACGGAGTAGTAAACTTCTGTTACATCGGACTCATGGTATTCCCTATGCAATTTTTATTTAAAGTTATTTTTCCTTGTTGTTTTAATCTGTTTACACCTTGTCTTGCTCTCAGATAATATTTTGCTTCATAATTTTTAGCAAATGTCTACCTGCCTTCTTATTTCCTTATATTTTGCAGCGGGCAGGAATCTACTGAACTGTAACAACATAGATCTATGTGAGAAAATATATGAATAGCAACATAAAGGTATGTTATCAGGCACTCGTAGGAAATAAAGAAGTAGAACACTAGACAACAGAAAAACAACAGACATGAGTGGCTTACCCAGGATTCGAACCCTGGACCTTCCGTGCGACAACCCCGCCTAGCTATGCAAGCAAATCACACCATCCTCCCTGCCATTTACGCATCACTAAGAAATGATGCTTCGATGACAGGTCATTAGTGCGAACCGCAATACATAACACCGGAAGATTACCAATATCCTCGGGTTTCCCTTCCTTATGTGTGAGAAAATATATGAATATCAACACGTGAAGTATATCATGTGTGTAATATCTACAGCAAGAATAATAAAAACGGTTTGAACACTATCTGGCACTGATAAAATGACTGCTGAACATCTGCTTCAAAGATGCCCAATATTTGATGAACAGAGAAAGCGCACATGGCCATCACCAGTACCATTCCTGGAAAAGTTCTGTGGAGATAGAAATAGCCTCAAACTGACTACTGCTTCTTTGAACATATTCAAGTTGACGTCTGATAGTGTAGAAGGAAGAAGAAGACTATATGGGAATGAAAACTGACCAATAATCATTTAGCTTGCTTTGAGCGCTAGAACTTCGGAAATTAGGGCACCACAAAGACAAGGACATGTTAGATTGAGATCGACGGAATGGGACAGTATCGTATACTGGTGGAGGGGCCACCGAAACAGGTGGACTGATAACGCCATTTTAAACACATTAATAATAAAATAATTTAATTTAATTTCGTTCTGCTCACTTCGCCATCAAAGAGAAAATCACGTTAAGTAATTTTGCGCTTATTTATTTCCCGTCTAAGTCCACCATGAGGTAAGGGTGGCAGAACAGGCTCAAAGAATTGGCTTATGAGAACCTTTAATCAAAAATATTAAAACGCGATCATACAGACGTGCTCCGTGTATTTCCCATGAGTCTCTGCGGAGACAAACAAGAATAGGACTACAGGTTCCTCAGACAAGTCGTAAAATGTGAGTTGTGTGAGATTTTAATTGGGCTGGAACCTTCTTGATGTCAAACAAAAATTGCTGCAGAAATCCACAGGAGCACGATAGTTTTGATGACGACTTCCTGCAGGGGGCGGGGGGGGGCGCGGGCCGGCGAGCAGCTGTAGTGGTGGTTCCATGCTCCGTAGGGAGGAAAAAGGAAATGAATGAAAACCAGTGTGTAAAGTAACGTAACACAAGGTTTCGTTTGGGGGTCGGAGTGGCTCAGAGGTATGGCGTCCGCCTCAAATGTAACGGGTTCGCTCCCAACACAGGAAATATAATTGATGGGCATTTTTTTTTCAGAACCAGTGGTTCCTAAAAATGTCATTATTCCCCCCCCCCCCCATCTCCTGGGTAGGGAGATTGGATGCCTAGCCTTCTCGGATAGGGGCGAAAAAGAGGAGGTCCCGTGTGCAAGTTGCGCACGTTACAAATCCCTCAGCAGTTGAAAATTGTAAAGAGTGGGCCATACGGCCACTGCCCTGGCAAAATTTTAAAAATTAGGAAACCTGCCAACCGCAAAAATATTTATAGAATGTATGACTCCTGTATACACACATTGGGATTCTCGCCGGTGCAATGGAATTCGCGCATTGTGCTGAGATCCTCCTTGTGTGATCTAAGGGAGGAGATCGGAGCACTTATAGAGTTGTCCGTGTGCAATGAAGATGATCCTAAAAATGTTTTTAAATCTATTCGTGAACAGAGTGAAGATATCAAACTCCACTCTAAAATATTAAACACTGCGGTCTGCTAAACAAACAAAACAAATTTAAAAGCTAGAATATTTAAAATAAATATTTCAATAATAAAAGTCTGAAATCAGCTGGCATGTGTTTAGGATAATACTGCAAAGAAGACGAAGAGGGTGGGCAACTGTGACGTATAATGGAAATATAGCCTACAGTATCCGACAGCCTTTCTTGACCTCGTGGCGTTCTAGGATTCGTTAGCAAAGTCGAGCATCTGACAGCCTGCATTACTCACCTTTAATCTACGCCTCTTTTTCGTGAGACGTTAACAAACAGACAAATTACCTACTTCCGCGACTTGCCAGTCCTAACGGGGAGCTAATCTGATTTGTTTACCTGAGTTTCTTACGCGAGCTGATCTGTCAATCATTAGACACCAGACAGATGCGCGTGGAAACATCGGACCTGTTTTTGAAGTAGCCGCACGGGCTAAAACAAATTCCCCGAGAATCCTTTGATGTTCGCACATACAGGGAAAGATAACTATGATCTCGAGAAACGGGGAAAATATCGGAAGGAAGCCCGTTACACGGTTTAAGCCTCTGTTGTCGGTTAGCAACGCCGAAAAGAGCGACCGTGGAAACCCTGTTATCGTAACGAGAGCCTTTTGATGTTGGTCAACCAGCACTCGACGAGAGAAACGGTGGCCGGCTCAGAGGACCCTTTATAGAGGAAACGTAGTTTCAGAATTCTCTGCTAGGAAACAGAGTGTGAAAATTAACATCCTCTAGAGATCATAATAATGCGTCTTTCCAAAATCTGTTATCAGTGTCGCTCAGAATTTTTCGGAGAGTCTAAACACGGTATCTAGAACCATTTGGAATAGATGTGTTAATAGTTTCGTGGTGATTTCATTCTGGATTTCTGGTAATATAAATTTTTTGCTTAGCGTATTAAAGTGTTAAAGGTTTATCATTTTAAATTCACTGTGATTTTCTAGGTGTTAGAATCAGTGGAAAATAACGCATAGCTAGTTGTGTACCAGTTGTTCAATAATGATAATTTTTCCACACGCTATCACACAGAAATCGGATCCAACAGGAAAATAAGGACAATTTCCTATCTTTCGTACCTTTTTGCTCCGCGGTGAATATATATAGTTAGGTGTTGTTTCGTAGCAGTTAGGGTTAGGATTAGGGTTAGTATTAGGGTTAGTATTATGGTTAACACTAACTCTAACACAAACCCTAATCCTAACCCTAATCCTAACCCTAATTCTAACACTAATCCTAACCCTAAGCGCTACGAAACAACACCTAACCACATATATTCACTGCGGAGCAAAAAGGTATGAAAGATAGGAAATTACCAAAATAAGAATCTTCAACTCAAATGTGAAGTCAGTCCTATTGTATGGCTCTGAGACATGGAAACAACAAAGACAACAACCAAAAAGCTACAGACTTTCATAAATGAGTGCTTGCGTAGAATAGAGGTATTAAAATGGTATGATAAGGTTACCAACGTGGAACTGATGACAAGAACTAGACAAGTGTCAGTTGAACAAGAAATGAGAAGACGACGATGGCGATGGATAGGACATACGCTGAGGAAACCTGTTGATAGCATTACAAGGCAGTCCTTGTTCTGGAATCCCCAGGGCAAGAGAATCAGAGGTAGACCAAGAAGCACATGGAGAAGGAAGCTTGAAACAGAGGTGCAAATGTTGAGGAGAACGTGGAAAGAACTTGAGATGATGGCACGTGACTGAGGACTTGGCATTTGTTTGTTGAAGGCCTATGCTCCTTTGGGAGTGGAAGGTTATGAATGAATCACGCAGAAAGATACGGTTTACCTGACTGAATTAATACACTAGGCGCGATGGATAATTGACAGAATAGAATTCCCGTTATATTTCATTGTGTGTGATTTTAGTAAGTGACTGTTGTTTAGATATCATGCGACTAAACAAACGGACGCCGACTCTAATAGCTATTTAGCGACAGGCGATAATGGTTAAAGTGCACGTATGGATAAATTAAATAATAACTGACATTGTACGCTGATTGTTAGCGCGCAGAAGGTGCGGGGAGGGCACATACCCTCACCTGATCTAGAGTCGCCGCGCTAGAAAAAACTGACCGGATAGGAATAGGCTAGAGACACCGTGTGTTATATGTAGATATATATTAGTAGCATTTTTTCATAATGTTTCTCCATCCTTAGGCATGACCTGATCAACGGCGACCAGCGGTTTTTTTTTTTTAGTGTGTGTGCTTTATTTTGGTCTATATTTTGGTCCATTGTGGTCTATGTTGGCCTTTTCTCCATTTATTGATTGGATTAAAGTTGTCTTCTTTTGGCTTACGCGTCTCCAAGTTCAGTTGTGAACAGGACCGGCCACAGAGACTAACTGACATTTTAATAGTAAATTTAACTGGACTATAAACACCAGAAATTATTCATGCAATTTATCAGCCCACTGGGGTGTGAAAGATATAACATTTCTCCCGACTTTTGACAGTCGTTTTCATTGGATTTATCCAGCAGGTTACGCTGTTTCAAAATCGGCACTCACCACAGAGACAGCCGATAGGATTTACCGCCAACATCAGTTCACAATTTTTTAGCAATCAGATGTTTTCCTACTGTTTACTGTGAACACCAGATCTCAGAGAGTCTCGGCATTAACTATTCAAGGTGACATTGTTTATCCAGGAATCAACCACCAAATTAGGCGTCCCCCTTATAAAATTTAATTATTAGTGGAGGGACTGGGGCCCAATTTGGAAGATAAATACTCTGGACCTTATATATACATATTCATGGATTTTTACGTCCACCAGACTGTTTCACCAAGAATAGGGTAAGAAACGAGATTGTGTGGCTGTCACGAAATGGCTTTAATTAGAGTCTGTCTGAGTACAGCGACAAGACACTAGTTATGAGAAAGTCTGAGAAAATAGATTTAGATGAGTGTGATGATGTCACCAGGATACAACGTTAAAATATCTCCAAAATTAACGATGAAATGTAGGGTTAAAAATAATGCGTAAGATACTAGGAGACATGCTCGCCCATGCCAGCCTTTCCCACCGCCATTTAAAACTAACGAGTTAGAAGTGCAGACGAAACGTTTACCCTTTGTAGACGGGAGAGAACGGAGGACACAAAAAGGAAAAATATGACTGAACACGTGTTTGAAGTTCGAACGGCAAAAAGACGCAATTGGGGGTGAAAGGAAAAAAATTCACGTCCCGAGTTGACATAAAGTAAGGAAATGGACAAGAAAAGGACATTAGCTCTTGATCGAGACAGTCATTTCTTGGACGTTTTTCGATACTTGGTCTTTATTTGAATGCCGCGGCAAAACACATGAGGGAAGGTTCTCGAACAAATTTCAAAAATTAAACTTGAGAAAAAATATGTTTTTTCTTAATAATAGAGTTATGAAAATAAAACCTAGCTAGTTTGATAGCCCATCTTGAGCAGAGAAATAATATGCTTTCAATTATACAGACGGATAGATAATAAGGACGATATTGACAAAAGACTGTATTGTTCATATCATACAAGCGACTGCACTGTTAACCCATATCACTAAAAGTTTCCAAAATCTTGGCCTTGGGCATGCAAACGTAAAAATCGAGCTGTAATTAAAGAGAGGGAATGTGGTGGAGCATTGTAACTAAAAATAACTTAGGCAGCAGATTCGTGTAGGAAATGCATGTAAAACCAAGTGTGTTTTTTATGAAAAAACAAGTAGAGACAGACGGACTAACAGACCGTAATACATACTTGACTGAGATTTGACTGAAGTGACTTTTGGTTGGCAATTTGAAAGTTAGGGGGGAAGTCGGCGATTGGTCAACGCATTTTATAGTAGCGGGATAGAGAGGTGAAAGTTTGCCATTTGACATAAGTCTGTTCAGAGACGCAGTTTGAATCCATAGTGGTGCTGATTCCATAAGAATATAACTATATAGTGGGACGCCATCATACGGCCAGCGGCTCAGCTGAGTTTTGCTAGCAAATGTAACTGTGTTCTCAATTCTGAATTCTGGTAAGAATGAACAATATTTATTCTGTATATTTTAATAATTCGAGTGATTGATACTGCCATATCATAAAAATGATTACGACAAGTAAGTGTTCGCTCTAGATCCCCAGCCCTAGATCAGGGTCTAGAGACATACATACAAAGAAAATATATAGGGACGCCTAACTGAAACTATGGAAAAGGATCTAGTGTTGAGATCAGTGGAACATATCACCTATCTTATTTAATAGCAGGAAGCTATTGAACATATCTCAGATGTAATGTAGTCTTGGGGAACTGATACTATGTGAAACCAACTTGGTAAGATGTGCTGTGTGGTCAGAGAGATCTGACCTAGTCTATGTGGTGTTGTTGTGTGTAGTGTTGTGTGCAGAAGTGGTTCAGAAGATAGAGTTCTGACACATGACCAATACTTTTGTTTCAGAACTGTGAGTTTCTATTTGGCACCAAAGCGGTGTCAAATGCTGTAGTAATATATACAAGTGTGGACCAGAGCAGTCTATCATTGTGTCAGAGCAGCCGTATATTGCCCCCAGCACGGAGAGGTGGGGCCACCAGACTTCTGTACAGGATCGACGCAGGCGAGATAAGTTATATCTGGCCTGCTGGACTTTCACCAACGACATTTTCAACTAAATTATCTCTAATTTACCACCAAATAAAGCCATGACATTGGGGAAATTAAACTATATATATTTATCCCTTAAGTCGATGAACAATGTTTGGCAGTCATAGACTGGGAGTGATGACACCATCCCAACAGCATATCTAGTAATAAGTTCTCCTGTGACTAGCTTAATATAATTATTATTAACCAGTCATTTGAAATAATTAAGTACACATTTTCCATTTTATTATGTCATATGATTTTGCATTCCATTTATGACTCCATAATATTTCTTATGTTCTGACCAACTAAACATTTGGTTCAGAACAAAATAAATTTATCAAAAGATTTAACTTTAAAAACTAAAACAGCCTGAGTTAGTTCAGTGTGTTATAAATTTTATTAATATTATTAGACTTCTTAAATATCTGTGTGTGTGTGTAATCTACCACAACACATTACATATCAGTACCCTAGATTTTTAACGTAGCCACATTCATTAGTAAAAAAGATATGTGTGAGGTCGTAAGTGGTAGTAAGAAGGGCCTTCTGTAATTCACATCTACATTTATCTCAGGAGCCTTCACAGCTGACCTCATACATCACACTAGGTGACATCAACCATACAATACCATCAAAATCCACTACATATATTGGGGGCTCGTCCGGGATAATTAGCTTATCAGTAATATTAGGATCTCCTGGTGGGAGAATTAAATCAGGGGAACAAATTGTAAAAATTAAAAGTGTCCCTTAAAATTGAAAGTGAAAATAAAAGTTGGTGAATCTTCACAGCCAGTGGTAATTAATTAGTTAACTGGCTAATTAGAATTACCTTAGTCTATAGTAATTAGAATTACTTTAGTTATTTATTGGTTGGATTTTTACCCTGATCATTGTTATTTTGTGTGATGGCTGAGCTAGCAAAGTTCAGATCAGCTGCTGTGCTAACGGCGAAGGATATGGGAATGGATGGTCAGGTTTTAATTCAGTATGTAACTGCTGAATGTGACAAGTATATTGAAAGGGAAGATAGGAGGTTAGCTGAAGAGAAGAGGTTACAAATTGAGGCTGATAGAGAACTTAAGAGGCTGCAGATTGAGGCAGAAGATAAGAGAAGGGAGGCAGAAGAAAAACGACAGCAAAGGGAAGCAGAAGATAAAAGATTGACTGCCGAAAGGGAGGCAGAAGATAGAAGGTTGCAAAGGGAGCACGAATTACGACTAAGGGAGCTGGAGTTACAAGGCCAGGCTCCTGAAAATGGTGCCAGCCCTTTTGCCTCAGATGCTGCAGCTAGTCAGGGTGCCTCAAACTCAGCTATGGGGTTTCATTTAGACCATTTTGTTGAAAAAGACGATGACATCGAGGGGTACCTCAGTCGTTTTGAATTATTAGCTACTACATATGGGTTAGAGAGAGAGAGAGAGGTGGAGTTTAAAGTTATCACAGGGACTGAGAGGTACTTCTTATGAAGTCTTCGCAAAAATGAACAGAGAAGACCAAGACAATTATGACATGTTAAAGCAGGCTTTGTTATTGAGGTACGAAAAAAATGGTGAATTTTATCGTAAGAAATTTAGAAATGCCAAACTGTTGTCTGGGGAGACATACCACCAATTCTCTGCCAGACTGGAAACCTATTTGGAGAAATGGACTGCTCTGGGGAAGACCCAAGATCTTAAAGAGATGATCATGATAGAGCAATTGAGAGAGTCCATGGCTCCAGACATGAGAAAATTTCTCATGGAACAAGGTGCAGAGAAGTTGGGGGAGATTTTAAATGTCGCTGAGAGGTAT
Organism: Oreohelix idahoensis; assembly: GCA_024509875.1. Taxonomy (NCBI): domain Eukaryota; kingdom Metazoa; phylum Mollusca; class Gastropoda; order Stylommatophora; family Oreohelicidae; genus Oreohelix; species Oreohelix idahoensis. Next base: position 29,178 of record JAMPIV010008099.1, on the reverse strand, counting down.
CAGGCAGCCCAGGCAGAGGTAAGTGGCACTAAAAAGAAGCACATAGAAACTTTTAAAGCTCCACAGCCATTTAATAAATTTGAAAATAGAGAACAGGGTAATAAAGGCAGGACAAACTTTGAACGGCCAAGAAATGACTATCGAGACAGAAACTCACAGTTCAATGACCAAAAATACAATGAAAGAAAACCGTTTAACCAAGGAAAAAGATGGTGCAAATGGTGCAAGAAAGATAACCATAACACCGAATTTTGTAGAAGGAAACCTTCAAACATTGCTGCAATGAAGTCGGGGACTCAAAGATTAAAGGTTAATCCTAATGGACAGCAGGAACCTTATCACCCCCCAGTTTGTGAGGATGTTATTTGTAATGGGGTCACCATAAGGTGCCTTTATGATACAGGTTTGGATTATGATTCAGTTGTGAAGTCTAGCCTAGTGGACCCAAGTCAGTATACCACAGAAACAGTGGAAATACAAGGGGCGACTAAGGACATACCACTCATGACACTTCCCATCGCAAGGATAACGGTGAAAACTCGCTATGTGGAAGGAGAAATCAGAGCAGCAGTGATAGATGAACCAATCTACCCTCTGATATTGGGGTGTAGATACGTCTTCTTGGGGAATCCCGAGAGACCTGTGATCATGGCGACAGTGCAGACCAGGTCACAGAAAAAGGAGGAAGAAGGTGAACCTATAAATGCTCATCCAGAGGAGATGAGGAAGGCGCAGGCTGAGGATAGGACACTCAAGCCATGTTTTAAAAAATTGCCCAAATGCCACACACCTCCAAGCAAGGGAGAATATTTTATGAAGAACAAACTATTATACAGGAAGGCCGGAACTGGAACAAATGGTCACAACCAGCTGGTTCTTCCCACTTCATATAGGGATAAAGTGATGGAACTCGGGCATGCGATTCCCTTCAGTGGTCACATGGGGATCAGCGCCACAGGACAGCGTATAGCTTGTCATTACTTCTGGCCAGGGATAACGGAGGATATAAAAAGATATGTCAAATCCTGTCCAGAATGTCAAAGGGTAGCTCCAAAGCACTGGACTGCTCCTGCAACTCTAGGGGAAATGCCCATAGTGGGAACACCTTTTGAGAGGGTTGCAGTGGATATTGTGGGACCTCTCACTCGGACCAAGAGGAGGAACAGTTACATCCTTACTCTGGTGGACACTTGTTCTATGTGGGGAGAGGCGGTAGCCCTGCCATCAATTGATTCAAAACATGTAGCAGAGGCACTACTTACAATATTCACAAGATTAGGATTCCCGCATCAAATCTTGACTGATAATGGCTCTCAGTTCAAGGGGAAACTAACGGAAGAAGTTTTTAAGCTATTTCAAGCCAGACACTTTCATTGTAGTCCGTACCATCCGCAAGGGAACGGCCAGGTAGAGAGGTTTAATGGGACTCTCATTTCTATCCTGAGGAAGCTGGCACACGAAAAACCGGATCTGTGGGATCAATTCCTGCCCGCCGCATTGTTTGCGTATCGGGAGGTACCACATAGTTCAACCGGGATGGCTCCCGCAACTCTGCTATTTGGGAGGCCAATAAAAGGTCCATTAGAAGCACTATTAAGGACCTGGACAGATGAGAAGGCAGAAGAGACTGTTACCTCATCTTATCAATACGTGAACGAACTGACCACTCGTCTGAAAGCTGGATGGAAACTGGCAAATGATAATTTGAGACAAGCCAGGAAGAAACATGCAGCATATTTTAATAGGAAGGCAAAGGACAGAGAACTAGCTGTGGGAGAGAAGGTGCTTCTTCTACTACCCGGCAGCCAGAATAAATTACAAATTGGATGGCAAGGTCCATATACGGTTCTAGAGAAGGTGTCTAGAACAAACTATAAAATTGACAAAAAGGGGAAGGAGAAAGTTTATCATGTAAACCTTTTAAAGAAGTATCTGGACAGACCACTCCAGGAAAGCACCCCCTTACTGACCTTGGCTATCGCAACTCAAATGCAAAAGGAACCACTCACCTCGCATGAATACCCATTACATCCTTGTGAAACAGCGGCACAGGTAAAAGTCAGTAAGCACCTGACTAAAAATCAGAGGGAGAGAGTTCAACAGGTTCTGGAGGAACATACAGATGTATTAACAGATAAACCAGGACATACAAATTTGCTACAGTATGACATGAAACTGGTAGACTCAAACCCAATCTGTATGAGAGCCTATTCTATTCCGTTCGCGAAGGAGAAGGCATTGAAGGAAGAAATAGATTATTTGTTGAAGGAGGGGATTATTTCACACAGTGAATCATCTTTTAGCTCCAGTGTCGTTTTGTTGAGAAAACCGTCTGGGGAACACAGACTGTGCATAGATTACAGGAAACTGAATGCTGTCACAGAAGGACAAGTGGATCCATTACCAGACACAAAACAGTTATTTGCCAGATTAAACAAGGCAAAATACTTTTCAAAGGTGGATCTTAGTAAAGGCTATTACCAGATTCCAGTGAAGCCTGAAGTGAGACCTTATTTAGCGTTTAGCACATCGGAAGGACATTATGAATTCAACATGCTACCATTCGGATTGAAAAATGCTCCGAGTGTATTTTCAAGGATGATGCGCAAATTGTTGGATCCCCTGAATAACCCATGTATCACGAATTTCATGGATGATATTCTCGTCGCCACAGAGACATTTGAAGAACACATTGACGCTCTAAAAATGTTATTTGATAGGCTTAGGGAGGCGAACTTAACTGCTAGGCCAACAAAATGTTGTATTGGATGCAAAGAGTTGGAATTCTTGGGACACACTGTATATCAGGGTAACATGACCCCTGATCCCAAGAACTTGGAAAAACTGCAGAGAGCACCTAGACCACAAACAAAAAAGGACGTGCGATCATTCGTGTCGTTATGCGGATTTTATCAAAAATATATCAAAAATTTTAACTCTATTTGTGCTCCTCTGACTGATCTGACTCGCAAGGGACTTCCAGATAAAATTATTTGGACTGCGCAATGTGAATTAGCTTTCCAAGAATTAAAGGAAAAACTCACTAGCAAGCCTATTCTCAAATTGCCTGATTTGACACAGGACTTTGTGGTGAGAACAGATGCAAGTAATGTAGGCCTCGGGGCGGCCTTGTTGCAGAGGTCATCTTCACCCGATGGGGAACTGAACCCAGTCGCTTATGCAAGCCGCAAATTGAATAAAGCGGAACAAGGATATTCTACAAGCGAAAAGGAATGTTTAGCGTTAATCTGGGCAATAAAGAAGTTTCAAATCTATCTGTATGGTAGGACTTTTGTGGTCCAGACGGATCATCAGCCCCTCGTATTCTTATCTCAGGCTAAGCATGAAAACGCAAGATTGTTGAGGTGGTCTTTATTACTGCAACCTTATCAGTTTATTATCGAATATATCCCAGGGTCATTGAATGTCGGTGCAGATTTCCTCAGTCGGCACCCCTGTGATCAAGATTAGATAGTGGCAGGCGTGAGGAGGAATTTTATCTATGTGTATCACTGGTTTTGGAACTTGCCGTAGTGCATGTTCTCAGGTGGGGACATGTGTGATGATGTCACCATGATACAACGTTAAAATATCTCCAAAATTAACGATGAAATGTAGGGTTAAAAATAATGCGTAAGATACTAGGAGACATGCTCGCCCATGCCAGCCTTCCCACCGCCATTTAAAACTAACGAGTTAGAAGTGCAGACGAAACGTTTACCCTTTGTAGACGGGAGAGAACGGAGGACACAAAAAAGGAAAAATATGACTGAACACGTGTTTGAAGTTCGAACGGCAAAAAGACGCAATTGGGGGTGAAAGGAAAAAAATTCACGTCCCGAGTTGACATAAAGTAAGGAAATGGACAAGAAAAGGACATTAGCTCTTGATCGAGACAGTCATTTCTTGGACGTTTTTCGATACTTGGTCTTTATTTGAATGCCGCGGCAAAACACATGAGGGAAGGTTCTCGAACAAATTTCAAAAATTAAACTTGAGAAAAAAATATGTTTTTTCTTAATAATAGAGTTATGAAAATAAAACCTAGCTAGTTTGATAGCCCATCTTGAGCAGAGAAATAATATGCTTTCAATTATACAGACGGATAGATAATAAGGACGATATTGACAAAAGACTGTATTGTTCATATCATACAAGCGACTGCACTGTTAACCCATATCACTAAAAGTTTCCAAAATCTTGGCCTTGGGCATGCAAACGTAAAAATCGAGCTGTAATTAAAGAGAGGGAATGTGGTGGAGCATTGTAGCTAAAAATAACTTAGGCAGCAGATTCGTGTAGGAAATGCATGTAAAACCAAGTGTGTTTTTTATGAAAAAACAAGTAGAGACAGACGGACTAACAGACCGTAATACATACTTGACTGAGATTTGACTGAAGTGACTTTTGGTTGGCAATTTGAAAGTTAGGGGGGAAGTCGGCGATTGGTCAACGCATTTTATAGTAGCGAGATAGAGAGGTGAAAGTTTGCCATTTGACATAAGTCTGTTCAGAGACGCAGTTTGAATCCATAGTGGTGCTGATTCCATAAGAATATAACTATATAGTGGGACGCCATCATACGGCCAGCAGCTCAGCTGAGTTTTGCTAGCAAATGTAACTGTGTTCTCAATTCTGAATTCTGGTAAGAATGAACAATATTTATTCTGTATATTTTAATAATTCGAGTGATTGATACTGCCATATCATAAAAATGATTACGACAAGTAAGTGTTCGCTCTAGATCCCCAGCCCTAGATCAGGGTCTAGAGACATACATACAAAGAAAATATATAGGGACGCCTAACTGAAACTATGGAAAAGGATCTAGTGTTGAGATCAGTGGAACATATCACCTATCTTATTTAATAGCAGGAAGCTATTGAACATATCTCAGATGTAATGTAGTCTTGGGGAACTGATACTATGTGAAACCAACTTGGTAAGATGTGCTGTGTGGTCAGAGAGATCTGACCTAGTCTATGTGGTGTTGTTGTGTGTAGTGTTGTGTACAGAAGTGGTTCAGAAGATAGAGTTCTGACCCATGACCAATACTTTTGTTTCAGAACTGTGAGTTTCTATTTGGCACCAAAGCGGTGTCAAATGCTGTAGTAATATATACAAGTGTGGACCAGAGCAGTCTATCATTGTGTCAGAGCAGCCGTATATTGCCCCCAGCACGGAGAGGTGGGGCCACCAGACTTCTGTACAGGATCGACGCAGGCGAGATAAGTTATATCTGGCCTGCTGGACTTTCACCAACGACATTTTCAACAAAATTATCTCTAATTTACCACCAAATAAAGCCATGACATTGGGGAAATTAAACTATATATATTTATCCCTTAAGTCGATGAACAATGTTTGGCAGTCATAGACTGGGAGTGATGACACCATCCCAACAGCATATCTAGTAATACGTTCTCCTGTGACTAGCTTAATATAATTATTATTAACCAGTCATTTGAAATAATTAAGTACACATTTTCCATTTTATTATGTCATATGATTTTGCATTCCATTTATGACTCCATAATATTTCTTATGTTCTGACCAACTAAACATTTGGTTCAGAACAAAATAAATTTATCAAAAGATTTAACTTTAAAAAACTAAAACAGCCTGAGTTAGTTCAGTGTCTTATAACTTTTATTAATATTATTAGACTTCTTAAATATCTGTATGTGTGTGTGTGTAATCTACCACAACACATTACATATCAGTACCCTAGATTTTTAACGTAGCCACATTCATTAGTAAAAAAGATATGTGTGAGGTCGTAAGTGGTAGTAAGAAGGGCCTTCTGTAATTCACATCTACATTTATCTCAGGAGCCTTCACAGCTGACCTCATACATCACACTAGGTGACATCAACTATACAATACCATCAAAATCCACTACAATGAGAATGACAGTGAACGTGGAAGGATGAGACTTATAGCTTCGAGGGTGAGAACCGAGATTGACTCTCCCTCGCCACTTGTTACTTATGAAATAGCTACTGTCTCACCACCTCTGACTACCAGAAAAGGAGATAAGGTTTCACTAAATTCCACAGACACAACTATACAGACAAAGCATGTAAATACAGTGTAGTTAAAGATAAACTGATCCAGTGTACATTTTATAGTTTATTAAACGACAAATTAAATCTACAGTAAACAAAATAAAGTGCAAGTTCGCACAACCTGAAAAAAGAACAATTTAAATGAAAGACACAAATATAAAATTTCCGCACTCTCTTTCACACCGGCCTGAAAATAAAACACAAGTGATACTGTAATACCTGGTGGGGGGTCTCTAAGAAAGAGCCACCACTCCTGTCTACATTGTAGTTACTAACTAACCCTCTATCCCACTGAAGATATCTAACTAAATAACTAATGTCTCAAAGCATTCTAGGCTGTCCTACGCAATTGACTAATACACCACAAGCACTGCTCCACTAATTGACTTTTCAGCGCTAACTCAGAGGCTGTCCTCTAAGTATTTCTATCTGACCCTACTGTTCATCGATAACTTCTCTCTCTCTCTCTCTCTCTCTCTCTCTCTCTCTCTCTCTCCCCCCCCTCTGTCTCCGTTCAGTGCCTCTCTGAGGCTACCGTTTTCTTCTGAGGCTCTGATGAGTTGCTTCTCCGCCACGCACCTCCTCTCATTAGCATGTGGAAAGGTATGTTTTCCATCTCTCCTTTCCTGAATACTGATAACGAGGGCCTTGTTAACTACAGCGATATGATGTAGCCTAAGGATGTAGTTGGTTTCACTGCTGATGACAATTCTTCAAAAAACCGAAGTAACCATCTTCGGGTTTAGGCGCACTGCTTTATTGTGGCAGTGTGTAACAACAACAAGCCGTCGCATGTTTCGATTGTGTTGGCCTTTGCGAGCTAAGAGCTCCTGATTTTGGAGACCAGTTCCCACTGAGGTCTGGGCCCTCACTTCAAGAGAACTTCTCCTTCCTTTCAGCGTTGCCGACGTAACTGGGCGCCGGTACAGTCGCGCACCCAAGCTTCTGCAAATTACGCCGATGTCTCGTGCCTCCTTCTCTCTATAAGGCAAAGTCTGTGGTAGACTAAGGATATATATATATATATATATATATATATATATATATATATATATATATATATATATATATATATATATATATATATATATATATATATATTATATATATATATATATATATAATCTCCACCACCAACACCTCCACCAAGCCGTGAATGCCACTAATACCGAATTTCTCGAACTGAGCGGACGATATAGAATGGCACTTCTTCAAGGCAGAATTCTTGGACTTAGTGAGCTATAAAAGACTTTTGAACTCCCTATTTATAATATGAAATATTCTTATGCAATAAGAGACGTGATGAGTCATCGCGTTCGCGTCTATCTACCAGGGACCGCTTCTAACCAACCTTTGACCTATTTTCATACCTGCACATAAATTAAATCGGCCCCGGCCAATCATATAATAAGCTTAACTGATGATTCAGTGTTTACCAAGCAAATCAGCAAATTTATTTTGCTCATGCGCAGAATTACTACGTAATATTAAGTAACCCGCTGACCTTCTAGCTACCAGAATAATTCTATTGGTTCCAAGATAATCTGGGTCGTGCATTTCCCCCTCCCTACAATTAAACCGGGTAGTTTCAGGTGGTCGGATTTATCCTAATCGTCCAATAAAAATAACCCAGAAATAATAACTACACGCTCAAACCCTAATAATAATAAAAGAACACAATTAATTACCTGGAAAAGAAAAAAAAATGGGGCGAGTTGAAATTAAAAATAACAGTTACTCCTCACAGTATGACAGAGAGAGTCAGAGTGAAATATTTTCTTTAGTACAGGAAAGATTGTATCATCTGCACTCTGTTTGACTATTGTTTAATTTTATTGGATAACGTTAAGTGGGAACTGTGTTCTTTCTTTACTGTCTATACTGTAACCTAGTGCTACACGTTTAACCTTTGGGGTATTAACTTGTTGAGTTCTTATCTTCTCAGTGAGGGGAGGGCACAGGTATTCTGTTATTTTTCTATATATGTAATTCTGATGTATTTGATCTTTCTCTTTTTAGATATTCGATGTTGTAAAGTTTAATGATAATAAACAACAAAAGAACTAAACTTTGTGTGTTGGTCAGACCCATACCCAAATTAACCAGTTTTTTCACGTTTTTGTGTCTTGTTGTCACATAGCTGTGTGTGAGTGTTTAGTGTAACTTATATTTCCAGATATAGGGAGGTGCAAGATTGTCTTATACTAAATTATAGTCGTATAGATAGGCTGGACTAGAGAAACTACTCAGTCCAGAGACAGATCTTCTCCTTAAACCATCCACTCGTGAAAATCTATTTTCTTACACCTTTACTGCTCACGTACTATTACTATCCCTATACTCAGGCGGGACCTTACATAACTTTAAAACCTATCTAAGCACGACAGCAACTCTGAATAATTCTGACGTTTTAAAATTTAGCCGATCGACCGTGCTCGAAGCCAAATTCACACGATTGTAGGTGAAGTAGACAAGTTTGCTGGTAAAGTAGACAGGTTTGCTGGTAAAGTAGACAGTTTTGCTGGTAAAGTAGACAGGTTTGTTTGTAAAGTAGACAAGTTTTTTGGTAAAGTAGACAGGTTTTTGGTAAATTAGACAGGTTTTTTGGTAAATTAGACAGGTTTGTTGGTAAATTAGACAGGTTTGTTGGTATGGTAGACAGTTTTGTTGGTAAAGTGGACAGGTTTGCTGGTAAGGTAGACAGGTTTGCTGGTGAAGTAGACAGGTTTGTTGGTAAAGTAGACAAGTCTGCCATTGCTTCCTATTTTCATTATCTGTTATTGTATATCAATATTTACTCGTTTGTTTTTTCTACAATTATCTAATCACTAGTAAGGTCTGTGATTATATTTCAGAAGAGAAAACATTGTTCATGTCTTGAAGAATGTGTAATCTTTTTGTTTCGATAGTTTCCATCACACTAATATGAAAGGACGTAAGTGATTTCTTACAAACATTCATTGGGACTAATATGAATTGCCAGGACTATAAATGTGGAAGTGATTGGTTAAGTATATTTAGAAAAATGCTCAATAAGAAATACGTTGTTCTCTTAGCTTAGCGATATTTAGAACGGTCGTTTTTTTTTTTTTTCTCTCCTTAAGATGACAGAATTACACACCTGGATAAGTTTAGTTTGCACTTACCTTCTCCTTGTGTTTTGGATCTTCCTGTATTACTTTTAACCTTTGGGATTGCAGAAAAATGAATACCTTCTAATGCTATCAACTGGTTTCTTCAATGTGTATCCTTGTGAAAGAGAAAGTCTTTCTCTCACTTGTTGTTCTACAGAACATACTTTTTGTTCTACAGAACATTAGCCTGGTCATTTTCATCAGTTCCACATTGTTGATATTGCCATGCCATTTTAATCCTTCTATTCTGCGCAAACAGCCACCCATGAAAGTCTGCAGCCTCTAGCTTGTCCATGTTCCAAAACCATGCAACATAACAGTCTTGATGTTTTAGTGAAGGATTTGTATTTCTGTGTTGTACATGATTGTTTATACCCTAATTATAACCTATATGGGGTTGAACCAGGTATCCCTTGCACACGACAAACACCAGTTTTCAAGTGCAGGGTTCAAAAATCAAACTAAATATGATTTCTTTTAATTTCCATATATTTTCCAATGCAACGAAAGCTCCCCCTGCCTTATATAATTCTTATTTTGATATCACGGTCTGTTTCTCCAACTTGTCTCTACTGCTGCCATGAATATACGTTTGAGTTCACATCCTGTAGGGGTGTTTCTGTACGTACAATCTTTCGCTCATTCAGTTAAATTCAACTCTCTTCGCAGCATTGACCTTTCTGCCCTGTTCAAGGTCTTTGTGGTGGTTTTAGATGTTATGAATGTTGGTGTTATTTTTATAGTGTAACTGAGTGAGGTCAAGCTGTGAAGGCCCCTGAGTATGACAATTGATGAGGTGTGTTCGCAGGGAACCTTTCTGCTACCACCCTAAGATCTCACTCAGACTTATTTTAGACTAGTATGTCTGATAGCTACGTCTAATGTCTAGGGTAATGAATTTGTGGTGTGATGGTAACCCAATACTCAAGACACTCACAAATATTAAGTTCTATGATCAAATCGACTAACACTGTGTTTTAAGTTTGGTATTAGAAAATCTGTTTTACAATTTTATTAGTCCTGAACCTAATATTCTTTTGATCAGGACTGTCAAATCAAATGAAATCCGTTTATATATATATATATATATATATATATATATATATATATATATATATATATATATATATATATATATATATATATATATATATATATATATATATATATATATATATATATATATATATATATATATTCAATTCAATCAAATAAAAAGGACAAACTGTCCAAGCACATACTTTAAAATCGAATAATGATGTTACTAAACTTATATTAATTCTTAATTTGTACTGGATGGCGGGTCGGGGTGTTCACATCATACCCGGTCTGTCTTCCTAAAGTTTCTTTTCTCTTTATACATGTTTATTGGTGGAAAAGTCTTTATTACTAATACAGTTCAGTTATTATCTGGTGGAATAGTTGATGAATTTTCCTCGGGCCAGGTTTGTTGTACTTATCTGGCCCTTGAAGATAGAAGATAGTTGTCTTTCCGGCCAACGGCCACTGTTGTACTTGTCCAAAAGTAATAGGGTAGACAGCGTGTACACCTATCACTACTGGAATACACAGTCTTCTCAAATTCTTCACTCAGAAATCTGGCACTGGGCTAGTGCCAGACAAAAACCCTGTAACATGAAATTATGTTCTGTCTTAACATAATATCTAATCCACCAATTTTACAAACACTAATATATAATATATTTAAAATAACAGACATGGGTCAGCTCTATCTGACCAACCCAGCTCATCCGCATAAATGATGTAACAAGTAGGACCAGTTTCACATTCCTCTCCCCTAATGGCTGCAACACCTCTGCCATTCTCAATGATCTTTTTCTATTAAATGTGAAAGGTGAGATGATCCATGGTGACAACCTATAAAATATTTTAGTTCCACATCTCTTGTAGCTTGTTATATGAGGGATCAATCTCTAGGCCCTGCAGAAGTCGGCTAGGGACCTAGTCTATGTACTTACAGTCGTAATATTTGTCATATGGCAGTATCTCACACTCACATTTTAAAATAAAATATTAATAATTTCTGTCTTACCATAAATTCAATGAAAACACACAGGTACGTTGAATTGGCACAACTTCAGACGTGCCACTGGCTGGACTATGATGCCTTTTTATTTTACTTTAATATATATTTAATAAGTCAAGTCACACTTCACAGACTTTCAATCGGCCTGTTCAATGGACAGTAATAATTCAAATGGCGTCGAGCCTTCAACTTTTTTTTCTCAATATTAGCTAAGCTGGCCAATGGGATCGGACGATTCCCAATTCTGACTTCAATTTGAAAATAAAGCCAAAATTACAGCCCAATTTCGGGGTACCTCTGTCTGTCGGTCCGTCCCGATCTTGGCGTTAGTTAAAAATAGACTTGCTTTTTGGCCTAATGCATTTGCCTCTCCCTCCTAAAGTTCCCCCCTTGGACTTTGATCCTCCCTCTTCTGCTTCTTTTCAACACCGCGTGCAAAAAATTGTCACCGATAGTGAATGCAAATACGAGGGTCTGCTTGTCAGTCTGTACGAACCAATATAGTATTTTGTCAATATCTCTACTATTAATTGGGCGTTATTGGAGAATAAAACATATTATTAATCAGAAGATCATATTCTATCAAATTAACTAAGTTTTATGGTCCTAATCCTAGTAATTATGAATTCCATATATTTTCCATATTATTTGGCAATTTCTACTTTTATATAAATCCACCATCTTTCCCCCTCCTTCCCGTTTTTCAAACCGAAACAACAAGTTGGTTACGTCAGAAAATTATGCTACTTGGCAGACACAGCGCTGTGTGTGTGGTTATATATGTCAAACTGCGTGCCGATAGAACGAACAAGTACAGTAGAACTCCATTTATCCGAACCCCAATTATCCGAACATCCAATTATCCGAACACTTTTTCCAGAAAAGAAAAAAAATCAATCGCCACCAGTCACGTTAGACTACATTTCTGAATCTTTTCATGCGGCAAGCTTCAAATGTGTGCGAACAATTTGTAGAGGATGGGATGGGCTAATGGTCGGTCGCTTACGTACAGGAAGTCAGTTAGATCATAAAGTCAGTTAATATCTGGTTTACCAATCCAGTGTACGTGTGCGTTCTAGGCAGAACACTGGCTAAACAGACAGTTCAACTTAAAATAATTGTGTCTGCTACTACAGCAGAATAATTTTGGTGTACAAGTATTTCTCTGTGCGATATGGCATCTTCCAGTAGGCCTAAGGCATATAAAAGGAACCGCAATGTTTTGTCAATTGAAACGAAAACAGAAATTATCAAGAGACTAGGAAAAGGTGAAACTGTGTCTTCACTTGCGAGGATTTTCAATGTTGGGAAAGCTACCGTCTCCGACATCAAAAGTAAAAAGGATAAAATTATGAGTTTTGCATCGAAATTGGAGAGTGAAAATAGGTCGAAGAAACGTAAAACCATGAGAAGTGAGAAATATTTGAAATTGGAAGAGGCTTTGTATATATGGTCTCTGCAAAGAAGAAGCAAATCGGAACCTATCTCTGGCTCTCTATTCTGTGAAAAGGCACTTCAGTTCAACAATCAACTTGACGGTCCTCCTGACTTTAAATCTCGTTATGGCATACGAGAACTGGAGATTCAAGGGGAATCTTTATCTAGCGATGCAACTGCCGCTGAAAATTTTAAAGAAACATTCTTGGCTTTTTTGGAAGAAGAAGGTTATTCACTCGATGATGTGTATAATGCCGATGAGACTGGCTTATACTGGAAATCATTGCCTCAAAAATCACTTGCATCTCAGCGCGAAGCAGCTGCCCCTGGGTTTAAAAAGTGCAAAGAGAGAGTAACAATTTTGGTAGCCGCGAATGCCAGTGGAAGTCATCGTTTACCGGTGCTAATGATCGGCAAAGCCAAAAAACCACGTTGTTTAAAGAATGTGACATGTCTCCCATTGTGCTACAAAGCACAGAAGAGTGCTTGGATGAATAGTGAAATATTTCTTGATTGGTATACAAATCAGTTCATCCCAAATGTGAAGAGGTTGAGAGAACAAGAAAAGAAAACTGGAAAAGTAATTCTTCTACTGGACAATGCACCATCTCATCCAGAGACGGATACATTGAATGCAGTTGATGCAAATTTTAAAGTAATTGTTCTGCCTCCCAATGTAACAGCACTGATTCAACCAATGAATCAGGGTGTTATAGCAAAGCTTAAAAAGATGTACAAGAAGGAAGTCCTGCGTCGTTTATTGTTGGCTGAAGATGAAGAAAGTGTGGTGGCGTTTTCCAAAAAGCTTAATCTCAAAGACTGCTGCTATATGTTAGCTGATGCTTGGACCACCCTGTCACAAGATAATCTCAACAAGGCTTGGAATAGATTGCTTGGGAAAAAAGGAGGAAATGAAACTACTGCAGTGGACACAAATGATGATTGTATAAATGAAGTTGTGGAACTGTTTCAATGCCCGGATTTTCGGACTGTGACAAAGATGATGCACACATGTGGCTAGAAGATGATAATGATTCTGGTTTTCAGTTTTTGAATGACGAAGAAATTTTGTCTTTTGTGCAAGAAGAAAACCAAATACATGTAGTGACCAATGACGAAGACTCCTCAGAAGTACATGATGTACTTGTAGATTATGAAGAAAACCCAAAACGTCGACCAAGTCCTGAAGAGGCCTTTATAGCACTAGAATCAGCGATGGCTTGGTACGAGCAAGAAGATGACAGCTGTCCTACACAGCTTCTGCTGTTGAAGAGAATGCGGGACTTAGCAACCAAAAGGAGACTATCCAGTTTGGTGCAAAAGAGGATTCCTCATTATTTTAAATAGTGGGCTACATCTGTGCAAGTACATGTATACGTAAGTTGCGCCTGGTTTTGAATCGTTTGTAATGTTATTTTGAAAACATTTCTCTTTCTTAAAAAAAAAAAAAAATTAATACAAGTAGTACATACACTGCAGTGTAATGACAGATTTTGGTGATATAGTAATCTAATACAGTGTGGGTATTATTATTACATTACAAGTAAATATGTTTTATAGTGTATTTTCCTTGTGATGGTTAATTATTTTTAGAAATATGTGTACATGTACTCGATACATTATGTAATCCAATTATCCGAACATTTGATTATCCGAACGATGCTCGGTCCCATGGGGTTCGGATAAATGGAGTTCTACTGTATTGGCTTCTCGTTGTATTTTTAAATCTGCCGCTAGCGATATCGCTCGCTCGCTGACAATTTTGTGGTTCAAACCAACACGTGCCAAAAGTATCATTATTCCGTCTCTCTCTCTCTCTCTCTCTCTCTCTCTCTCTCTCTCTCTCTCTCTCTCTCTCTCTCTCTCGCATTCCTTCTGGACGAATAAACCTTTCGTCTCAAAATGTTATAAATAGTTTTCCAAGGCATTAGAAAACGATAGTACTATTTATTCTACAAGACGGCCTGCCAAAATCCATACGATTGCTGGCGTGGGCGAAAACGAAACGTTACAACTTCACCATTATTATCCCTACATTTCTTTGACTTATAAATACTACAAATTTTATAGGTGTATCAATGTATATCATCACAGTCTTTCAATATCTTTTATAATCTATTTTTCATTTCTGTATCCTATTCCATTCTCCTTGTGGTTTTTTTTCGAGCTTCCTCAATGTCTCTGTTGCGTACTTTTTGGGTCCTTAACAGTAATAAAGTAGTCATGGGTCCTACTTCTGTTGAGAGGGTGCGCATCAACATATGTGGTAAGAATATATTGGTAATTTAAATTCATCGCGCACGGGAGCGCACATATTTGTGCATAAGTATTTTCGCGTTTTTTGTTGCTAAACAGTAGATGACGTAGTGACCTCAGTGAGAGATGTAATGGCTGGTACAGAAGTCAGACATTGGTCTGTTTGTTTTGAACCCCATGTTGGGGGTAAACTTCAAGTGATTACTATTTTATACGGCCTTCCTAGTGGAAGCTAGCGCCGTGTGGTTCTCACCGTAAGTCTTTTTATTGAAGTAAAATGAAGATAAATATTTATGCAATTTTTGCCATGTTGGAATCTAGTCAGCACATTCAATGAGAGTGTACTGAAATGGATCAACGATGAAGTAAAGTCAGTGAAGCCAGCCTAGTATTTTGTAAGTACGTGCCGTTTGAAAGAACTGTATTTCCAAAACGTGAATACAAAATATAATGTATATTTCCGCCGTCCTATGGAATACGGCAGATGACGAGAGGTAAATTGAATTCAGGAATTAGGATTTTAAATGCACTATTTACCATGACGCCTCAATGATGATGATCGAATGTCCTACATGTATGTTATTTACGAGGCCAGTTTAAAGATGGGATTTTTCTGTGATGTCCGATATACCTCATGACCATAAGATGTCCGTCTACCCTTGAAAGGTCAGCCGTTATGAAATTATATGTTGATCATCCATGAACATAGATACACTAAATAAGATGTCCTGAGATTATAAGATGAACTGTTGATATAATACCTATGATGATGTTCATAATCGTCTGTTTTACGTCCGTCAATAAAAAGTGATGTCTATTGTGAGGATCGGATTTCAAGATGAATATTTTGACAGTTCCACGTTATTTGATATTAACCTTGGCCCACGTTTTCGGCCCACAATGAATACATTCGCGTTATTTAAATTTGTCGGCCATATGTAAGCCCGACCGTAGCTGATTGTAATTTAAGTCAGCCCTACCAGAATAAAAGCACGATTCCAGTTGGCGGTCATTTGGATCTGAAAAGAGCCTTTACAGTCTCTTATCCCGTGAATTCCAGAATAAGGTCTGCCTTGTAATGATATCAAATGGTTACCTCAGTGTGTACCCTATCCAAAGCAAGCGTTGTTTGCTCACCTCTTGCTCCACAGGCATTTGTCTGGTTCTTTACATCAGTTCCTTGTTAGGGATCTTGTCCGTACCATTTGAATCTCTTTTTTCGGCACATACACCCATTTATAAAAGCCTGTAAGTTCTTCGATGTTTATTTTTCTTGTTCTCCATGTTTCAGTGCTATTCAGTAGGCTTCCTTCTTATTATTTTTTTTAAATTGAAAATTCTTTTTTGATGTTATTAATAGAAAGAAGGGGTAGTGTGCCAACCAGTCAAAAGACGCGAGCTCGCTGCAGCCGATCGATATTGTTATGGCGTTTACTAGGAGAATGAAGTGTGTAAATTATAAGATGGATTTGTGTATCGTATAAGCTAATGCAATGACAGAAAGTGGTGGAAATTATATCATTTTTCGAATGATAACTCCAACTCTATGCATGCCTAAGGAATAATGGATGGAAGGATTACTTTTGGAGAAATATGCAAGTGAAAGCGTCAATATAACGAAAGCTGCTGTGTTGATCATCTTTAAAAATTGGTTTAAAATCGAAATCAGAACCAATTGTGGAAAACTACATATAGAAAGAAAGCAGATATTCTGGGGAATGGGAGGAGATAAATAAAAACGTCTTGGATAATGTCACGGGATTGCCTCCCCTTGCTGTGCAGTAGTAGTCCACTAATGGTCACAATGCAAGCGTATCTAAAAGTAGGTCGTCCAAAGTATCTATCTTCGCGCAAGATTACTCTGGGCAAAGATATAGATAGAAGATGAATCGCGTTTTTATCTGAGGGGAGTCTTCACAAGATATTCCCAGAAGTTAAGAACAAACGCTGCTTAAGGGCTGAGCAAATTTGTTAACTTTTTATCTGGTCCGTCGCCTTTTGTGAAGGGTTTATGCAAGGATTCTGGCCCGTTCAAGCGCCCAGTTAGAGTAATCCAACGAATGCCCTCTTATAAGTAATGGCTCTATATTTATATTTATGTATTTATCAAGAAAAACTGGCTCATACGTTTGCTTTCGTGCAAATAAACTGAATCAACTATTATTGTTTAACGTAAAATAACATACAACAAATTTAATAGTCAATTAGTTGAACAAGTTAAAATAAGGATTAAATGGGGTGAAAGTTATATTACATTTGTCCTCATTGAGGTTTTGGTAGGGCGTTAATAATGTCCGTATTTTTGCTGTAGCCTGTTACACACAACTGTCACATAGCTGTGTGTGAGTGTTTAGTGTAACTTATATTTCCAGCTGAGTCCTGCAGCTGTAGTTACGTCACTTCTTTTTGGTGATGAGTACACTTCTCCACATAATTCGTCCACTGTAGGCGGTTGGTGGTGATTCTCATCTCTCACACTAGTGGCGTAGGAACTTCAGTACTTAAGTCTGATGTCTTGTAACCACGAACTGTGACAAATTAGAAAGAAACAAATGCCTCAGTACATTTGTTCTCCGCAAACTAACAGGCCCATTTTCACGCGCTCCACCCATGAATGTTAACCTCTCAGAAGAATTAAATTCCGGAGCACACAATGTAACTCAGGGAATATGATGAAAATTCACCAATATCCTTCTGGGTATTAACTAGAAAATTGCGTCTGGAGTGCATGAATAATGATTTGCCTGAATTACAATTAAAAAGGTATATAAATCTCACAAAATGATTTTATACACTTTAGGCACATGGAATCAATTTGTTGTTGCACTACAAGACGCCACCAGGCGTGATGGCCACTGGCTGCTTTGACGGTTGGCGGCTAAGGATCAAAGAAGAAAGAAGGCACATGTGATGTAATTATCACTCATTACTCGTCGCTACTCCCGTTGGAGTCTGGGGTCGCTCTGCTGTCGGGTTTCCCTCACGACTAGTCAAAAACAATCACCAGCTCTTGCAGTAGTGGTTCGTGCATATACTATTTTCATATTTTGAGGTTGCCAGTCTCGTATATAACCACTTAGCAAGAAACCTGTAAAATTTACATTAGTAAATAAATTGTTTACACTTACCCCAAAATTTTGGGAATACACACTTCTCCTGACACAGATTAGAATAGACCCACGGCCCTTTAGTTAGATACTGTTCGAATCTCTTTAGGTCTGGGAATATGAGTTAATTCCTCTGATAGCTGGGGTTCTGTAAATTCCTGGCCTGAGAAAACTGTTTGTATAATTCCTCTTATGACTTGGTCTGGGAAATATGAGTTAATTCCTCTAACTGCTGGTGTTCTATGTATCCTGCCTGGGAAAACTTTTGTTAAAATTCCTCTCTGACTCCTTGTAATAAAATTTCCAAGTTTCCAGTCTTGTATTAAAATGGCGGGTTTACTTGTAAATTCCAAAGTTGCCCAATACTCGATCTGGTACTTATAGTTGTGGAATTGTAAGTCCTATCCTCTTTCCTCTGGCTTGTAGGAGGTGTTTAGTTGATGCTGCGATGCAGTCTGTGCTGTTCTGTCTCTGATTTCTACAGATTATATCTCACAATCCTTAGTTTCAAATCCCAGCTGTGTTCCCGCCAAAAGTTCCAATCAAATCATAGTAGATTCTGGAGAACCAATCCAATCTATCTAGCACTGTTTGGGTGGGAAAGTTTATCATTATTCATCCCACGCATATATAAAATATTAATTTTAATATCCACACGTGACCTCTTACAACAGTGATGTCAAGTCGTTACCTAAGACTTCCGGCGCACCTCTGTTTATCACAATATTGTGACCATGTGTTCCTGGCGTAATGTTTTCCGCCCAGATGTCTATCCAGACAGATTATTTAATTGTCCCCTCTATCTGCATGCCTCCGCCATACAGACGTCTAGTCAGACCGTGTTGTCTTCTTTCATACAAGTTTGTGCCAACACGATCAGTTGCTTTCCAATGGGGTCAAATGTTTGCCCGACACGTTTCCACTGGTGGTCATACGGATTATGCGATACGTGGGTGACCGGTCTGACGACTGGGTATTTGTTACGCACGGATCATTATTATTTTTCGTTTGTATAAACATTTTTTCATATGTATGATCATTTTTTTGACTGAAGTGTGTATTATGTTTTCTATGGTCAAAGGGACATAATCCGAGTTATCGAGACTACAATTTTTTAGGAGTTGCCTTCTCTTGTATAGAGACACGTTCGGTCTATAATTTCTTGAACGAAGCGTGACCACATCTCCTTATTTGGTAGTACCAGTCAACTATGGTAGATGTCTGAAACCTTTCTTAACGCTTCTTTTCATGACCATAAAAGGCGCGACTGTGTAAGACTTTTATCTCGAATGTTCTTAGAATCGTCTTATTGTGAACGGCAACTCAGAGATTGTCGTTCTGCGCATGTCAAAAGCTGGGAGTTCGTTCTGTGTGTTCCGCCCAGTTGGGGCAGTTTAGAAATGGTTTAAGAAGCGAGCAGACGCAACTGCGTCTTGTGATTCTCTGAGGGAAATACAGTGTCTTTGTGAGTTAGTTAGCTAACTAGACTATTTCCCAGTATTATTCACGCCTGCCTGGAGGCATATGTTCATGGTTGATTTTCCGAAATAAGGTAATTCCTCTTGTATCGAACTTTATGCTATCATCTAGAGGTTCGTCATTTTGTCGCCTATTTGCTCGCCTGTGTGATGCAAAATGGAGAGGTACTTTGACTAGGATTAAGTCACCGGTATCTGTATACCTGAACTAGTTAAATATATATGGGTCGCTCTAGACCAACAAGACTATTGTCTGTGTTCCAGGATTCGTTATATCAGAGATCACGTCCAAGTCAGATGGTTAGACTTAGGAACATTATAAAGGTCGAGCTGACCTGTAGCCCATGTATGCTATTCACGTGCAGACAGTGAACGGACTTATTGTATACAACTGATCTGCTAGCATCAGAATGGGAGCATTTATTATTGTTTATGAACATTGAAGATCTGTAGCTGACACTGTTGCAGAAGTTATAGAAATTATTATTATTTATACAGCTTCACGAACTAGAACTCTATGATTTATGAATTTCTGAATCTATTGAACTGTGATGTCTTATGACGCATATATACAACAGCTGTCATTGCTGACTACAGAAATTGTTTTCAATGTGCCATATCATCTTGCTGAACTCGTTAACTATGTTGATGTCATAAGTATCATGACTGTTTTGTGGCGTGCAATAAATGAAGAGAAACTTATACAACGAAGTTACCCTTTCTATGACTCTACACGTCATGTTGCCTGTGTGATAACCCTGTGAACTGTTCCACTACCACATACACAGCAACATCCTAAATCAGAGAAGACACCTACATCTTACACTTTAATACCAGGTGTCGATAAGGGTGGCAAGTTACCACTTCAGCACAAATCCACCCTTATCATTTTTGGTGGCCAGAGCTGGTTCTATCATCTGATATTTTGGCGCACCATATCATTTTTGGTGGCCATAGGTTGGTTCACTCTGATTCCAGCTATCAAGGGGGTCAGCAAACCCAGACATCATCATCATACTAGATACAACTACAGCATCAACTACCACCTTACAAGAAATTTTATTGAAAGTATCCGGATTTTCTGACAGTTGCTGATTTTGAAACTACCCGGCGCTGCTCGGCAATATTGAAGTTTATGTAAAATTAGAAGGACAAGTACCGAGCGAATGGATTTCCTGATCTGGTGAAAAGAAGGACAAGTGCCGTAACAACTGTTCCGGTCTCAGGGGTACTGTTGCGGGTTCAGAAGGTCAAGTGCCGGTTAAATCAATTTAGAAGATTCAGAAGGTCAAGTGCCGTAACAACTGTTGCAGTATTAGAAGCTCATTTCCTTCGTCATGGCTGTTTATGGGAGCAGAAGTTAATCAACGTTGGATCATTATCCTCAGAATGCTGATTACATCCTGTTCTGCACCGTGCTGACGCTGGATTTATAGAAGTTAAGTGGCCTGTTTTGTTTGTGAACTGTGCCCTTATGTTCTAACTGAGCCTTCTGTACTTTCACACTTTCTCCTATTGTTTTCATGATACATGTTTATATGTTATATGTTATTTGTTATTTGTATATTTATATGTTTATATTTCAGCGGGTTTTCTCGGTTGGGCGGTGTCTTTCAGTAGAAGATACCACGTCACAGAGGTTCTACTGTTAGCGTTTTCGTTAGGGACTGTGCGAATTTCCTACAGTGAAATTTGCTAGCGACAATCGTTGCTATATCTGTTTAGTTGTGACGAGTTGTGCTTTATTTTTGTTTCTTGTATATATATATTTTTTTTCTTTTTTCTTTTCTCTCTTTCTTTGTGTTTTTTAGTTTCGATTTCGATTGTTTGTATTTGTAGGTCTCCCCTTTGCTATTATTCAGTTCTTTACGTATATTTTTGTGTATACACTGTAGCGTCATTTGTTAGTCATATCTTCGCATATTTCTTTTTAGTTTTGCTGTTTGTGTATTTGACTTATGCGAATGTTTTCGTATTGTTTGATCTTTGTTGTTGTTTACATTGACTTTGATCTTTGTTGATTGTTTACATTGACTCTGATCTTTGTTATTGTTTACATTGACTCTGATCTTTGTTGTTGTTTACATTGACTCTGATCTTTGTTGTTGTTTACATTGACTTTGATCTTTGTTATTGTTTACATTGTTGGTGACCTTTGTTATTGTTTACATTGTCTTGTTATTGTTTACATAGTTCTTGCATAGTTAGCTTTCACTATTGTTAATATATGCTCATGCACTATTGGTCTATAGTGCACTTATCATAACAAACTGGTGTTTTTTGCTTATGCACTATTGTAGTGCAGTTATGATAAATAACTGATGGTTATGCACTGATTTGGGTAGTGCACTGATAATTAAGAGGTGACTTGTGATATTATTATACATTTGATAATACAAGTTGGTGTCAACTCCTGTTTCCCACAGAGATTGGGTTCAACATAGAGATTATACAAGCACTTTATTAAGTCTTGTTGCTATTTAACATTGAAATAAGATAATTAATTATTTCAGGTTCTGTACTCACATTTTAGACATCATGTCTACATTTGAGTACTTTATTGAGCAGGGTAAAGCCCTTGGGAAGACAGGTGATAAATTAGAAGAATTTGCGACTGTTCAATATGCCAAGGCATTGAAGTCGGAAGAAAAGAAAATGAAAGAACAAACTGAACAAAAGAGAATAGAGGCTGAAATAGAACAAAAGAAACTGCAGATGCAGGTGGAGGAAAAAAGATTTCAAATGGAAATGGAAAAACAAAAAAAAGAAGCTGAAAATAAGAGACTTGAAAAAGAAGCTGAAAATAAGAGACTTGAAAAAGAAGCTGAAAATAAGAGACTTGAAAAAGAAGCTGAAAATAAGAGACTTGAAATAGAGGCTGAAGAAAAAAAGTTACAGGCCCAGGCTGAAGAAAGAAAGTTACAGGCTGAGGCTGAAGAAAGAAGGTTACAAAGAGAGGCTGATGAGAGAAAAGCAAAAATGGAACATGATGAAAAAGTCTTAGCTTTAGAGTTAGAGAAGTTAAAGTTATTGAACACTGGTAATGCTAATGATGCAAATAAGGTGTCAAATAAGACTAATGCTAAGGATTTCAAGCTTAATCTACCAGCATTTAATCCCTCAATCGATGATATAACATTTTATCTAGATAGATTTGAAAGTGCATGTAATGTGCATAATATAGATAAAACATTATATGTGTATCATCTGTCCAAGATACTTAGAGGTGATGCTTTGACTTTGTTGAGTATGGTAGATGTGCCTGACAAAAACAACTATGAGGTTGTCAGGGCGGCATTGTTAAAGAAGTACCAACTTAACGAGGACGGATATCGTCTTAAATTTAAAACCATGTTACCAGAAACTGGAGTTGAATTCTCTGAATTCATCTCAGGCATCCGTCTTACTTTTTTACGATGGGTTGAGTTGTCTAAGACAGAAAATACATTTGAAGCTCTTATGGATTTACTACTTAGAGATAAGGTTATGTCTTCTGTTAATGAAGCTTTTCTATCTTTTCTTCATGAGCGTAAGCCTAAAAACATAAAAGAAATGGAAGAATACTGTAGCCAGTATGTTACTGCGCATCCGCACATAACCATTAGTAACTCTAAGGTGAAAGAAGGTCTGCCAGTTGCTTCGGCAGCACCTTATGGCCCAAATTTTATGCGTAAATTTCAGGGTAGCCAGAAAAATTTCAATAAAAAGAGTAATCGTAATTATGCCCAGAACCATAGTGATCAATTCCAGGGTGATTCTTCTTCCCAGAACTGGAGACAACCTAATACTACACGTTATTCTACTCCGGTTAACTTTAGAAATTTTCACAAAGGTAATCGGTATAGAGGAAAATATTTTATGCAGAGACCTCAATACCAAGATAATAGAGGTTCTCAACAGCATAGAGATAGTAATGACAGTTATGGAAACTGGAACTCAAACCAGGATAAAAATTACAGTAGGGACTTTAATGATAATTGCAGAGGCAATAATGGTCGCGGTAGATCGCAACATAAGAGAAAAAGATATCAACAGACAAACTCTGTTCAACAAGAATCTCAGGGAGCAGATAAACAGGTTAATAATGATAAAGACCATAATGCTATCGGATGCTCATCTTTTGATTTTGGTAGGGCAAATAAATGTATCCAATGCAGTACTTTATTTGATCCGAAAACCGTTAGTACTCTAAGCTGTGGTCATCCTTTGCCCGCTCTTCCTGCTAATGTTGCTCATGATGGGAGAGGTTCTCTTATATTACATAAGGGGCTAGTAAATAGTAATCCAGTCTCAGTGTTGTTTGATTCTGGATGTACTACTGTCGGCGTTAGGCAATCTCTTGTAGATCCATCCTGTGCTACAGGAAAAGTCATCAAATGTGTCACATTTGGTGGCACGTTAGAAAAGTATCCTACTGCTATAATACACATTGCTACTCCTTTCTTCACGGGAGAGGTCCACGCGTGTCTACTTCCAAACCCTATTGCGGACCTTATTATTGGTCGTATTCACGGAGTTAGGGAATGTACCCCACAGCAGATTGCTGTTTGGGAAGAGCAAAACATTGAAGCTACCAATGCGGTGGTCACAAGAGCACATGCTCTGGATCCACCTCAAACTTCATTAACTAATAATGATGAAGTAAATGACCAAGATAGTCACTTGACTATTACACGTGACTCATTTATCAAATTGCAAGAAGAAGATCCTTCTTTACAAAAATTCTTCATTCTAGCAAAAAAAGGTGATCCTAATCAGAACACTAATAGGAAATCTTGGATTTCTATGAAGAACGGCGTACTTGTACGTATGGTACAAGACTCGACTACGTCCACTCATTCACAAATTCTTGTGCCTAAGAGCATGAGATTGCAAATATTGCAACATGCTCATGACTCGCAATGTGCTGGACATATGGGTTTTTCCCGTACAAAGTCGAGGGTTCTTGCGGCTTTCTTTTGGCCATTTGTGAGCAAGGACATACGAATGTACTGTCGCTCTTGCAAAGTATGTCAGGAGGTCAAATCTAAAGGACCACGACATGCTGCGCCTATCCAGGCTGCTGACATTCCTATTCGCCCTTTTCAAAAAATGGCAATAGATATTATCGGTCCTTTTAGAATTAAGTCGGCTAGAGGACATCAATTTATCCTTACATGTGTCGATATGTGCACACGTTGGCCAGAGGCAATACCTCTCAAGAGCATCTCAACTGCTGATATCGCAGACGCTCTTTGGCTGATATTTTCTCGCTTGGGTTTTCCCGGAGAAATATTGTCAGACCATGGCACTCAACTTATATCAGACACTATGTCACAGGTAATGTCTATGCTACACATTAAAAGGTCTCTCAGCAGTATCTATCACCCAATGTCTAATGGGTTGGTCGAACGTTTAAATAGGACTCTGAAAACTTTACTTGGTAAAATAACTGAGGATCATCCTCAGGATTGGGACAGGGTCTTACCCGCGGCTCTCTTTGCGTATAGAGAGGTCCCCAATGAACATACGGGGTTTTCCCCTTTTGAACTTGTCTTTGGCGCGCAACCGCGCGGCCCTATGTCTTTACTTCACGATCTAATCACTGCCGATAATATTAGCGATGAGACTCAATCTTCTTATGAGTACGTCATTGCTCTTAGGCAAAAGATCATCGAGGCATGCAAACTAGCAACTTCGTCTTCAGAATTTGCTAAAGAAAAGGCAAGGCAGTTTGCAAATAAGAATAGATGTCTACGACAACTTTGTCCAGGTGACAAAGCTCTCGTTCTACTTCCTTCAAGGGAGAACAGACTTCTAATTGCATGGAAAGGTCCATATGCAATAGTCTCCAAAATTTCTGATGTCGACTATGTTGTCGATATTGATGGAAAGCATAAAACTTTCCACATAAATATGCTCACAGAATTTTATGAAAGACCTGACTATTTGCAGCCTATTTTCCAGGCTACGGACAATTCACAAGCAACTCATGGTCAGTACTCATCTCTGTCAGTTATACAGGATGAGGAAACTACTTTTTCTGATGTCAATCTTCCTCTTTCTATGGTCCCACTTTATTCTACGGAATCTTGGAAAAACGTGACCGTTTCTCCAAATCTTTCCGCTGAGGAACATCGACAAGTTTCTTCGATGTTGCAAACATTTCAGGATGTTCTTACAGACATCCCGGGACACACACATGTCATAGAACATGACATTGTGCTAACTGATCACAATCCTATCAGAGTCAGACCATATCCAATACCTATCCATTTCCAGTCTCAAGTCGAAAAAGAATTGGATGAAATGATACGTTTGGAAATCATTGAACCATCCACTTCAGCATACTCTTCGTCTATGGTTATTGTTCGAAAGAAGGATAATAACATTCGCATTTGCGTAGATTATCGCAAATTGAACCAAGTTACGAAGTTCGATGCTGAACCTATGCCTTCATTAGAAGAGCTACTCAATAAACTTTCTAATTCTAGATTCTTTACCAAACTAGATTTGTCTAAAGGTTATTGGCAAGTCCCGCTAACTGAACGTGCCAAACCTTTTACAGCTTTTTCTACACCTAGGGGTTTATTCCAATGGAATTTCATGCCTTTTGGTCTTATGAACGCCCCTGCTACATTCGTACGCATGATGCGGCGAATTCTCGCATATCGTACAGATGTCATAGCATACCTAGATGATATCTGTCTATTCAGTGATTCTTGGGAAGATCACTATTTGGGTTTATACGAATTACTGTCTACTCTTCGCGAGTATAACTTGACTGCAAAACCCTCTAAAGCCTTTATAGGATTTAGCGAGATTTCTTTCCTAGGTCATCGGGTTGGTCATGGTCTTTTAAAGACAGAGGACCACAATGTTTCAAAAATACTTAACATTTCGGTCCCTAAGACGAAGAAACAAGTAAGGAGTCTATTAGGTTTGATTCAATTCTACGGACGATTCATTCCGAATCTGTCCTCCATTATGGCACCGCTTTCTACTTTATTGAAGAAAGGGTCGCCTAATCTGATCCGCTGGTCTAAAGAATGTCAATCCTCATTGGACCAGGTTAAAGCCCTATTTTCATCTCCACCTATTCTTAAGTTACCTACTATTGAGAAGACTTTTGTTCTTCGAAGTGACGCCTCGTCAACAGGGATTGGGGCAGCACTAATGCAGGAGTATTCTGATACTTTGCATCCGGTGATGTATATCTCTAGGAAATTAAACGCTGCAGAAAAGAATTACTCGGTTTTAGACCGTGAGTTATTGGCTATGGTATGGTCTATTCTGAAGTTACAAAGATTTCTTCTAGGCGCACATTTCATTGTGGAAACCGACCAGAAAGCGCTTACTGCTATTCAGAGCAAAAACTTGAAGAGCTCGAGGTCCACTCGTTATGCCATAGCTCTTCAACCATTTCATTTCTCGGTTCGAGCTATCCGTGGTTCGGATAATGTAATGGCAGACATTCTGTCCAGATGTCCACACGATTCCACATGATTCTTCTGTCATATATATATATTTCCTGATATACAGTCCAATGTTATAATGACATGTTAGTAGATTTTGTCTCACTTTTTTTTTGAGGGAAATTTATAACATTGTACCATGTAATTATCTAAGAAGGCTTAGTTAGTGATATACGGGCCAAAAGATCACTCGGCCACATTTAAATAAATTATTTTCAGGATTGTATTAAGAAATTTACCAGTTGTCTTTAAGATTTGTGTTATTGATATTTTCGCAGCACATCATTGAAGTCTGCGAGTTTATGTCCATTGTGGAACTTTGAGGATATCAAGTCCTGTCCTACATTGGGAGCGGATGATGTCCACATCTTCTTCTATTGAATGTTTTATGTCACCGAAGATCAACACATGTATTACTTATTAATTACTGTTACTTTATATAATGTAATAATATAGTGCGGTATATTAGTAAATTACACCGCTATTTGCAACACATTGTATGATAACACATAATATATTTAATTTCATATATTGGTATGAGAATAATTTGATTGTCATTATGTTGTTGCCATCATTGTGGCGTGTGTTGGTGGCACCTTCCTGGAATATATCAGCGTATACTTAGATAAATTTTTTCTCTAAGGATCTGAGATATGATCTCAGTGTCGCTCCATGCGTTGAGCTAATTTGTTAGGTATATATCCACGCATCATACGTGCGTTAGGAGCCTAGATTTTTTCCGGCTCCAGGATTTAAAAAAAAAAATGTTTCATTTTTTTTTTTCCAGGGAGGGTGCGGTAATGTTACGCACGGATCATTATTATTTTTCGTTTGTATAAACATTTTTTCATATGTATGATCATTTTTTTGACTGAAGTGTGTATTATGTTTTCTATGGTCAAAGGGACATAATCCGAGTTATCGAGACTACAATTTTTTAGGAGTTTGCCTTCTCTTGTATAGAGACACGTTCGGTCTATAATTTCTTGAACGAAGCGTGACCACATCTCCTTATTTGGTAGTATCAGTCAACTATGGTAGATGTCTGAAACCTTTCTTAACGCTTCTTTTCATGACCATAAAAGGCGCGACTGTGTAAGACTTTTATCTCGAATGTTCTTAGAATCGTCTTATTGTGAACGGCAACTCAGAGATTGTCGTTCTGCGCATGTCAAACTGGGAGTTCGTTCTGTGTGTTCCGCCCAGTTGGGGCAGTTTAGAAATGGTTTAAGAAGCGAGCAGACGCAACTGCGTCTTGTGATTTTCTGAGGGAAATACAGTGTCTTTGTGAGTTAGTTAGCTAACTAGACTATTTCCCAGTATTATTCATGCCTGCCTGGAGGCATATGTTCATGGTTGATTTTCCGAAATAAGGTAATTCCTCTTGTATCGAACTTTATGCTATCATCTAGAGGTTCGTCATTTTGTCGCCTATTTGCTCGCCTGTGTGATGCAAAATGGAGAGGTACTTTGACTAGGATTAAGTCACCGGTATCTGTATACCTGAACTAGTTAAATATATATGGGTCGCTCTAGACCAACAAGACTATTGTCTGTGTTCCAGGATTCGTTATATCAGAGATCACGTCCAAGTCAGATGGTTAGACTTAGGAACATTATAAAGGTCGAGCTGACCTGTAGCCCATGTATGCTATTCACGTGCAGACAGTGAACGGACTTATTGTATACAACTGATCTGCTAGCATCAGAATGGGAGCATTTATTATTGTTTATGAACATTGAAGATCTGTAGCTGACACTGTTGCAGAAGTTATAGAAATTATTATTATTTATACAGCTTCACGAACTAGAACTCTATGATTGATGAATTTCTGAATCTATTGAACTGTGATGTCTTATGACGCATATATACAACAGCTATCATTGCTGACTACAGAAATTGTTTTCAATGTGCCATATCATCTTGCTGAACTCGTTAACCATGTTGATGTCATAAGTATCATGACTGTTTTGTGGCGTGCAATAAATGAAAGAAACTTATACAACGAAGTTACCCTTTCTATGACTCTACACGTCATGTTGCCTGTGTGATAACCCTGTGAACTGTTCCACTACCACATACACAGCAACATCCTAAATCAGAGAAGACACCTACATCTTACACTTTAATACCAGGTGTCGATAAGGGTGGCAAGTTACCACTTCAGCACAAATCCACCCTTATCAGTATTATTAC